>VXAX01006612.1:54706-199566 GCA_013399835.1 Leptocoma aspasia
AAAAAAAAAAAAAAGGAATAATCCCCACAGATTTGCTCGATTTTGATTAAAGGTGAGATTTAGGCACACAAGTGGGTCCGTTGTTATTTACTGAGTTTAGCAGATGCTAAACATCAGCCCAGGGGTAATGCCCTGTGACTTGTGTTTATTTTTAATCTAGAAAAACCAACACTGCTTTTAAGCTTGACCACTCACAGGCAGGGTGCTAAAGAATCACATGGTTTTAATTCGGTCACTGATAACAGGGGATAGGAACAGGACTTTTCAACATCAATGCCATGCTTTATGACAGAGTTTTGGTAACGTAACAATAGAAATGTAAGGGTTTTTTCAGCTGTGGGTCAGTCTTAGGGGGCATCAGCTCAGTAACACCCTTTCACTGGGTTATATTAATACATCATTGCTCTGCTTATGGTTGAGACCTGTGGCAGTAGCTGCTAAAATTCTGCTCTGGGACTGATTTGCTGCTAGATTCCCACTCTGACTGAGATCTGATTCCTCAAAAGCAGTTGTGTGGTGTAGTTTAAAATGTCCCAGTGTCTCCATGCATCTGGCAGGTGACTGTCCTTTGGAATACCTGTGTCCTTCATGTCCAGGAGGGAACGGAGCTGGGGAAGGCTCTGGAGCACCAGGAGTGGCTGAGGAAGCTGGAAAGGGGCTGAGCCTGGAGAAAAGGAGGCTCTGGAGGGACCTTGTGGCTCTGCACAACTCCCTGACAGGAGGGGACAGCCAGGGGGGTCGGGCTCTGCTCCCAGAGAACAGGATGAGAGAAAATGGCCTCAAGTTGTGTCAGGGGAGGTTTAGACTGGGTATTAGTGAAAATTTCTTCTCTGAAAAGGTTTTCAGACCTTGGAACAGACTGCCCAGGGCAGTGGTGGAGTCACCATCCCTGAAAGTGTTCAAAAAACTTGTGGATGTGGCACCTGGGGACAGGGTTTAGTGGTGAACAGGGTGTGAGGGAATGGTTGGAGTCCATGATCTTAGAGGAATTTTCCAACCTTAAAAATTGTGTTTCAGCAGCAGCTATGGAGGTCAGTCACCAGGACCAGCTGGGAATTACAAGTGTCCCCAGTGCACCTCAGGGGACACAAGGTGCCTGTGTGTGCACAACTACTCCTAACCCTTGCCTTGGGTGGGTACCCAAGTGTTGGTGTCCTCATGTCAGACTAGATCTCACCCTCTGAACAAGTACTTGGCTACTCCAGGCACAGGAACAAGATATAGAAATAATTTTGATCCAGCTGGCTGTTTGGTGGCACAATGTGTGACAAATGGAAAGATTCTCCTCAGCCTACAAGCTCCTGTGTTGGAAGGGCCTTCGCTGCATCCGACACAAATCTCTGCTCTTCTTAGAAGTGAGCGTCTCAGGCAGCAAAAGATACATCTTAGCCTCCAAAAAGAGCTGTAAATCAGGAACTTTGGTGTTGTGGTCTGTGGCAGCTGTACGTGAATTTGCTTCTGCTGATGTTTTGAGGTGGCTTCAAGCTGAGTAGCTGAGTTAGCACCACGCTGGGCTCAGACTAATGTATCCTGCATAGGAGCACGGTCACATCAGCCACAGCAGCTCCCAGCTGGCTCAGAACGGGAAAGCAGTGAGCTCAGAGTCATCTGGGATGACAAAGATACTTCCCAGTTGCTTCTGGAAGTCTTTGGAGAGGTGTCCTTAAGCTGTGCTGGTGCTGAGATCATCCTGGCACCAGGAGGAAATTGGAAGTGACTGACTGGCAATGGCATGTGGAGCTCCCAGGGAGACATGAGCTGTAAACACTGGCAGGACCTGTCAGTAAGTTCTGTTAGAGGAAGCAAGATCCTTGTCAGATGGTCTGAGAGTGCTGTTATTAGGTGGTTATTGATTCAAATCACTAGCTGGATTGTTTAGGACAGGTTAAGCAGTCACATTCTAGCTGAAGCAAGGGGAAAAATGCCTTGGACAGAATGACTCTGTCATTCTGTCATTGCCCATGGGGAGCCCACCATGCCTTAGGTGTGCAAAGGGAGTGCAGGCAAAGACATTGTGCTGTCATTCCTCAGTTGACCTGGTAGAAGCTCTGGAGACACCTCTGCCCTGCCTGGTGTTACATGATTGTCATGTCTAATGTCATGGAATGGGATTGCAGTGGTGTGACCTGCTGTGGCCAGGGGCTAAAACCATCTCTGGATCTCCCATTCCTGAATTCCTCATCCCTGGAAGTGTTCCATGTCAGGTTGGACCAGGTCAGGCGCTCTGAGCAACCTGGTGTAGTAGCTGGCATTCCTGACCATGGCAGGAATCATCACTAAGGCCCCTTCTGACCCAAACCATTCCAGGATTCTATGATCTCCTTGTCTAGCTCATTTCTAATCTAGCAACCCTCCTCCTGAGCCTGAATAGAATTTAAATCTTTGTTTTAGTGAAGTGAGTCTTCCTGAAAGCAGAAGGATGTTGGGTAACAGGAGAAGGTTGTTGACATTTTAAATGTATTGGTGTCCAAGAGGGTGAGCCAGAAAAGAGCTGTGCCAGTATTTTACATGAGCTGAGCCTTGGTGAACAAACACATGATTTTCTGGGCACGTGCTTTTCAGCCCTGAAGGTGTTGCCTCTCATTCCAGCAGAGATGCAGATTGCATGTAGGCTGGTGGGGAGTGATCTTGCCACCCTGTCAGCTTAGTTTTCTGTAAGCACCAAGGCAGTTCTTATTTCTCTGATGTTTGAATTTGCCTTCAGGAAACCTTGTTAGCATCAGAAGCAGAAAATATGAAAGTCGTGCTTGTTTGTCCTTCAGCATCAGTGCATCAAACGGGAGCTTAATAATTTTATTTTTCCAGTTAATCCTCTCATGTTTTGAACCACACCTTCTTAAAACTTGAGTGAAGTTCAAACAGTGGTCAGGAGCCAAAGGAGGATCAGACTTAAAGAGCAGGAACCTCGTGCTGAAAAAACACAAGGTTTGACATCTTTCAGGAGATTTCTAGCACTAAATGAGCAATGCTGAAAAAAGCTCTTAGTCAGATGGTTTGGGTTTTGGTAGTGCTGTGAGAAGCAATAAGTTGGATTCAATGATCCTTTTGGATCCCTTGAGATGTTCTGTGATCCTCTGGCTCTGTGAATTAAGCAGGAGAGTCAATGAGCCCTGCAGTTTGCCAGGGCATTGTTGAATAAAACAGCATTGCACAGGTAGGACATCAGGTCAAGTGAGTTTTCTTTCCCTTTAGGTGTCCCCTCAACTGAAGGATAAATAAAACACAGTGTGGAATTTGAATTCCATAGTTTTGTTTTGTTGCTTTTATTCTTTTCACCTCCAGGCGATTCAGAAAATGGGCCCGTGGATGGGGAAGTTTATTTTAGGGGATTTTATAATAGACTTAAAAATACTCTGCGTGGTTGAGTTCTGTCCAGAAACAGCACATTACTCTGTGAGCTGAAGATGTAGGCAGGTTTCATCACAAAAATGATTCCAAGAGAGCTCCCTGGCTCTCTGGCAAAGTGCTGGAAGATGCTTATCTTCACAGAACAATGGAACAGATTAACTACAGCTGCTGGTTGTAGTTGCAGCCAAACATTCATTCACTGACAAACTCCTTTCACTGGAGTAAAATGTTAAGGGAAATTGTTAGGGGAAAAAATGAAAAAAAGAAATTGAACCAAATTTTTTTTTTAATTATGCCATTTGTAGGATTTTACTTTCATATTTTTATCACACGGGAGGAAATGTAGGTGGTTGGTTTTTAAGAACCTTGTTCTTCTGAAGGAGGGCAACATCCCAACGTGGGGAAAGATCTGCTTAACTTGAAAAGAAATAAATGACAAAACTAATAATAAATATATTTTTCAGAGGCGTTTAGTCTTCCAGTAGCAAACCTCTTTTTAGCCAGCTTCACTATTTATCTGAATAGTGTTTTTCTACTTCTTCCTACCCAGGCAAAAAGAGGAAATGCTTCTCCTTTTCTCCAAAGCCAACAGCAGCCCACCAATAAAGATGTTTCTGCAAGATCAAATTTTGGTCACTAAATCCCTAAATTCACTGATTTAGATGGGAGCACTTATGTACTTGGTTTTTTTTTGTTTACAGGGTCAAGAACCTACCACCAATCTCCCCCATATCCTAGGAAATAGACACTAATACAGGAAATTTCATCACATATTTGGGTTGCTGTTAAAAACAACAGGATCCCTGCTTTGTCAGGGGACACCACCGGGTTCCAGCTCTTTTATTCTGCATTGGTTTGAAGGATAAAGATCGTAGCCTGCAAGGAATGTCCCTCAGAGGAAAATCTGCCTGTATGGGAAGGGCTTGTTATTTATTCTTACTGACATTTTTGTGTGAAAACCAAACCATTTGAGTAGGAAAATGGCATAACCTGGCTCATTAAGACTGTGCTGTTGCCTAAGAAAATAATGTTTTATAACATTTGAAATTCTGAGAAGATGTGTCTTTGGTAGGTTTGTTGCCTAAAATGACAAAGGTTTAAAAAAACAAAACCTGAGGAAATGGCAAAAAAAAAGGGAAAAGCGGGGACAAAATAACCCAAATAACTTTTTTTGCAGATATTTGTAAGAAACTGTGGACAAACCCCAAACTGGAATGACACCAAGACTGTACTTGTGTGCCTGGGCAATATGTTTGCCTTACACAGAGGCATCAGCCCTGGGACTGTTATGTCATTGTAAAGTTGAGAAAAGTACTTGCTGTTTTCTGAAATTCTGAATTCTGTTCCTGAATGCCAGTGCTTGGAGCTGATGCTGATTTAATCCTGTTATCTCTTTGCCTCCAGAGGAAGTACGCGATGCATTACAAGATTGCTCTCATCATAAACTACCTGGGGCACTGCATTTCAGTAGGGGCCCTTATAGTTGCCTTTATGCTTTTCTTGTGCTTGAGGTGAGTAATTTGTTTGCATGTTTCTGTCTCGGTGGGGTGATGTTTTCTGGATTGCTCCAGCCCTCTCCTGACCCTGTCCAGGTCTTGGATGGTCCTGAAAGTGCTCATGGCTTTTATGGCTTTTATGGCTTTTATGTTCCTGAGCACACCCGTGTATTTGCTGACTAATGTGCTGGATGAGCTCCCCCTAAAAATAGGAGCTAAAGCCTCTTTGGATTCAGGGGGAGAACTGAACATGATTTATTGATGCAGTAAAAAAAAAAATCAGCGAGCACAGTGTTCTTCGTTAATGGAGATCAGGATCTGAGTGTGTCAAGTTGCAAGTTTTGAGGGCAAGTTTTGTTTTCTCACAAGGCAGAACATGGTAATGTCTTGCGTTCCCTGACAGCTAAAACCCAGATCTAAACCAAAGAAGACAGAACGAAATCTTTCCATTTTGCTTTGGGTTAATTCTGGTTTTTCTTTCATTAAAGGGCTCAGAAGTTTTCTTAAATAAAAAGAGGAACATCATTAGTGGAGATTAATCCCCAGCAGTCCTCATGAAATGATGTATGCAAATCAAGGAGACTGTATAGAAAGCCTTCCCTGATCTGGTCCAGGGTGCAGAAGGGAGTTTGGCAAATGGAGATAAGCAGAATTAGGGCTACAGGGAAGAGAAGGAACAGGAGGAAAGGCAAACTAGTGGAAAACAAGTAGATGTGGATCAGTCATCATATGTATGTCCACAGCCTGAATCACAGGAATGTATTTTCATAGGAGTGGCCTGGTGGGTTGATTCTGTGTTATTTCTTGGATTCCATGCCTGGCATTTCTGTGTTATTTGTGCTGTGTTGTCCAGGAGAGTTCAACCTGAACTCAAAACCAGCTCCACTGAGTGCTGTGCAATGATAATCCTTAAGAAAAACCTTGTCCTAATAGCAGAGGATAAACCGTGGGTGGAGGACATGCTCCCCCTGCCCAGGATTACAGCAGGATGATTGACAGTGACCTCAGTGCAAGAATTACTGTTTTCCTGGAGCAGAGCATCCCTAAAGTCTTAGCTAAGTCTTCTGAGCATTCCTGACAAGGCCTTTTCTAATAACAATAGGAATCTTCTCGCACTCCAGCATCTATAAACAGAATAATCTATGCTAATGGAAACAAAAAACCACCTTAAAACATTAAATGGGAGCTTTTATGATGCATCAGTTTAAACTTCCATTTCAAGCCCTCTACAGTGCATATAAAGCTAATTCCCACAGTGCTTGGAGACCTGAATTAATTTGCACTGAATAAAGAATGCAAATTATTCATTGCAGTAACTATATTCCCTGCTTTTATGCTCAGTCTTTTATAAATGCTTGAGTAAATAACACAAAAACAATTAGGTAGGATGGTATAAATGTATCCAGCTTCAAACATGGAGGTGGCCCACCTGAATTCTTCTAAATTGTTCTTCTGTTATTTAAACTTTAAGGTTTAAATTTTGCAGTCAGCTTCAACAGTAAAAACAACAACTGAGTAGTGGCAATTTAGAATTTCCCTGTACATGCTGTGAATTAAGATAGTCCATCTCTTCCAGTTCACATTGTGTCATGGAAAACATGTCCAGTGTGCAGCCAGAGTTAACCAGCATGAGATTTTCCAGGGTCTGTCAATATACATATGTTTTCCAAAGTTCTAGAGATGTTCCAGTGAAGGCAACCCAAATTCATGTTTCATTACAGGTTATCCCTATCCGAATTTTGACATCATCATCACATTTACCTCTATAAAGTGCCCCAAGAACAAATGAGTTTTGATAACCAATTTCTATTATTTGGGGCTTTTTTTAATGCTGTTTTATTTTGGATGGAAGAAGGTATGATGGAATTGGGTGAAAGGAGAGAAGTTAGGTAATTCCTGGACAAAAAAAATACAATCTGATAGCTCCTCATCTTGAGGTAAAGTAGAAATCTGCCAGTCCCTTATTCATGCCCCACTCCATCCATCTACCTCATTCCATGAGTCCCTGCTGAGGGTGAAAATAGAGGAGACCTCCCAGAAGATTCAAGTTTTACATCTGCTCCCAATTTTTGTGCTTCTCCCCCATGTACTGCTCAATTTTCCTTTGCTCTGTCAGTGCAGGTGGATCCCAAAGGCAGCCCTGGCTCGAGGGGGAGGCTGGAGCTCACCTGCTCTGTTGGAACAGAACTGCTGGCAAGGCTTTGGGATCTCTCACTCTGGGGGTTTTAGGAGCAGGTGAAATATTTGGCTGGCATGGCAAAAGGTGTTGCTGTGGTGTTCAGCTGGTCAGGAGGGTGTTCTGCTTTTGGAAATGAGCTTCACTATCACTGGTGCTGCCCCAGCCCAGTGGGGCTTAGTCCTCCAACTTAGTCCTCAGTTGTTCTGGAGTGGGAAGGGGGAAGGAACTGGATTTCTACCCTCTTTTTCCAAATGTATCCTGTCACCTTGTACCCAGCTTCATTCTTCCTCGATTCCTTCAGCAACTTCATCCTTCCTTCACAACCCACCCTTCATTTAGCAGAAAAGTCTACTGCCCTAAACCCTGAGGAATCACACAGCTGTTTTTAGGGTCAGGAATCTCAGATGCAGCAGCAGGTGATGAAATCATCTGCCATTTGTGTCCATGAGACCCCAACACAGCTGGGAGGAGATGAGAGCTCAGCCAGGGCCCCCCTTTTCCTGTGAAGACCCATTTTAGCCTTGTTTTCTCCAGTTCTGTCACATCTGAACCTGTGCAATGACAAACAAGCCAGTAAACATTTCATTTAGCACCTACATAATAAAAAGTGAAGGAGAGGACTTGACTGTTGTTGGCACACTGGCTGAATGCCAGTGAGTCACTGTGGCAGCTCCTCAAGGTCCAAGTCAACATCAGTTTCTCAAGGTCTAAATGTTGGTGGTCTTAAAATTGGGAGAGCCGTGATGTCTGTGCCATGCAAAACCAAACAAACTCACAACCAAAAAGGAATACACCAAGAAGGAAAAACAAAGAATTTGTGCACAAAGTGTGCTGTAGAGGTGGATTGATCTCCAGTGCAGGCCCTGGAGGGATTTGCTCAGGGCACCTCACTTGGCATTGTTGGATAGATCTGCACTGCTGGGATTCTCACAGTTTGTTTGTTCTCATTAATAGTCAAGGTTTGCTCCCTCCCTCCACTGACTCAGCCTCATCCTCCCACTGAATCACAGTCTTGCACTGCTGAAGCAGAAATTTTCCATAGGAGGAATCCTGCTATCAGTAATACCAATCAAGATGAAGGAAAATAATAAAAAAAAATCCAAAGGATTAAAATACTTCTTTTGAATCACATTTTTCCTTTGCTGTTGCTGATAATGCAGAAACCCAAATTGCTTTGTCCTGGATTTTTCCTTGTCACTGTGCTGTTAGAGCATCCTCTGAGGTAGAGTAAGAGTCCTTTGTAAAACTCCTGACTTGTTAGTAAAGAGTCAGTTATTAAACTGGCAGTGGCCACAGTGACCTGAGTGGATTCATTCAGAAGTTTTATTTGTGCAGTGGATATCAGAGAAGAAGTAAGGGAAGAAAGGTTTTTGTTCTGGAAGCATCCACGTCCCTGCTGAGTTTTGAATGCAATAAAGGACAGTGCTGACAGGAAGATAGGCTGGAGATTAAAAATGACATGTCCTTGCTGGATAAAGGCAGCTCTAAAAGCAACCAAACCCACAAACATTGTCATAACATCTTTTGTCACTACTATGGTGGCAGTGAAAGCAAATTGAGGTTTTGAGGGAAATTCTGCTTTTCTGTTGCCCTTAAATTTAGCTCTTTCTATTTCCCCAGTAAAGCATCAGATACATTTTTTCCTCATAGGCCTGAGGCAGTGTCCCTGTTCTTTTTTATGATTACGTACAGATTTCTTAAATCTCACATATTATTTCTCACCAAAAGACTGGAACATTTTTTTCCTAAAACAATATCGTCACTTCATTTTTTTTCCTTTCTCCCCCCAGCCATCTCCTATCTACTTTCCTTTATCCTCTCCTGTTCCAAACTACTTTGAGCTACCCTGTTGCTCTTCAGTCAGGTGCAGGATTGGCAGGATTGCTGCTGCAGGCCTCTGTTTGTAAGAATGGAAGAGTTTGATTAAATGATTTGTAGAAATCTGTCAGGAGAAATGCAGAGCATGAATACAGAACAGGTTTCACAGAGCAAAGTGATGTGACACCTCTCAGAAGCTGCAGACTGAGGATATCTCACATGGGGAGGAGATCTGCAGGATTAGTTCTGGTTTGCATTTAGAAGGATGAGGTTTCCGATGTGATGAGAGCAGAGCAGGCTCCACATCTAAGGCACAGTCCTTTCTTGTGCAGGAAGAGGAAAGAGCAAGTCCCAGGTCAGGACATCACCTAACAGAGTTCATGTCAGCGCTCCATGTCCCCCCCTCACCTCCTGCCTTCCCACCCAGCCTGGTTCAGTCTGTTCCATCTGCCACTTCAACAGCAGAGCCTTCATTAATGGTTCAGGCACGTGGCAATTTGAAACTTCACCATAAATCCTGAGGTGGGGTGGGTGCAATGGCTGTGGGTTTGAGCACGGCTCTGTCCCACCCTCTAACAGTCCACAGTAAAGTCCACAGAGAAACGCAGGAATGAAAATTATGGAGCTCTGTAAATAAGAACAAACCCAGTGAGGGGGCCTTCTTTAAATGCAAAACATCTGAAGTGCCTGTACTGCCTGAATCTCTGTCAAGAGTCTGATCCAATGAACTCAGGTGAAGGCCAGAAACACTTTTCCTATTGATTAACCCCAGGCCATTGCCTTTGCTTCCCACTGCCTTTACTGCCACTGCCCCTCTTCATCTCACATCTGTAGGACTTGTTCTTTGCACTCTTTGTACAGAGCCTACCCCACACAAAATAAAATCCCAGACAGCAGGGCCCTCATGAGCTCCTGAAATAATACCAGTAATTACAAGTGTTCCCAGAGAGCTCTGTTCTTAAAATGTGAAAGGTTTCACAAGCTGCATCTGAAATCGTGGTTTTGCCACCTAGCACAATGAAAGCCACTGAGGAGTGTTGTTGCTGCCTATAAATACATCACCATTGGATAAACACTGGAAACTGAAGAGCTGCTTACGATCAAGGACAGTGTCAGTGCAAGAAAAAATGGGTATAGGTGCTCTACAGACAGATTTGCGAGTGGATATGAAAGAACGGTTTTCAGCCCACAGAGTAGAGGGATCCCAAAACAGTGTGGTAGAAGAAAAAATTTGAGTCAAACTAGAGTATCAGGAATTTATGAAATGCTTTTGCTCAGTTCCTTTCTGGACCTGAGGTTTGGAGGCCACTTTTTATCCTGTGCTTGAGATATGTTACTGCTGGTATATTTCTGTTGCTGCCAAGATTTTGGCTGTGAGTTTTTGGAGATGGATGTGAACTTGTTTGAATTTTGAGTATAGAATTGCGCTTACAAGATATAGATCTATGTTGACTGACAAGCTAAAACTTGTCTTTGTTCTACTTCTGATGATGATGGAATGGTTTTGGGAACAGTGGAGAAAACATTGCAACTTTTCCAAGATTTCAGAGAAAGGAGGAAAGCAGAGTTGGGTCTTTGCAGTTTATGTATGAATCAGATTCAGGAGTGAAATTTTATTTAAAAAGAAACAAACGAAACATATCCTGAGTCATCTCTGGGAAGGAAAATCAGAGAATATGTTTTCAAGATGATGTTTGGAGTTATGAACTGCAGATGCACCTGCAGCTGTTCAAGTGCTCAATGATTCAGTTTGAGTTTTCACCCGTGGAATTACACACATAGGTCCTTCACTAACTCCACTGCAGTTGTTCAGTGCTCAGGAACCATCTCTTCTGCCTAATCTAAAAGATAATTTAGGTGCTGGAGCTTGTCCAGAGACGGGAACAGAGCTGGGGAAGGGGATGGAGCACCAGGAGAGGCTGAGGGAGCTGGGAAAGGGGCTCAGCCTGGAGAAAAGGAGGCTCGGGGGGGACCTTGTGGCTCTGCACAACTCCCTGCCAGGAGGGGACAGCCGGGGGGGTCGGGCTCTGCTCCCAGGGAACAGGGACAGGAGGAGAGGGAACGGCCTCAAATTGTGTCAGGGGAAGTTTCCCTAATGTCATTTGGGAAACTTTCTTCACTGAAAGAGTGGTCAGGCATTGGAACAGACTGCCCAGGGCAGTGATGGAGTCACCATCCCTTTAAATGCTCAAAAACCATGTGGATGTGGCACCTGGGGACAGAGTTTAGTGGTGTGGGATCAGTGATTGGACTTGATGATCTTGGAGGTCTTTTCCAACCTAAACAATTCCATGGTTCTGTGAATTCTGCTGCTTCACATTGCTCTGTCAGCTAAAACATGAGAGAGGGAAGAGGTGGACATTTCTGTCACCCCTAAATGGGCCATGGACACCCCTGGCAGCCTCTGGGTGGGCTCTGCCTGTGATGGGACCAGCAGCTTCCCTGGGGGTGTGCCCAGGCTGAGCCACTGGACACATTTCCTAATGCCCAGTGAGCACCATGAGAATGAGGAATTTAGACCAAGCACAGGAATGATTATTTGGGAGGTTTCCAATATATCCTGAATTCGTGGCCAAATGCTCCAAAATAATTAAATAACTCACACCATGTCTTGGTGTAGATGAGGCCAAGGAGAGTGTGAACAGCAGCATCAGCAGCTCAGACTTTCCTCCTTGGTTTATCACCACAGTATCTGCGAATGTAGATAATGTAATAAACTTTGCTAATTGTGTAATTGTATTAAAAGTATATAAAAAAAAAGGATAACCTTTGAATTCTCTAGCTGGTCATTTAAATTAATTTGGTTTCAGATTTTTTTTTTTTTTTTAATAATCCCATAAGGGGATTATGACTGAGGACATGCTGTGCACTTGTATTTCCCAAAGAGCAGCTGTAAACCAGATCAGCTACTCTGAGCTCTCACTGTCTGGCTTCTGAAGTCCTATCTCTGATTTCTGCAATCCCACTGCAGTGGTCACTCTCCATGGAAAACATTCACCTTTCCACACTGTGGACTGATAACTACAACCTCTGTCAGAAAACCTGAGCTGCAAGGTGTTTTCTGCTCAAAAAGATACTTTGCAGCCCTGTTTTCTCTTTGTTCAAAAATTACTGGCATCTGACCACCATTTAGCAGAGCAAATTAGAACAGAGTCCTAAATCATTTTCTTCAGCCACAATCACATGCTGCACTAAATGAAGTCGTCTGTATTTTTATCATTCTTGTGAAAATTGGGAATTTTCTCCAGTGGATGACTTGGAAGCACAGTCAGGGTTGGAGTTGGGTTGGTGGAGCATGCAGGGGCTGGGTTTCAGTTATCCCTTATTTAAGCAGTGAGCACAGCCAGTCTGGGGCTGCCTGCTGTGTGTTGTGTTGGCTGCATCCTTCCCATGCCTGGAACATCACTGCTGAAAGCCTTTGTGTCTAAAGCAGGCAGGATGCTCCATGTCCTGCAATTAAAAACTGGCTTGAAGGCAGGAGAGTGAAGCTTTGGAAAAGGCAAATGCACAGACAGTTCCACAGTGGGTTTATTTTAGAGTCTCTGCACATCCTAAATACTCATGGAAGCTGCTGCACCTCCTCTTCACCTGAGCACTTCACTCCTGTCCTCGTGATAAAGCTGTCACTTCCTTCCAGGCTTCCATTCTTCCCTTGCTTTTTCCCTTCCTTTTCCTGTGGGAATATTTACATTCCCCCAGGCAATTGCCACCAAGAAACTGATTTTCCCTGCCACCCTTTCCAGCTGCTGTTCCCATCTGGAAGCATTAGGAGTTCCAGAATATGTGCAATGATTGAGCACACAGGGGAAACCATGGGGACCTCAGGGGAGGCTTCCTGCATGTTGGTGAAAGCAAATAGGCCCTGACAGGCACAGAGCCTGGGAAATACACTTGTTTTGAGGTATTCTTCCCACTCCGTGCCATTTATGGGTTGTACATGCTTTGCCTGCCCTAGAAAAGACTAAAGAGGGGAAATAGTTTTTTAAGTATTTGAAAGTATTTAAGTATTTATCCATGATTCTCCTTCTGGCATGTTCCAGTCATGGAATGGGAAGGGCTCCAGGAAAGTGCACTCCTATTTCTCCTGTCAGCTGTTTCCAGAGAGACTTTGGGACAGCAGTCTTAATTGAACATCATTATTAATGGAGTACTACATGAATTAATAGAAGGTTTCTAAGCTTCCTTAATAAAGTTTTCATTTGCAATTATTTCTATGCAGATGATTCAACTAATTCAGTGAGCTTTCAACCACGCTGGCACATTATTATGATTGTTAATGTTAATTGTTTGTCTCATGCTTTGAATCAGAAAATAGTGGCTCTGTGCATCCCAGAGGAAAAATACCACTGTATGGATAGAATGAGAAAAAACCCAATAGATCAACAGAAAGCTACTTCGAGTTTTAGCAGGGCTATTTATAGATGTCCATTTCTGAATCAGGGAGGCCACCTTTATAGAAAGAGCTGATGTGATTTTCTTTCTGCCTTTCCAGATCTCACAATTTTGCAAGTAAAAAGAATGGGGTTTCTGTTTCTCTGCTTTCTCTGTCGAATCACACAATTAAGGTCATTTGGTGGAAATAATAAGCAGAACATCCTCTCTGTACCAACAATCAGAAGCTCTTTCTGCCCACCTCTGACCCAGGCTGCAGTCAGCTGCTGGAGAATTTTGCTTTTTTTTTTCCCCCCTTTGCTGCTGTTTTCCTTCATGGAATCCCAGCTCTGACACCCTGCACACGAGGCAGTTCAGGATGCTGGTGTAGGAAACGGAGTCAGGGAGCAACATGGTCTGTTCTCAGATCAAATAAAGGGGTTGTCGTGTGCAATTTCTCACAATACACCTGGCTCTTGATTTACTAATTAGGAAGGCCAAGGGAAGCATGTTGGCTTTCACCTTAATTATTTCTTCATGTCCAACCTGCTGCAGAGCAGAGCCCAGTGCTCTGTGTGCATGGTGAGAGGGAGGCTCATCCCAGACCCCAGATAATCTCATCTGGTTTGGGCAGCACAGCCAGAGACAGGCTCTGGGGCTCTGGATTCACTGGAATATCTTCCTATAGACCCATGGAGATTCGCTGAGGTTGGAGTAGACCTCTAAGATCATTGACTCCCTTACCCCAGCACTGCCGGGTCCATCACTAAACCCTGTCCCCAAGTGCCACATCTACATGTTTTTTGAATGTTTCCAGGGATGGTGACTCCACCACTGCCCAGGGCAGGCTGTTCCAATGCCTGACCACACTTTCAGCAAAGAAATTTCTCCTAATACCCAATCTAAACCTTCCCTGGTGCAACTTGAGGCCATTTCCTCTGGTCCTGTCCCTTGTTCCCTGGGAGAAGAGCACGATCCCCACCTGGCTGCACCCTCCTGTCAGGGAGTTCTAGAGAGTGAGAAGGTCTCTCCTGAGCCTCCTTTTCTTGGGACAAAACACCCCCAGCTCCTCAGTGGTTCCTCATCAAACTTGTGCTCCAGATTCTTCCCCAGCTTTGCTTCCCTTCTCTGCACGAGCTCCACTACTGCTGTCCCCAAATTCCTGCAAATATAAAACAAGGCACTTCATAACTCAGTCTCCCATGAGAGTGTGCTGTCACTTGCTACACTCCTCTACCCAAAGCCTCACATCATCAGCTTTTGGAACAGGTTTGATGTCGTGTAGACCAACTCATGACGAAAAAACCACAAAATTCTCCTGTTGTCACCATGCTGGGAACCAGGTATCGATGATCTGCTGGCTCCTCCTCTTCCTTCCTTCATCATTCCCTCCAAATGGAAGGACAGAGAATTATATTTTTGCTTCTTATCCCTTAACCAGTTGTCTGGGTCATGAAGACATGAAAACATGAGGACAGGAAGACATGAAGACATGAGGATATGAAAACATGAAGACATGAAAACATGAGGACATGAAAACATGAGGAGATGAAGACAGGAAAACATGAGGACATGAAAACATGAAGACGTGAGGAGATGAGGAGCTGAAGACATGAAAACATGAGGAGATGAGGACACCTCTGCTCAAACCCACAGCAGGTCTCATCAGGCCTTCATCAGAAACTCCTGCCCTTTCAGGAGGAGGTGTCTTGGTACCATTCAGCAGGGAAAGCACTGGTTCTTAAGAAATCATGAGGAACCAATGAGCCCTTTCATTTACAAAGCCAGGATGCCTCCAGTGGCAGTATCTTTTCTCTCCATGTCAGAAATTGTCTGTCCTTTTCTCTTCTCAAGGAATCCTTTTCCTTCTGCCTGCTCCTTCACTCAGGGTGACACACAGCCCTTGCTTGTGCCTGTCTGACCTTGCTGTGTTTCAGGGGGATATTTCCTGCCCAAAATCTGCTGTCAGGCACAGCCAGAAGTGAGATTGCTGCATGAACTGTGTGATTGCAGGATGCAGCAATCCTGCTGCAGGACCAAGCACTCCTCCCAGCTTGCTCCCACAGCCCATGGATGAGCAGTTTCTTGCTGTCCAGATCCAGGCTTTTTCTGTTCCTTCACCTTGCAGCTCCAAAAGGTCAGGAGGGGATGCATTTGTGAGGAAATGCCTCCTCATCCAGCTCTTGGGAGTGGGCACACAAGCAGAAAAGAGGAACCCACACAGACAAAGGTGTTCTACTGTGAATAACAGGTTATGGGCTCTTCAATCCATCATGGTAGTGGAGTGATCCATGGTCTGACCCTGGTGAACATAAACCACAAAAGCAGTTCTGTGACTCCTGGGAGGAGTTGGGGCCACCAGAGAGGTCATTTAATGTGTTTACATGCAGTCTCTGAATCAGGAATATCTTCTGACTGCCAGGAGCAAGGAGGTAAGAGCAAGGAACAACTTGCAATTCAATTCCCCTGTTTCCAGTGTTCTTTCCCAAATTAATTTTTACTGATCCCCACAGGGATTGAGTCCCAGCCTAAATAGCATATTGGTCTGAGTGAACATGAAAGTTCTTATGTCTTTATGTTCTGACCTCAATCTTTAAGTCTGTGGTGAGTGAATTGCTGCAACTTCTCTCTATTCCATCCATCCTCAGACCCATGCACCAGAGAAGAGCTAGCAGAAGAGTCCAGCCAAAGCTTTGACCTGTGATTTTTGTCTGAAAAGGATTAGAGTAGGAAGGAAATAATTAATTGCTCCTCAGTAGAAGCCTGTAGCCTCAGTGTGTGGTGTCTTGTGATATGCCAGCCTTCAGGATCTCTGGGGTGGTGATTTGTGCTGCTGTTCTTGCACCATTCAGCACACATCAAGGCTTGTAAAACAAGTGGAAATGGCATAAGTGATGTTACCTGACATCAAGATGAGTAGGAAGCCTTCCATCATCAGATCCTTAGGGCTGGGGAGCTCTGAATGGCTCTGTAAGTCACAATTCCTTGTCAGCAGTGCTGTAATTGTGTCTGGAGCAGCAGTTCAGCACCCAGTCCCCTCAGCTCCCCTTTCTCCCCTCTCCCACATGACTTTCCCTCTTGAGAGGCAGCTCTCTGCTCTCTGTGCTCTCATGTTCTTCACATTGCCACTGCCACCACCCCCAGATTGTGATATCTCCCTCCTGAGGTAAGAATAACCCTAAATTTCTCTGTTTCTGGGTTTTGAGGGAATTCATTCATGCTAGCCTCCAGAAAAGCTCAATTCACTAACTTGTAACACAGCTTAATGTGTTTTAAATTCCACCTCCTGCCAGTTGCAGCGTGATAGGAATATTCTTTTTCTGTGCTGCCTGTGAGGGCACTTATTGCTGCTCCTGGAGCACAGGCTTGGTTACTTTTCCACTCCACAGAGCAAAACCAATAATTAATCAAGGAGAAAGGAACTGTGGGCTCATTATCATAGAAGACTGATACGAGTGTTTTAAGTTTTCAAAATGGGACAGGTAATTTTCATGAATAACAGGAGTATTTACATTTAAATTAAGGCTCATAAATTTAAGCTACCTCATATCTACAAAGAGCCAGGAAAAGACCTGTGGAGGATAAATGACTCCTGTGAGTATTCTGAGTTTTTTTCCTCAGGTTTTGAGATGAATGAGTATGACAAGGTCAGCTTTGTCCTTTCAGCAAACATTAGCTGTGCTGCAGGTCTCCTGTTGTTCAGCAATTTTGTTGCCCAGTTTGGGAAATGTCCTTCATTCAGTGCCCACCTCAGACTCCAGCCTGGCTGCAGAGATGAATTCTGTGCACAGGGTGAGCTCCTGAGCCCAGCTGAGCAGTCTCACGTGAATAAAGCCTGGAATGAGGAGACCCTTACCTCAGTATCCCTCCAGATGTTTTACACCTACTAAATTACAATAATTCCACCCACCAGCAGTGCCTGAAAATGAGAGCAGCTTTCTCAGGTGGCTGCCAAGAGATTGTTCCCCTGTTCCATCGACTGCAGCCTTGCCCTGCTGTGCCCTGCAGCCTCCACACACTTTATTATCCTGCAGATTCTCCCTCCCCACTACAAACCTGACAGAGTTATTTATTTCTCAAGCTTTCCCTGCCCTTGGCTGTGAATTGCATTACTGCCACTGTGATTTCTGTGCTGGTGGTATTTAGGAGACAGAACCATGGGCTCTGGGCTCATTGTGATCAATAACAAACTTTCAGTGTCCAATTGGAACTCTTATTAAAAGAAAATGAAAGGGAAAAACAAAAAAAAAGAAGGGGGAAAAGGTTAAAACCATTCTGTGCCTGGGGTCACCTCACTGCCTGAGTTATTTGGGAAAGTTTGTGACACTTTCAGACATCTCTCAGATTATCTTTCATAGCTCTGTCAGCCCCAAAGACGGGAAGCTTTTTAGCAGGTGAAAGCACCTATTTACCAGGCAAGCCACACACCCAGTGTCTCCAAAAGGGAATGAGGCAGTGGTGTGAGGTTTTTCTTACCCAAAATATGGCTTTTGCTAAAGGCAGAGGGACAGGAGAGCCAGCTGTCCCTGTTTCATGTCCAAAGCCAAAGCTTCAGCCTCCAGTTTGGTCAATTCCAGCTGCTGGCCACATTTATACTTTACTTCATTTTATACCAGGAGCACACCTTCCCTCAACAAACAGGACTGTTTGAAAACAAGGAGTGTTTTGATAACTGTCTGTTAAGATTGAGATTTTCCAGCACAGACCAGACCCTCTTGCTCTGGGCCCTGCACAGACATCACTAAAAGTCTGAAGGATGCAGAGTTACAGGCAAAGAATAAAAACCAGTAGGAACCAAGAAGCAGTAAGGAGGACAAAGATCATGTAGGCACTAGATAAAAACAGACCCACAGAATTGCTGAGGTTGGAAAAGACTTTTGAGATCACCAAGTCCACTGGGTTTGTCTTAAGACAAAGAAGACAATGTGGTTTTGATGACTGGGATCTTCCTGGGGGAAAAATTCTTGTTTATGAACCAAAAATCTACAACTCTTTATTTGATCCTGTTTGCCTCTGTGTCCAGTCCAACATCCTGCTGTAAATCTTGTGGCAATAAGATTTCCCCTAGCCAGATTTAGTGATGTTCCAGTATATGAGATGATTAAACCAAAAAATATCTAAATGTATCTATATCCAAATGGATTCCTGCAGCAAGGATTTTTTCCCCCCACTCCTTTATCTTACCTTTGCCAAGAAATACATTCAGGTGGCAAGTGTGCCAGATCTGTTTTGTAGTTAAAGCTTTCAAAAGCAATGAATTTCATCTCAATAACTCACAGGTTGACCTGAATTTCCTCAGTTTTAGTCCCCTGCCTCCTTCTCTCCCTAGAAGCAATGTTTCAAACTCATCCTTTCATTTTCTAATCCTTGACCTGGAGGGAGGGAATAAAACCTGTAGGTGAACGGGAGCTGCAGTACATTTATGTGCAGGAGGATCCACAGAGGACAGCCCTGAGTAGGATGTTTCAGAGCCAGGTGATCTCCTGGGGCTCAGCATGGGCACCTTGGTTGCCTCATTTCTTTGAAAGCCAAACCCTAAACCTCAGCCTTTTGTTGGAACTGAAATTCTCAAAGTGAGACGTGTCTGACATGTCTGGGAGCAGCGTTTTGGAGTTTGTAGCTTAAATTAAAGAGAAAGGTCTGAGCAGCTGGACATTTTTCTCCAAATTAACTCATCATGAGTCACTGAGGTGCTCAGAACCAAATACCAATTTCATTCTGGCAGCCTGAGTTGTTAAACTCAGAGCCATTTTAACACTGGCTTAGCAGGATTATACCTCTGAGTGTCTCTGTAAGTATCTCATATGAGGGAGGTCTTCTGTTTGTTTTTTTGCTGAATTGCTTGAAATCTCTGAGAGATTTGTGAGGCTGAAGGACATAACAGAATTGCTTCTGGTCCTAAGGCTGACTAATTTAGTCCTAAGAACAGTACAATGAGTGTTTCATGGTAGGAAAATAGTGTTTGTTGTTAAGAAGAGTGGCTTGTTTGCCTTGCAAAAGACCTGAGGCAACAAAAAGTTGGTTGCTGGGTTTTGCCCCTCTTTTTGCTGTCCCTGGGGTGAGATCAGTCCATTCCAGCTGAGCAGCTTTGAGCCACCTCCTGTGTTTGTCCCACATTATCTGGCAGCTTCCCTGGCAAGCAGGGAGCCTGATACGGCCACTGCCAAATCCCGGGAAGTGCTCTGGCTGTTGGAACTCCTGTGGAAGTGATTTTCATAAATGGAGGGGTTTGCTTTTAGCTGAGAAAAGATCATTTAATTGAAGATTCTGTAACTGCAATGCTGCAACTTGGCACTTGCCATGCTTTACCCATTCACAAAGAATCAGAAGAGAAATGTTCTGGTCTTAAATTATTGGACCTGTCACAAGTAACTCTTGTCTTGCTTCAGTGATGCTTTTCTTTTCTGGCAACAGCATCATGCCCTGGCTGCCTCCTGGAGCCATTTCCAGCAGCAAATATATTTCAGATGTGCCCTCTTTTGTTTTATGGCACTGTGTCCCAGCTTACTGTAGCTCATATTTTACATTGTGCTCATAATTTATGTTGCACCTGAATGGGGGCTAGGGAGGGACTAAAAGCAGACACAAATATTTCCTGATGAAGGAGGATGTACAGCTCTGCCTTGTTTAAGGCACAGCCAACAAAGCACAGGATTGAAAACCAGGCAGTTCATGTTCTCCTGCTGCATTAATTCAAACTCTCACAGGTGAGCCTGTTCAAGAATGAACCAAATGTAAACTATTCCAGCTTTGCCACTCCAGCACAAATATTTGTCACTAAATCTTCTGTGAGCAACTCAGCAGCCTCCACGGCAGCCTGGTTTTTCAGAGGCTTTTCTATCAATTCCAGTTGTTCTAGAGATGGAGGGAAGGGGAGCAAAACTAATTAGCAAGGATGAAATGACAGTTTGAATATTTGACTTTTTTTTTCCCAGGAGATCCAAGCAGTTTCACTTGCTTGAATTGATTCAATTATGTGGTCAAGACAAATTGTTGTACATGGCTTTGCAAAAACATAAACCGCCTGTTTCATAGAGTAACAGAGGGCATGCAGGGGGATAAACTGCAATTAACAGAATTTACTTGTTTGTTTTATATGGTTATTGATGTGTGTGTGTATATATTAATTATAGGTGTTCACTTAAATGTGTTTCCCTGTTCAGGAGTATCAGATGCCTGCGGAATATTATCCACTGGAACTTGATCACCACGTTCATCCTGAGGAATGTGATGTGGTTTCTGCTTCAGATGATAGATCACAACATCCACGAGAGCAATGAAGTGAGTGCTGGGAGGTGGCAGGGCCCTGCCTTGTGTTGGATTTAGCCCTTTTTTGACCCAGAGATGGGGCAACTGAGAGGTGTTTTAAAAAACTTTTCTTCTATTTTCAGTCTCATATGAAGGGTGCGACAATACAGATGTTATAATTCACGCCATCACAATTAAAAACCAACTATTTCTTAATTACAGTACACTATAGGTGTTTTTTAGCCTATTAGTTTTATGCCACATTATGCTGTAGATGTTTTAAAGTTAATTATCTAAAATTACCTCTTGTAGGTTCTATTACAATGCATCTTTCATAGTTCTAGTTCTCTGTAGTATCTAGTCTTATTTGCAAGGCCACCCTTCGAAGCTTTTTTCTAGCTCTGTTTCTCTCCCAACAACATCTGTCCTATTCCATGGCATTTCTAAGTCAGCATTTCTTATCTTAAAGTCTACATACAGATGCATACTGTGTGAGCCTTCTGTCAGGCTCTGAGAATTCTCTACAAACCCATTTCCCACAGCCTTGGAGTTTGGGGTGCTGAGTTTCTTTGTATAAATATTGCAAGGGACACTTAGCCACGTGCTCAGAGAGACTTCCATGCTTCCCTCCATTTCAGTGTCAGCTGGGCACTCATCATCCTTGATTAGCTCTTCAAATGTAAGATTTGACATCTGAACTCCAGTCCCATGCTTTGGGAAAACAAATAGAGTTTAATTCATTAGTGCTCACATAAAGAAGATGTCTGTGCATAAATCTCTATTACTATTCATCCAGACCTCCTTTGAGAAAATGTAAATTCTGTTAATTCAGTGTTTGCTCTGTCTATGTTTCTGACAGTCTCACACTCCAGAAGATGGAGTTTACAAGCTTTATGGTCATCAGTTTCGTGCTGTGTGACTTGCTTTCATGCTAATGCTGCAAATCTTTATTGAGATTTTCACAGTTATTTAGGAAAAATCTGTTGGAGACAGGACTCAAATACCTCTTAAAATGTGAGCACGAAGTGACAATGAAAATATAAACCTGCAAATATAAGGATGGATCATCACATGCCCCAGTTTTCATTAACTCATCTTTTCTCTGCAGCCTTTTTGGGAAATGTGCTGATAACTTTGTTATGTGATTGTGGGATAAGTCAGTCAAAATAATACCACCAGAATGGGAACATCATTTATTCTAGCTATTGATGTGATCTCTTCTGTGCTGATCAGTGGAGATTAAATAACAGATACAGAAGCATCAATGTGGAAATATTTTGCATTAAGTTTATAATGCTTACAAAAAAAATCAAGAAGGAATTGGTGAAGTTATCTGGAGACTAATGGTGGGTACATGTGGGGATCAAGAATCCTCAGTCAAATAAACAGAAAGGTGTGAACTAATGAGCTCTGCAATTTTGGTTTACTATTCAATTTTAATAAATCCACAAAGGAGTTGCTCAAAATTCATTTTATCCTGGTCTCCTATGGAAATCATGCAGCGGGAGATCTCACCACCATTATTTGTATTTGTCCGTCCCAGAATCTTCCCAATCCACCAGCCAGTTCCTCTGACACAGGAAAAATTGACTTGGATATAATTCTTTTTGGAAAAAGGAAAGGAAAAAGGAAAGGAAAGAGGAAAGGAAAGGAAAGGAAAGGAAAGGAAAGGAAAGGAAAGGAAAGGAAAGGAAAGGAAAGGAAAGGAAAGGAAAGGAAAGGAAAGGAAAGGAAAGGAAAGGAAAGGAAAGGAAAGGAAAGGAAAAGAAAGGAAAAGAAAGGAAAGGAAAGGAAGAAAGGAAATTTGGTTTAAACAACTGTTTGAAAACAAAATGTTTAAGCTTCTTCTGGGTTGTTTTTGGCTTCAATCCTAATTTAAGGGTGCAGCCACACTAAATTTCAAATATTACTGAAATAATACAGAAATGAAAGTGTTAACACATCCAAAAGATTTCTTCTTTTTCTTTCCATTCAATAAACAGAAGTGATCACAACTTGGGTATGGGCTGTCATTTTGTAGCTGTGCTTCTTGCCCAGTAAATTCTAAAATCTCTGAATTTTACTGGGCTTGGTGGTGCATCTGTTGCTCTGTTGGCTGCCTGTAGACCATCAATATCTCCTGCATATGAAGGTTAAAATAAAATTAACTGAGGGTAAAAGCTGGAAATACTTCACTAGAGTTAATTAAAAGGCTGGAGAATGGTGAGACCAAAATGACCAAAATCAGTGATAGCAGAGAACCCAGGTAATCAGAGTTGTGCTTCAGGGGGTGCACTCCATGTCTGCTTGGTAAGAAGGAAGTTTTTCCAGACTTAGGTGAGCAGCACTGTGGAAATTACCCTCAGTTCCTGGTGATTTATTGCTGGAATGTTCCTGTCTGGAGCTAATTGTGCCTCCCACAGCTGTGCTCTCACTGCACAGCCATTCTGGGGAGATGCCTTTACTGGTACACAGAAAATTTTTGTTGAGGTTGTGGCAAAATTCAGGTGACATGTGACATGGTGTGACTTACAGAACGAAGCACCAGTGGCAGGAACAGAGAGGGTAAATTGGCTGATACAAACATACCTTTAAAGTATTTTTTTTTCTTTAAATATGAGCCGTGCTCCTTCCCCTCAGCGGAAACGAAGCAAGACTGTGACATTGACACAGCTCACCTGTGGTCAAATGAGCTGCTCCTCTTGGAGGCTTGTTCTGGGACCTGAATTCTCCAGACAGGTAGATACAGCAGATCCTGCATGTTATGGGCAAAGCCAGCCTCAGCAGAAGGTCACAGATGGATCTGTGAGTTCCTGTCAACACCTAAAATATTGTGATTCCAAGCCACAGGATGAATGTGCATCCCATGAATGAATTCTCCCACTGAATTTTTAAGGGAATAACAACATACAGAATCTTTTAAATGTTCTCACCATGATTGTAAAATACTCTTTTCTGTTCCCTTTCCAGCCCTGGTGTCGATGTATTACCACCGTCTACAATTATTTTGTGGTGACCAACTTCTTCTGGATGTTTGTGGAAGGCTGCTACTTACACACTGCTATAGTGATGACCTACTCCACAGATAAGCTGAGGAAATGGGTCTTTCTCTTCATAGGATGGTGTAAGTGACCTTTGTGGTTAAAATGGTCTTCTGTGGTAGCTAGCATTAAAGTGTTAAAGACAAAGAGAGGCAGGAATAAATGTTATAAATCCCCCTGGGGTGAAATCTGGACCACTCAGTCTGAACAGACACTTCTAAGTGAGGAGCTGACTTGAAAAAGAGCCTCATTATCTGCCAGTCCAGCTCTGCAGCTGCTGAGGGATTGGTTCCTAGAAAATAGCCTTCAGCAAAGAGTCACATGTCATCTTTGGACTGTCCTTGGGGCTACCCAAAGACTCAGCTGTGGCAAAGCTGCCTTTGGGATGCTGTGGTCAGTTATGGTTTCTGAGGTCAGAAAGGGATGTGGACAAACTGGAGATTCTCCAGCTGAAAATGTGATCAGGGATCTAAAGGACATGAGCTGTGACATGAGGCTGAAGGAGCTGAGCTGCTTTAATCTGGCAAAGGGGAAGATGAGGAGGGATCTGTTTGGTACCAGGAGTGATCTGAAAGATAATTACAAAGATGATGGTGCCAAATTCTGCTTGGTAATGGCAGATGTTATAAAAACGGACAATATCCATAAACTGCAGACTGGGAGGTTCCAGTTGGATGTTAAGAAACCAGAAATGAACCAGGAGATGGTGGAACACTGAAACATCTGACTTAAAAGCTGTGAAGTTTAAAATTAAAAATTCAGCCAGGCTAAGCCCTGGCTGAGCCGTGTGAGTATTGATAGTTCTGCTCAGAGCAGGAAACTGGAGCAAACACCTTCAGAAGTCCTTCCCAACCAACATCTCCATGTTTTGAACTCAGCCAGGAGATGTTTGGCAGGACAAGCCCCATGCAGGCAGTTTGTTCACTTGAATGAAAATCTGAGGTCAAACAGAACTAGTGAATCTAGCAGTTCTTTTCTGTTGAAGGAAGAAAGGTGGAAAAAAGTCACCAATGTTTTCTTTTGTGAAAGCAGAATGACATTTTGTTCAGAAGTGCCTCTCCCTCTCTGCAGAAGTAATTGGATTGCAGTTCTGAAGGCAGAAACAGCCTTTGAAACAAAATATGTAATTCAGTCCAAAATCAAATGGGAGGAAAAGAGGAGTTGTAGTGGAAAGAAAATGTGTATTTGGGGAGTTGATTCAATTTTTTCCCCAATAGTTTTCAATTCTCTCAGCAAACTGGAAAATCAGCTGCTTACACAGCTCTCACAGACCCACGGACTGGTTTGATCCCTGGTGTTCTCACTCCCTACCTCTGTCAGAATCCTCTGGGGCTGTCATTACTAATGTAGGAGTGCTGTGAGCTGAATAAACCTTTCCAGCCACCTTTTGGGTGCATTCTGGTCTGCTCTGCCTCCTCATACACATTTTTTTTTACCAGTCTTACGCTCAAATCCGTAATCTTCACTTAACAAAGGAAAGTAAAAGGTTTTCCTTAAGGAGAGAGGACATGGCTCCATTTTCTCTGTCCATTCCTCCCAAGACCATGGGGAAATGAGCGCACCAGACCCTTTGAGTCCGTGGTGAACAGGGTGAAACAAAACACAATCATTGGAAGAACACAGGAGCCACCAGGGATGGTGGGGCAGGAGATCAGAGCTGCTCTACTCCTTGCTGAGGTTAAAGATGACCCCTCAGCAACTCAGCCCCATGCACTCTGTGTCGTGGTTCTCTTTCCATCTCTTTAAAGCCTCCATTTCCCCCAGAAGGGGCAGCAAGTGAGAGGTTAAAAGAAATTTGTGTTAGAGACAAGTCCACCTCTGCTCCTTGTGGTGGGTTTAGTGTTGGTTAATTATTAATGCACTCACTTCTGCTGTGAGATAGGATTAGGAGAAAGGTAAAGTAGGCTCAAAACTTTAAAAGGGTATAAAGAAAAATTTGTTAACAGTAACTAAAAGAAAGAGTAATAAGAATCTGAACAAAACTTTCAGAACACTTTTCCTCCCTCCACAACCTTTCTTTCCATTGGCAATGTAAAGAAACTAAACCTAAAATTTCAGTCAGTTTACTACTTCTAAAATAGTTTGTTTGTTTGGGTTTTTTTTGTTTACTTGGGGAGAAAGTGTCCCTCATGACACTCCTCCAGGAGGGTTTAAGTCATGTTACTCTCACTGGGGTAGAAGCAGATACTCAAGAGCGTCACTGGGGCTCTGCCCATGCACTCACCTGAGTGATTTCAGTGGTTTCAGAGATGTGAACCTGCAGTTTGGAATGGGGCATGGAGCTGGTGAGGCTGGACTTGTTTGGGTTTTCCTGAGGTGAGAAGTTAAAGGAGGAAGGGAGAGGGAAAAATCTCTCTTTTTAATTTTGACGTTGGTCTAGTCCTTGCCTGAGTGTGAGTCAAGAGGCCACTTCCATTTACTCTTCCTCCCTTCCTGGTTCCTCCTCCAGCAAATCCCCTTGAAACCAGCTGGTTTGGAAGGCCTAACACAAACATTTGCTAGGGAGTGCAGTGATGTCTGTAAAGTTAAAAGTAGCTGGATCCTTCAGAAAGAGGAAAAAAAAAAACCCAAGAATTCTGATACTGCAAGATACCAAGCTATTCTTTTTCACAATCCTGTGTCATAAGGAACACTGAAATCAAAATAATTCTTGAAACTTTTGAAATTGTGCTTCATCTAGAGATCCCAGTATGTTTACAAGCTCCTTGGAGCTTGGGAAATAAAAACCTAAACACCCACTTCCAAGTACAGTCTTCTAAGAGTCTGCTGTATCAGCTGCAGGAAAATGAAAAGGGACCATAACTGCCTTTAAGTCAGCTAAAATTCTTCTGGTCACTTCTATGGAAATATAGGTGTTTATGTGTGTGTTTGTTAATATTTTTTATTAACTTTCCTTACTGGTACTAAAGTTTTGTTGAGATGATCTTTTTTCATTTTTAAATTAAAAGATTTTATCAGTTGTGATGTCTCAAGCAGACCAAGATAGGACCACTATTATTTAGTCTTCCATTCATTAACTCAGAGTCTCCTCACACAAATCTGAATTTACTTTGGTACCATGGACACATCCATCCATCCATGATTAACTCCTATTTTTTTTTTTTTTTGCTCCTGCAGGTATTCCCTGTCCAATCATCATTGCCTGGGCCATTGGCAAGCTGTATTATGAAAATGAACAGTAAGTGATGCTAATATTTGTGTTTACGTGGCTCTCTAAACAAGTTAGGAAATGAATACACATCTGAACTGTATCCCAGGTCACATATTCCTGCTTCCTCTGGCTGTGCATTTCCTTCTTCCTCAGTCTGAGGAGCTGGTCCTTGCTCAGCCATGCCCAGTCCCTGCCTGTCCTGATGTCTCAGGTTTTAGCTTTTATATTTTTCACATTCTATGCTGCTTTAGTGTGTGGGTCTGGGCTTCATATTATGGGATGGTGAGCTCTCTGCACAGAGCAGGGAGACAAAACAATTCCTTCTCCAGCTGGGGACCAAGGACAAATGAGCCAAATCTCAGGCCCAAGAGCACAAACAACGTGGGCTGAAGAGAGAAAAACAAGAAGGATGGGACTTGATGGGCTAAAGCTGGAATTGGACAATGAACTGCAATCTGCAAATGGAGCAGAACTGATAAAAGTGCCAGAGCCCGTGCCCGGTGTCCATTTTGGGACCATTTTGGTTCATCTTGGGTGCAGCCCTGGCTGGGCTCTTGTGCTGCCCAAGGTGGATCCATGGAGGAAATCCTTTTAATAAATCCCTGCTTTATTCTGTAACTCTGCCCAGCTTCTGTTCTAGGTCAGCCTTCACAAGGCATCAGTCCTGCCTGATTTCTTACACGTGGGATTGGAGAGCTCTTGTTCTCCAAGAAAAATGTCCCTAAAGAGCTGCCAGGTCTGATCAGTTCCTCTGTCCCTAAGGACAGGTTCCCAGGGGGATCTCATCCACTAATTCTTCAAACAGCTGGAAGTTCCTCTCTAAAACCCAGGGTCCTGACTTTGCTCCTTGCCAGAGCTTTTGCCCATTTGTCCTGAGCACTGGGGGAATCATGTGCTGCTCCCAGGATGTCAGACCCAGCCAGCTGCAAACATGGACTTGCCTGCAGCTTCCAAGACTGTTTGGGACTGCCCAAAATTCAGGAAAAATGAAAAGTTCCTCTTTCTCCACCTGAGTATCCATTTAAGTTGTGTGGAGGTTGAGCTGGGGTTCAGGTTGTGTAGCTCATCGTAGTTTAAAAGCTCAAAATAGAAAGAATGTTAAGAAAATGCTTCAAGCAACTTCCTGACTTTTTAATATTTGTATTTAATAGAGATAATTTTCTGCACAGTGAGGCAATTATAATTGGTACTGTGGCAAATATCCTGTCTGGGGTTTATCAGTTCATTAGCAAAATATGGCAACTCTGAGGTAAAAAAAAAAGTACTGTTAAATCTCAATTAAAAAAACACACAAATTATTAAGAGTTATTGCAGTAATTTCATTGATGGGCATTTGTTAAGGGGAAGAACATTAGTGAGATCTAATTAACAATAGTGATAAAACCAGTGGTGGGTTTGGTTATATAAAGAACTACCAGAGAACCCTGAAGAATATTAAGTAGTGCTATTCAGCAGAAATGTGCTTTACATATCTGAGTCTTAGCACAACTGTCTTCCTGAAGTGTCCTCTTCAATATTCAGGGGGTGTTTATTTATCCTTCCAGAGGTAAAAAAAGAATAAAAAGTGGTTAAATCTCTTTTATTTCACACAGATGCACCAAGTAATTATCAGAGATGCACCAAATAATTGTCAGTGATTTAAGTTACTCTTTTTGGTTTCAAAGAAATTATTTTATTGCAGGAACAATGGCTTGTGTTGGATTTAAAGTAAGAGTTCAGATGATTGGCAGAACAGTTTGCAATACCTCAGCTAAAAGTCCTAGTTGGAACAGTTAAGACTCTAAATATGAAATATTGCTAATCAAATGCAGACATTTATGATTTTTCTGGCAAATAACTGTCTCCTCTCGGCATTACTCACCTGATTTAATTAGAAATATTTAGATTACAATGTAACAGATGTGGTTTATAACCTAATGAGATGAACACAGACCTAAAAAAGCTGTTGGGTTTTTCTCCATTACCTACAAAAGGAGCCTTGGAGCATCAACTCCCCTGGAGAGTCCTGTGTTGCAGAGTCTGTCTTTGGCCACAACCTTGTTTCCTCAGTGTGGAAATAAATCCATATTAATTCTTCATTCAGCACAACCTTGGTCAAATACTGGACTTCAGATAATACATCTCAGCATTTTGGTCTTCGAGCTAAGCAACATTTAAATTCCAAAGAGCAACAAGCAGCCTTTTCCCTGGAACCTCATTTGTGCTCTAGCAGCTCAGTTCCAAATTATTTGCTGACTTTCTCTAGCCCACTAAGTTCTGCCACGTGCCTCAGTCTGCTTCGTATTAATCCCTCTGCTAGAGCAGCCAGCTTCCCAGGAGCTCTTTGCTTCTCTTAGTTCTCTGAGTTTCAGGCATTGAAAAATAGTTCTCCCAAAATACCTTTCAGAATCTTCTCTCAAATGTAGATCTTGCAAGTTCTGGAGAAATTTGTTTCCTACCCTGGCATATCTTGTAATTTTTTTTTTCATGTCTTTCCAGCTACATAAAAAAAATAAAATTCAAAAACACAGTTTCATTCATTTAAGGCTACCCTGGGGATTCTTCTTGGAAAATAACTTGGCTGGAGGAAGTACCTTATTCCAAGCCTTGCTCTCATGCCCAAATTTTGGAAGATGAGTTGCAAAATTATCAATTCACACTCACTTTCAGCCAGTGCACCAGGGAATAGCAGACATCTTTCACATTTCTAAAACATTCAAAGCTCCCTCATTCATTTGGAACTTAAAGGATGTAGGAATTGAGCCAAGAAAAGGCAAATAATTGTGAGGTACTGAACTGTGTTCCTGATTCCAGCTGTGTACCTCACCACTCCTGCCCAGTCAGAGCATCTTCCAATGGCAAGCAGCTCCTCCTGTTTTGGCAAACACATTTTGGAGAGAGGCTTTGAGGGCGTGGTGTGATCCACAAGGATCCCATCTGAGCTTTCCTAATCCCAGTACATTTCCCCTGGACTCCTGTGTCTTACAGACTCCAACCTCTTTGAGGGGACCTGTTACATCTTGCTGCTTGGAAAAGTGCAAATGTGGCTCCGGGGTCTCCCTGGCTCAGGAATTACCCTTGTTCCCATGGCTGCAGTGGCACTAAATTATCTGTTTCACAAAGCAAACATGGGCAAGGCATAACTTTTGCTGTATAGGCTTGTTATGGGGTATCCATGACAGGGAAGAAAGCTCCCAGACCCATGAACTCCAAAATCTACTTCCTAAGGGATCTGGAGCTCCAATGATCTAAACCTTAAGGAATTCTGAATGCAAAGCTGTCATTGTTTGATGGAATCCTGGATCCAGACCCCATGGCTGTATCTGTAATACTGAATTAGCTGGGCCTGGATTAATTCCTAGGGCTCCACTTCCAAATAGCATGGAATAATTCATACCCTTATTATTAAACCTTCTTGGCCTCCAAAATCAGGGGAGCTGCAGTTTGTGGACTGTTGGGAATGTCCTTTGGCTCCTGCTAGCTCCAGATTTGTTCCCCAGGAATAGTTTTGGACTTGGTTAGTTTTTGGCCTGGACCAAAACTACCCCAAGGAAAATGGAATGGTGTGAGTTCAGACCTGAGCCCAGTCTCTTATTCATTTACCAACATAAACAGAAGAGATTTATTATTCTCAGGGAAGAGGATGAAGGGAGTGTCAGTGTGGGTTGCTGTGAAATCACAGGGTTCCTTTGTTGTGTAACACAGCAGGGAGAAAAACATCTGGAATGAGTGGAAGTCAAGCCAGCACTCAGCCACGTGTGACACATCCAGGCTCTCCTCTGCTCTGAGGCCATTCAGTTCACCTGTGATTCCACTTCCCCTGAGCCCATTTCCCAGCCCATTTTGGGTTGTCCCAGACAGCTTGGAAAGGAATGCTGGAGCGGGAATTTGGTGGCTTTGATTGATGGCTGTGTTCTGTCTGCTGGCTTTGGTGGCCACGGAATCATGAAGGTTGGAAAAGGCCTCTCAGATTGTGGAGCCCAGACACTCACCCAACACTGCCCAGGTCCTCCACTAACCCATGTCCCCAAGTGCCACGTCTGCATGGTTTTTGAACACTTCCAGAGTCCCCAGTGGTCCCCAGATTCATTCAAAGCCAATGGGATGACTCCTTATCCCTTCAGTGTTTTATTTAGACAGCATTTCCATGCAGCTGGAGACATTTGCTTTCATTAACAGCCCTTACTTTGTGGAATGTCTCTCTGGTCACTGCAATGGATAACAGGGGTTTTCTTCTCTTACACAGAATATTTCTTTAATCCCTTTCTCAGACATCTCCTGCATCCTTCTTACAGCGGGTTCTTTTATTTCTTGTAAATATTTACACAGGCAATAGCCAAAACCATAGAGGGAACACAAATGTTCTAATGGAAGGGGAAATTGGGGCTCAGATCTGTGTCCAACAACAAGTGGTGTGCAGCAGAAAATTCAATTACTTGCTGCTTATTTATATATGATTAAACAATGCAGTGAGTAAAGGAACACCTCTCTATAGTGTCCTTCATATTACAGTCTGAAAGAAGGGAATTTTTACCTTTACAAATTGTTTTCTTATTTGTTTTGTTTTTTACAGGTGCTGGTTTGGAAAAGAGCCAGGGAAATATATTGACTACATCTACCAAGGGCCAGTGATTCTTGTTCTCCTGGTAAGTGTTTATGTGGGTGGCAGGACACTGCCATCTCCCACTGAGAGGAAATTTGATCTGTCATGTTCCACATCTGCTTTTATGGAAAATAAGACACAAACAAGGCCAAACATCTTCAGGTGTTTTCTGAAGTGGCCACAGCAGATAACACTGCAAGAATTGAAGTGATTTGGTTTTGGCTGTTTCTTGGGGTTTGAGCCATTCTTTCCTCCCCCCTCTGCAGTGCTGTTTGCCTTTGTACAAGGTTTTGAGAGGTGGGAAGGAAAAATGTTCAAAGCCAGGGGGTGCATCCCAATATCTGCTCATCCCCCTGGGGCTCATGGCAACTACAGCAACTCTGTCACACACATTATTTAGAAAAATATAATAATGATCATGAGGAATTGCATCTTGCACAGTTGATGCTTTGTGAAGGCTGACCTAGAGCAGAGGCTGGACAGAGTTAATAAAGCAGGGATTTATTAAAAGGATTTCCTCCATGGATCCACCTTGGGCAGCACAAGAGCCCAGCCAGGGCTGCACCCAAGATGAACCAAAATGGTCCCAAAATGGACACCGGGCACGGGCTCTGGCACTTTTATCAGTTCTGCTCCATTTGCACATTGCAGTTAATTGTCCAGTTCCAGCTTTAGGTTATGAAAACCTGAACTATCTTGTTTTTCTCTCTTCAGCCCACGTTGTTTGTGCTCTTGGGCCTGAGATTTGGATCATTTGTCCTTGGTCCCCAGCTAGAGAAGGAATTGTTTTGTCTCCCTGCTCTGTGAAGAGAGCTCACCATCCCATAATATGAAGCCCAGACCCACACACTAAAGCAGCACAGAATCTGAAAAATAGAAAAGCTAAAACCTGAGGCATCACAGTCGTCTCCATTTTCTACATCACCATCACTGCTGTGTGTCTGTTTCTAGATTTCCTGTTGTGAAGTTTCCTTCCCAGTGCTGCCCACGCTTACCAGGCTGTTTATCTGTTTACCCAACACTCCATCTCTTGTGCCAACCAAGAGTAGGCAGAGGGAGAAGGAACCTCATTTATAAACCATTTTGAGCCTTCAGCTGAAGCACAGTGGCGCTTTCTCAGAAAAAAAAAAAAAACTAAACAGAACTGAGTGTGGATGGAAAGTATTAGTTAGCTATTAGTAAGGACAAAGCTGAAAAAATGGTTTTGCTCTTCCAGGCAGATGAACCAACAGCGAATTCCCAGGGCTCAGTGGCTTCTCTTCTCGTAGGGAACCAAGGTTTGCTGTAGCTGTCCCTTATGTCACTCCAACCCCCACGGGGAAGGTGCAAATGCTCCTGAACAGGCACCACTGGCAGTTTTCTCAAGGCTAAGAAGCCTCATGTTCTCACCTTGTCAGTGCCCTGCTCATGGGATTCAGCATGAAAAAAGTTCCTGTGTTGCCCAGCAGCTGATCTGAGTGTGTGTCCTGAGAGCAGGAGAGCTCATTTCTGTGTTAATTGTTAAGACACAGCAAAAAGCTCACCTGAAAAGAGAGAAAAAAAACCTCATAATAGGAATATATTTTATGTAAAAATTCTTTTCTTTATGTTCTAAGGAGAGAAATACAATGGGTGTGATATACAAAATAGAATTTGTGTTGCTGATGGAGCCATCACAAAACCAGAAAGAGCCTCACAGTAATTTACCTGACTGATACAGAGATTCCCTCATAAATAAATGGGAGATTTGTGATACTTGGAGCACTTGGGTTTCACACCATTGCCTGGAAATTTGTGACTCTGAATTTTCTATAACCCCTTTAGTCCACAGGATCTGTAAAATCATTGGGTAGCATCTCTGACAGATACCATAGAGTCATGAAAATGGCTTTTTTCTGCCCAGAATACCACTGTAAATATTTAAAGACCCCAAAGACACCCAGAAGATGGAGGTATAGCTGGGGGCTGCCACTTTCTGTACAGGTCATTATATCTGCCTCTAATTTGGGATAGCCTTGAGACCCCTCTGAACTGGGCCAGTGACTGAAGAGCCCAGACCTGGCACTGTGGATTGAACCTTCCGACCTTGGCCTGCCTGCACTTGAGCCCTAATTAAAACACTGATGAGGTAACAGCAGAAATTGCACTTTGGAGTGAAAAGGAGCTGATACAATTTACAGAAGTAACATAAGGGCAAGCCCTTCCTCCCCTCACTTCAGGGTGATTCCCCTCAGAGAGCACTGCTGGGGGAGGAAAGCATCCCTCTGCAAACAAAATCTAAACAGCAAATCTGAAAGCTCTGTTACAGCACACTCCTAAAATCTGCTCCCTTGTTTTTTTCTTTTTTTTTTTTTTTTTTGAACTGTCAGTTCACTTTTGGAGTGTTTCTAATTAAAACCCACAACCCCACAGTGTCTTAAAGCTGCTTGACGTGCTCACTTTTTTGATCCTTATGTGAATAAATTCAAACTGTAGACAATGATTGAAGCATCACTTGCTGTTGTTGGAGTCACTGACCCTTTCAAGGGTGCTGTGAAAAGTGCTGGGTTAGGAGCTCTGAAATTTGACATCTGCCATGTACCCAGGGCAGCACAGTCAGGCATCACCACCCTCAGGTGTGATTATGTCTCTGCCTTAGCACAAAGTGCTGCCTTCCTCTTCCCTCCAGTGAACAGTGGTCACCACACGTGGCAAACACAGGGATTTCAAAAAGAGGACTACGCTGTGACCTCTTCCAGTCACCCCTCACGAGCTGGATTTGAGCTGATGAGGAATTGAAATGCAGCTGCAGCTGTGTTTCGTGAAAGAATGAACAGGACAGGGCACAGTCCTGATGGGACAAGGGGGGATGGCTTGAAGATGATGGAGAATAGATTAAGATGGGATATTAGGAAGAAATTCTTCCCTGTGAGGGTGCTGAGGCCCTGGTACAGGGTGCCCAGAGAAGCTGTGGCTGCCCCTGGATCCCTGGAAGTGTCCAAGGCCAGGTTGGACAGGGCTTGGAGCAACCTGGGATGGTGGAAGGTGTCCCTGCCCATGGCAGGGGGTGGAATTGGATGTTCTTTAAGGTCCCCTGCAACCCAAACCATTCTATGACAATTCTGTGAGACAACTATCCCAGGCCTCTGCTGGAAAAATAGACACAAATGTTACAAAAAGAAATTAGTGTTATTTCCAAAAGAGGACTAACACTAAAAGCTGAAATTCTAAATACTCCATGAAGTTACAGTTCCTGTGCACCTGGGAACAATCCACCTGGGGCAGTTACAATTGGCTTCTTCAGCCACCTGAGTGAAGATCCAAGAGCTCAGTGTCCAGCTCAGGTGAGCTTTGGTGACCTCTTGGACACATCTTTGTGTATTCCAGAAGCATCATTGCACCAACCACTGGCAATATTATTGGAGTGCTGAATATTCTTGGAGGGATAAAACTTGCTTCTAAAGATGCAATCCTGTTTAAATATTATTTTTAAAGACTTTTTATGTCAAAAATTATTTCCACTGGTTTTGATTTCTCATTTTCTTACCTCTGTGCATTGAGTTGTTGCAGCACAGCATGGTGTAACACAAGGAACAGATCATGCAGGAGCTCTAAGCCTCACTGGGAAGTAAAGATTGGCCTAAAAAAGGCCTTTGATCATGGCAGCAGCCCTCAAGTCCATCTCCAGATCACATTATTGTGTTGTGTCTCAGGTATAAAAACTTCGTATGAGGCAATGGAGTTGTTTGATTGATTGATTGATTGATTTTCTACTTGCCTGTGTAGAAGGAGCCTGGAGATTGACTTGGGCTGAAAACAGGGAAAAATTTTCAGAGAAAAAAGGAAACTGAATATAATGTTGATTCTGTATATTAGGAACCTGTATTTTTATTGACAGAACATCTGAGGGAGAAAATTTAGGTAATCATCTTTTTTTTTTTAATGCATTGTGACTTGTACATATCCCACAAGAGAACTAAGAATTGAGCACATTGGATGCTTTGAAATTTAATTTCTGATAGCACTAGAAAAACACACTCTATTAGGTATTTTCTCTTCAAATTAGCATATTCCTTTTTTTAAATTCTGATCTGTTTTCTCAGAGTCACATAACCGAGTTTTAATCACACACCCCTCTCTGAAGCTAAAGAAGGGGCAAAGGGTTGGAAAAAAATGCCAGGGAAGTGATTTCCTCCTGATTTTATTAAGGAAAACACATTTCTTGTGTTCAATTTTAGAAGTAAAACTGCCAAAGAACTGGTGAACCACGAAAACACAGCAGGGTCAGAGGACAGACCTCAGAGAAGAGGCACCAGAGGCAGTTACCTGAGCTGCTTTTTCCCTCAGTAACGTCTGCTGTGAGCTGACCCCAGCTATGAACTGCTCTGCAATATTTCTCAGAGCTAAGACTGTATAAATTTGTCATTTTTCAAACAGGCAGATCAATTTTTTTTCCCCCAAAACCTTTCAGTCAGCTTTAATAGATTTTTTTTTTCCCCTCTTGTGCTTGAGAACGGAACAGTTTTGCAACCTCTGGGGTTTTTTGTGTCTGGTTGAAAATAATTCACTATAACCAATTAGCTGCTGGAGTGAGTGGGTGTATGAGGTGGGGAGGACCTGGAGTTCACTTCTGCCTCTGCCTTCATCATTTATTTAACTTTGAATAAGTTAGATTTCTGCTCAAAGCTCAGCTTCCCCAGCTTTAAAGCCACTTTGATGATTATCTATTTTAAAATTATCCTCCCTTGCTTTGAGATTCCTGGATGACAAGTAGAGGAGTTAAGGGTCCTTATTTCAGTGTGGAATTTTGCTCAGGAGAGAAAACCACAGATAGCCAAGAGGACCTTATGATGTGCTGCTCATTAAAGATGCAGCATTTTTATGGTGGCAAGATCAAAGCTGGCCCCAGCAATCAAGGTGTGACCACACAAATGCATTTTTACATCAGCACCCTCTTGCCTCTTGAGAATTTTTTTCTCAGTAATTCCAGGCTTTTTTGGTTTCATTTCTTCTGCTGGGAACTGAGATGAGGTTTTCAGGGAGCCCGTGAGTGCAATTCCAGCATTTCTTTTGTGAATGAAAACTCCCAAAGCTTGTAACTCTCCATGTAAAGCTGAGATTGTTTTGTCTCCCCCGTGCTGTTACCTTCACATCAGGTGTTTTCCTGTGCCAGGTTATTGCCTGATCACTCAGTCCCTGGACAGCTCTTTGCAATCAGTCTTGATTTTTGCTGCTCTGAGCAGTTTGATGCCACTAAAAATCTGTCAGCTTGTTCTTCAGTCCCTTTTACAGATCACTGAGATTTGTGAAACAGCACAGGTCTGCTGGTGTAGCCCCTTTCCATTGAGAAACCAGAACAATATATGTATATATATTTTTAATATATACATATTTATACACATTTATATACATTTATATGCACATATATATACATGTATATACATATACATATATATACATACATATATATGTGTGTATATATATATGTGTGTGTGTGTATATACACACACACACACACACACACACACACACATATATATATTTATATATTCCTGCCCTTTTTTCCTTGTGTTCTTATGCACAGTGCTCTTCCCTTCAAACCTGCAAAAGCCAAATTTCTATGGGAACCTCTGGAATTTGGAATTTTAATTCCTTTCAGAGGATTGTCCTCTGGATCTCCCTTGTCCTCATATTGACTCTTTTAGAGGACCTCACAAACCATGTCATTCTCGCCTTCACACCTTGTTTCTCTTCTTTACAAAGAATTTGTCCAGACCAGCTTCAGGTTATGGGAAATATCAGTATCTCAATGGAACAACCACTGGCTGATGCTCTGGAAGGCCTTGACAGGAAAAAGTTTTCAATAAATACCTGAGTTAGTTCAGTTTTTCCAAACCAAGGCTGTGGAAATAGAGGGCGTTTTTAAAGTTTGTCACATCAGAGAGTGGAGCTTAAGCTTAAGCTTATCAACAAAATCAGATGATTTTTATTGACAAAAAGGAAGTTTTCATAAGTGAGAGTTATCTTTCCACTGTCCCAGGTTGCTCCAAGGCCTGTCCAACCTGGCCTTGGACACTTCCAGGGATCCAGGGGCAGCCACAGCTTCTCTGGGCACCCTGTGCCAGGGCCTCACAGGGAACAATTTCCTCCTAACATCCAATATAAACGAACTCTATTTCAATTTGAAGCCCTTCCCCCTTGTCCTGTCACTGTCTTCACTTCTTTTGATCTGTCATGCTCCATTTCAAACACCACAGTCCATATTGCTGAAGTTCTTCTGATCTTCTAAAGAAATCAAAGTTTTCTCACTTACTATTTTATGTATAGAAGTATCTCACCTGTGTAAGCATCCTCCTTCCTGATACAATTGCTTCTCTGAATATTTTCTTAGTTTCTACTGACTCTCTTCACACTTCTGTTTCCACTTCTGCATTGTTCTGTTCAGAGACTGAGATTTTATTATTATTATTGATCTATTTTTTTTTCATTTCCCCTTCTCCTTCCTATCTGAATGGCTTATGTTTTTTCTCAAACACTGATCAAATTAGTTTTCTTATTGATTTTTTAAAAATTTCTTTTCTCTAAAGATGAGCACTTCCTCCACTGCTGCAAGTTTGCAGTTCATGACCTGTTGACATCCCCGAGTTCTTGCAGGACTTTTATCATAATTTCTGCTGTTTTGCATGCAGGTTGTGCTAGCTGCACGGAACACAAAAATAATGTGCTGCTTTGATTGCAGTCCATCCAGAATTCATCTCCAATATTGCCACCATTGCTATTACTTTCTGCTGTTCATATTTTGTAGTTGTGGAGTCAATAAGTGCCCAGCAAGGTGTCCAGTACCACATACACTCTACAAATTTTCTGAAATTTCTACTTCTTTTTGTGAAATGTTCATTCTTCTTAATCACATCTTGTTGTTCCTGGTTGTACATAGAAGTGTTTTCCAGCCCTTTGCCCAAAGGACTCATTGTGGTGCCTGTGACCTTCGGAAAGGAAACTTTTGTGATAAAAAGCCCTGTCTAAGGATCAGGTCAGGCCAGCATGGCTGAACAATTAAAACAAAGTGTTAATTAACTGGCAGAGTGCTCATCTGAGGTCAGGATGGCAGCATCCAGAGCTCCCACTCAAAGGACTGCTCTGATCCCAATTTGGGTTACTTAACCCTGAGGTGATTTTACAGCACTGCATAAAAATATGAAGTCTAGATAGAATAATTTTTATGCTTCCTGGGAGTGAAGAGGAACAAACATTCCAGGAAGCACAGGAGCACCAGCTTTCTGTGAAGCATGAAATACAAAGCCCAGCAGAAAGTGAGCAAAATAAAAGCCAGTTGTCCATTAAATTCTCAAAAGAGAGAGCAGAGCTTAATGACCTCCCTTTTAAACTCCTGGGCTTGGGGAAAACTGCAAAGAAGCCCTGAGAGTCAGCATTGCCTCTTTTGGGCACTTTGGCTATTTCATCTTGATAAGGGAGAGAAATTTCCTCTCAAGTGCAGTTTGGTCTTTATGAGAGAAAAATTTTACCACCAAAATCATTTACTGAAAAGTTTCTTTTGGTTCAGAAGAGTTTCTGGGCTTGTGTGTTCCGGTTACAATAGAACAGTGCCAAAACAGATGGCTCAAATACTTTCTGGATCACTAGCTTGTAAATCCATTTTGGGGGTCTGAATTTTCATCCCAATTTAGAAGTAGAAACACTAAATTTCTGGCAAGAAATGAAAAGTTTTTCTTTCCCATCTGTAGTTGGAGAGGGTCTTATTCCAGCAGTAATGTTATTCTTAGTGTGGCATAAATAAAGGAGAAGAAGAAATAAGCCACTTTATTCTATCTTCAAGACTTTGCCTTTGGATTCATTTTATCTACCAGTAAATGTCAAGGTAAAAATCCTCCGTTACCTTTTCCATTAGGAAGCAGAAAACACGGATAAACAGAAATGAATGAAAATAGAAGATGAGCCTAAAGAGAAGTAAAAAGCATGCACTGCCTTTCATCATTACCTCTCTTAAGTGACCTTTCCTGAGTCTCCATTTCTGGAACTGATGTGTGGGTTTTGTTAGAGCTGCCCAGCTCTGAGGAATTAATCTGTTGACACGGAGCTCCAATAATAACAAAAAAAGTCCTTGACAAATAATTGTGTACTTTGGTCAATACAGCCCTTAGGCTCTTTCCTAGGAAAACTCACTTTGCAGTGGAGTGAGAACCTCCTTCCTCTGAAGCACTGTGATCTCTCTGAGGAACAAAGAGCAGAGGCTTCATCTTCTCTGCCTGTAAATCAGGCTCAGTCTGGTATCCACTAGAACTGTGTGGATTGTCTCCAGCTGAGAAAACAGCTCCATTTTCATCTCCAAGCCTTCAGCTCTTGCAGGCTGTGTGCAGCAGCCTGTTCCCTGCTTGATGCCCAGGTCTTGTCCTCTCTCCTAAGCAAACTCCCCCCATCATCCCCATGAGCTGTGGTCTCAGGCCCAGCAAGGACAGACAGACAATTAAAACCCCATCTGATTATGCACTGAAAATTGATCTTCAGACCTCTCTGAGTGCTGCTAAAAGGCCCTACTGAGCCAAGTGTCTTTCTGAAATGGAGTTCAGAGTGCCTTTCTGAAAAGGCATCAGAGTGGAGGTTTTTTTTAAAGAAATCATTAAAAGTGAACACACTGAAATGTGCTTCTAGAAGGCAAAACCAAAAATAAGTATTTCGCTGTAACCACATTTTCATCTTTTCCCTTGGATTTTTTGCTTGCTAAGACCTGCATTGTAGGGGTGACCCTATCCAAGTCATAAAGGTCTCTCAGAGAAACCTTAATAGTGACAAAATGTTGGTGCCTATAAACATTTTTAAGCTTCCATAGACTGTAATGTCACAGAACCTCTGTCAACACAGCCCCATTCACTTCACTGAAACTCATGTGGGGCATTCTGGGCAACCTGAAGATCAGTGGAAGATTTGTGTGGGCAACTGGTTCAAGTCCAAGCCCTATTAGTCCAAAAACTCATTCAAAATATGTCAAAGGAACCACTGTTGAAAAGTCTCCATTTCTTTCCAGTGAATATAAACAGATTTTGGGATAACCAACTGCTTAATCTAACAAGAAATTATGCCAACCCAACTCAGTTCCTTATGCTCTTGCTCTTCTTATCCTCACTCGGGCATGGAATTGATTTATAGCCAAGGCCAAGTCACTTGGCTTTTCTCTCTTAGGTACTAAGTCTAGAATGGGGGAGAATCAGTTATTCTTTTTCCTGGAGAAACTCTGGGATGAAGCCAGCAGCAGGAGCTGTGTGTGTAACAGGGCTGCACTCACGTCCTGCCCTGATGCAGCAACAGGTGGGCAGAGAAACTTCTGAGAAAGTGGAAAACCAAGGCTTGAAGGAGCTTCACACATTCTAAAGGAGATTCTAAAGCCAGAAGGAGCTCTGAATTATTAATTATTTTTCTAACCTCCCTTTATGCACTGAAAAGGCCATAGGATTCTCCTGGCTTGATGGTCCTCTGCATCCAAGCCATCACCTCTTGGGCACACACATGAGACCCATTTTTCCAATTTTTTCCCATTTTTCCTTTCCTTCAGCACAGGATACTCTCTTTCCACCTTTCCCATTCACCAGCCTTTAAAAAAAAACCCCAATTCTCTGCTTTGCAGATAAAGGCAGACTGGTAAAAGAAGACAGCAACAATAATGGAAGAAGCAGAGTGAGAGTCACTCTGAATTTCAGACTGAGATTACTCAGGAGGAGGATTCAGTTTGAGTGGCCAATCCTGCTGTTATCTTCTCCTAGAAAATGTAGTTAGAAATAATGTCCTGGCAGGGTTTTCTCAGACACCTGGGCAGTCTGTTGAAAGTCAGCACTGAGGAATCAGCCGTCCTGGTGCTCCTGGAGAGAGCTGAGGTCTCTTACCAGCTTTGTGTCACATGTGCCAGTGCCACTCACAGGCTTCAGGGATGCAAGGGTGCCTCAGGTGCTGCTCTGCTCTGGGCTTGGGCAGCTGAACTGGGAGAATTAAAAACAGACTTCTATAGAATGAAAGTGTTTTCTGGTGAAATAACTCCCAGAGTTTTCAGCTAGCAATTATTCCGACCTGATGAATCACGCCTCTGCAAATTAATTTCAGAAAAGGCCAGAATCCCTAATTTTGTGATGCAGGCTGTGGCAATTTGAATTTCCAGTTCAGATGGAAGGATGCTGTCACATTGAAGTAGGACTCATGAAACTTGAAATGCCTTCTTCAGCCTAGTTCATCATGACGATGCCATGTGATCAGTCTGACTGATATTTGGAATTTGCTCTTACCTTGGAGTCTATAATTCAGTCTGGCACTTCTCATTACAATTTCAAAACTGGCACATTTTGGATTAGTGCCTTTTTTGCATCCTTGATAGAAATAACCCAAGCATGGCTCTGAGCTCACAGAGAACCTCAACATGTAGCAGCAGAATTTTAGAGAGGGAAGTTTTCTTTCTGTGGGTGAAGGTCACCTCCATTCACCTCCTGCTGAGCAGAGACTGCCTGAACATTTCACAGAATCACAGAATTCACAGAATGGCCAGGTTGGAAGAGACCTTCAAGATCATGGAGTCCAACCCAGCCCCAACACCTCAACTAAACCCTGGCACCCAGTGCCACATCCAGGCTTTGGTTAAACACACCCAGGGATGGTGACTCCAGCACCTCCCCGGGCAGAACATTCCAGAACTTTATCACTCTTCCTGTGAAAAACTTCTTCCTCATGTCCAGCCTGTATTTCCCTTGGAGCAGCTCGAGGCTGTGCGCTCTGGTTGTTGTCAGTGCTGCTGGAGACAGAGCCCAGCCCCAGCTGAGCACAGGCACCTTTCAGGGGTTGCAGAGAGTGCTGAGGTCACCCCTGAGTCTCCTTTTCTCCAGGCTGAACACCCCCAGCTCCCTCAGTCATTCTTCATATGGCTTCATATTTCTCTTTGTGTTACTGAAGAACAGGGCAGACTGAAGAAGAGTCACCAGTGTGAGGAGTTTAAGATTCAACTCAAACCACAGATATGGAGCTGGTTTTGTTTCTGATAAATAAAGCATGAACCAGTTGAATTCAAGCTCTTAATATGATGAAAACAAATCTGAGAAGAACAAACCCACGAGCTGCGCTGTTTTATTTACTTCTTGTACTCCCCAGGGCCCTGCTCTGCTAAGGAAATAATTTCCAATAAAGCAGTGTTGACTCCTAGAACAGCATTTTTGTATCTCACGTAGTGTGTTCACACAACTCCCAGTGCTGCCAGTCTCCCAGTGTCTGCTCAGGTGTTTTGTTGCTCCATTTGTTCTGAACCATATAACAGGAGCCACAGGGAATGCTCTGATGGATGCCAAGATATGTAAACATTGAAGTATACCCCATATCACATGGGAAAAAGGAGCATATTTTGAGAACACCTTTCAGTTGGCAGCTCTGCCCTGCTGTGGTGTGTGTAGATATTCAGCTGTCATTCACAGAATTGTTCCATTCATGGGCTGAAAAATGCCAGGAGCCCCAGGACCCTGGAATTGTGTGTGAGGTAAATATTTTCTCCCAAGCTGTGCTGGGACCTCAGCAGTTGTGTAGTTCTGACAACTTTGGGACAGACCCATGTCTTGTGAGCTGCCCTATTTTATGCTCTGAAAGCAACTCCAAACCTGCTCCTAAGAGCCAAATCCTTCCACTGATCACAGTCTACAAATCAATTTTCTCTTCAGTTTGTCGGGTTTTTTTAATCTCCTGTTTGCACTATGCAAGAAAATCGCCAGCAGATGCTACAACAGTAATTAGAGCAAATATCAATTCTCAGTGGTGAGGCTGCAGCACAAATAGTAATTACCCAGCTCAGCAGATTGAAAAGGGGAGTGGCAAATCCATCAATCTCACCTTGAGTTCCTCATTGCACCCAGGAAAGGAGAAAAGGGAGTAAAAATAAGCTCCTTGTTAGGGCAATGATGATGTACTCCATTTTCACTGCTGTTTTGGAAACATTAAGAGCTGTTGGATGTTTGCTGTATAATCTGGTATTTCTAGTAAACTTCTGAGTCTGTTGCAATCAATAGTAAAGCCAAAAGGCTGTTTTCAGTCAGATTGGAACTGTAAAATGTGCCTTCTAGGGTGTATCCAATTCTGTTAGCCATTATTTTACTGACTGGTTGCTTTTTCCTCTCTCTCTCCCTTCTTTTCCAGATAAATTTTGTATTTCTATTTAACATAGTCAGGATTTTAATGACAAAGCTGAGAGCTTCAACTACTTCAGAAACAATCCAGTACAGGTAAGTCAGCTTGTGATTCCTGCTGCTCTGGTGCTAACAAAGCTCTGCCTTGATTGTCCTGTCCTTGTCCCATCTTTGTCTTCCCAGGTGCCACTGTTGATGGAGCTCATAAGTTAGGCCCACAGTATTTATCTGTGCAGGCTCTCCAGAAAAGCCTGCCTGCATTTTTAGTGTCCACTCCATTTCACTTCAGGCCTGCACATGCCCCAACACACACATGGAATCCCCTCCTTTCCATGAAATCTGGAGGATTTGATCTCATGTGAGGACAAATTTATCAATTTCTATATGTACACAAGTGTAAATAAAGTAAGTGCTGCATCCAGCTCTGGGATCCCCAGCACAGGAAGGACCTGGAGCTGCTGGAGCCAGTCCAGAGGAGGCACCAGGATGATCAGAGGGATGGAAGAGCTCTGCTGTGGGGAGAGGATGGGAGAATTGGGATTGTTCAGCCTGGAAAAGAGAAGCTTTGGGTGACCTAATTTTGGCCTGAAGGGAGCCTGCAAGAAGGTGGAGAGAGACCATTGACAAGGGTCTGGAGTGACAGGACAAGGGGAAATGGCTTCAAACTGCCAGAGAGGAGGTTTGGATGGATATTAGGAAGAAACTTTTCCTTGTGAGGGTGGGCAGGCCCTGGCACAGGGTGCCCAGGGAGGCTGTGGCTGCCCCTGGATCCCTGGAAGTGTCCAAGGCCAGGTTGGACAGGGCTTGGAGCACCTGGGAGGGTGGAAGGTGTCCCTGCCCATGGCAGGGACTGAAACTGGATGAGCTTTAACCTTCCAACCCAAACCATTCTGAGATTCTGTGATTTATGTGGGCATTTAACGATTGCTCCATTTAAAATGTAGGGGAGGGGATTGAGGGGTGAATGTGCCCCTTCCTTTCAGCTGGTGCCAGAATTAGTGTAACCACTCACTGGCTTGCATCACAGAACTGATCCTCAACTAATCAGTACCTTTATTTGGGTTTGGCTTCTCAGGTAAATCAGTTCCCATACCCAGCATAACCCCAGAAGCACTGGGATGGCAGAAAGGAAAAGTCAGGAGGGAAGGTGGCCTTGCCCCTTCAGACATCAGGGTGGGCTTAGATCAGCCTTAACAGTCTAAAAATGAATTCTCAGACACCAGGAGATGCTGAGTGTCCTTCTCTTGTCATTTGCAGTATCTTGAAAGATATTTGGAGGATTTAGGGACTAACAGGTCCTTGCAGTAGGAAATGGCACAGGATTTGTGGAGTGAGATCAGTCACTCTAACTAATTTCTGGATGAAATCTCAGCATATCAAGCTGAGTTCCATCTTGATGTCCTCAAATCAGGCTGCTATTGACTTTGGAGGCAGTTTTGCTGCAGCAGTGGGCTTTGTTGTTTTGCCTGATTCCTTTTACTCCTGTCAGGGTTTTGTTAATGAAGTTAGTGCAGTGGTCTGATGTTCAGACCCTTCTCTGCACATTTCCTGAGAAATGAAGGGGAAAACACCCCTTTTTGTTACTCAAACCTCATTCCATAAAACTAAAACTGGCCTGAAAAAGCCCTGCTTCAAACCCCAGTACATTTTTATCCCTTCTGCAGCTTGCAGGGGAGCATTAGAGACATTAGAGTGAATCAATCTACAGCAACTCCCATTGTTCTTGAACAGATGACAATGATCTTGCCCTTGTGTCATTCCACAAGAAACCCGACGTTCTCTGTGCCCTGGATTCCAACATCCTTGCAGGCTCTCTGAGGGAATTGTCTTTTCCACAGCCTAAATGGAAACCTTTAGAATTCCAGCAAAGCCTGAGGCAGGCCTTGATGCTGTAAAGCAGAGCAGTGCAACCCTTTGCCAAGCAGGTGTTAAATGGTGTGGCAGCTGGTTCATTAAAGCTGTCACTTTGTCCTTGACACTGGCACTGGTTTTGTCCTTCCCTGCCTGTCTTTATCTACCTGTTATGGCATTATTCAGAGATTTATACAGACTTAGCCAAACTTCAGCCTTTGTGTTTGCAGTGTCTAGTACAATGACATGCTGCTCTCAGCTGACACCCCAAGACATTGCTACAGCACCAATAATAAGGATTAGCCCCAGATAATAATTCTGTTAATCACTGATGCTTCCTCGTTCACCACCTGCTTTGTGATTTGTGATTCCTAACACAGCCCAGAGCAGCTGAGTTGGGTGGGCAGGTGTTGCAGAATGTGTTTACACTGCAGACAAAATCAAATGATGGGCACAGAGCTCAGCTGAGCTGCGCACTGATCACATCTCCCTGAGGTGGAAGAAATCACTCACCAAACCTGCAGAGAATCCCAAGGTTTCAAGCCTCCCTGGTACGAAAGAAAAGGAGAAAGAGAGTGAAAGAGAGGGGTATAAATAAGGTTCCCATTCACCCCCTGGAGTTCAGGGTTTGGGGGAAACAGCAGGATTCAAAGGCTGTGCTAGGGCACTTTCCCCAAGTGGAAAAGTCTCCCTGGTCAGGCAGGGAGGCTGTCACCCTTTCCTTGCTCCTCATTTCCACTCCCAACACAGTTGTTCTTCCCTGTTTTCATTTGTTTTCTGTTCCCTGCCCACAGGAAGGCAGTCAAGGCCACGTTGGTTCTCCTGCCTCTGCTTGGCATCACCTACATGCTTTTCTTTGTCAACCCTGGCGAGGATGACATTTCCCAGATTGTTTTCATCTATTTCAACTCCTTCCTTCAGTCTTTTCAGGTAAGAGAGCAGGCTTACAGCTGTATCAGCTGAAAGGATCCTCGCTGCTTTTCAGCCATGAAACTCCAGGCAATGAAGTCTGTGATAGAAATATTAGTTGCAAATAGCTCAGCTTAGTTCACACATGCATAATAGATGTACAAGTGTGTCTGTGGAGTGGAAAATCTTCTCAGATATGGACTGGAGGGATTCATCTCCCTTAACTCAGCACTGTGTTCAGCTCCTCACATAAAATCAATGGAGAGAGAGAAGATGTTCATTCCACCTGCCTGGGAGAGGATGAGGGATCCCCCTCCCGAGGTGCCTCTCTCTTCCCAGAGCACACAGAGGGCTGAGACTTGGACTCAGTGTTGCTAAACCAAAGGGAAACAGCTCCTACCTGTTGGACTTGCTGTTCTATTCAGGTTGTAAGAATCTCCAGACAAGTTTATGTGCTGTTCTGTGCAGCCAACTGCCCATTTTTTAATTAATATTAGAAATTACATAATGTGGTGATTTTTTTAAGGGATGTTAGAAATTTAATTTAACTATTTTCTCTGATTCAGGAAAAAAAAAGACATGGTGAGTGTTAAGTTTAGAACCAGTTGGTTAAAAAGAAAGTTAAAGCTAGCACTCCCATAGGAAGACAACAAAACATTAACCAGCTGCTTTCAGAGAAATTCCTAATATTTTACCTTCAAAGATCATTCATGTTTCAAGGGATGGATCGCTGAACAAACTTCTGGTATAACTCCGGAATTGAACTGGGAGGAAAGGGACAGTGTTTCAGACACACTTGAGCTGTGTTGCCCAGCCTGCTCTGGCATTCCCTGAGCCATCAGCCCCATCTCCTCCCTCCCCTGAATTTAACTGGAGTTCTGGCAGGATGGAAAAGGCAGTGGAATGTGAGCAATTGCCCCCAACTCTGTGAATCTGACACAAACCCAAAAGCAGCTGAAGACCCTGAAGGATCTTTAGGCACTCCTTGCTGCCCAGGTGTGTCCTACAGCTTTACCTCTTGAACTGGGGTGGGAATTGGTTTGACATTGATGTTTTTACCTCCTGTGTGCAGGAACAAGTGCTCTGATACCCAGGATATCAATACAAACATACAGCTGGCAAGCCAAATCTAGGGTTGGGTTACTGGTTTTACTGATTCATCCCACCAGAAATCACAGCTGAATAGCCAAAATAAAAAATGTCCCTTTTAACCTGTGAAGGAAGGAACCTTAGCCTTTACCTGTGAAGTAATTCCACTCTTTTCATTGCCTAAAACTGACTGTATTCTTTATCTGCTGTTGCTCAGTGTCTCAAAAAAATGCTGCATTGCTCATTAGTTCTATGAAGATGTGTGTAAGAAAGAAAGCACAGGGAGTCACTCCTTCATGGTGATAATAATTACAGCCCTAAAAACAAAAAGGGCAGGATTCCACTCACAGGAATTCCAACCTTTGCAGTCATTACAGGGGTTCAGTCACTGCTGTCAGCAGATCCCACAAAGCCTTTGAGCTCAGCTGAATTTAAACAATCTGATGATGCACTTGCCCTGGTGAGACCATCTAAAGCCACTGAACACCCCCTGGGATGTCCCCCCAGAGCTGTGAGCCATGGGACAGCTCCTCTGAGGGCTCTCAGAGGTTGGATGCTGTGGAGAGGTTTTAGCCCAGCTGCAGGGACAGTCCCCTCTGGCAGTGGAAGTGTTAAAATGCTTACCTAGTAATTGACTGCTTTCTCTTCTTTCCAGGGTTTCTTTGTGTCAGTATTTTACTGCTTCTTGAATGGTGAGGTAAGTAATTCATCCCTGGGAGGTGGAGTTTGTTTGAATGCCTGATTTCAGAGACCTGAGATGTTTTTACAGGGGGTCACAGTCCCATCAGTCTCTTGTAGAAGGTTCTTAATGTGCACCTGCAAATTTCCCAGCCTTTGTCCTCAAAACTTTATCACTTTCAGACTATAACCTGTGAGATCAGGGCAGAGGGAAAGAAGTTTTGTCAGATTATAAAATTTCTGTTCTTCATCTTAAGACTTCTTTGAAGTTTCTCATTAATTAAAAATATGATTTCTGGGCTAATTACTTCTGAGGTGACCCATTTTTATAGTGCCATGCTGAGCTGAGTGGGTTTGTCCATGTGGGTCACTGTCTCTGAGTGATCCGTGCCTCTTGCATTCAGAAGAGAGGGTTGAAAAGAGATTAAATCAGAATTAATATGAAGTATTACTCATATACTCAAGCAAGAAATGCTTCACTAATATCCCTCAGTGTTTGACTTCCACCCCAAAGTGTGAGAGATTTAAATCTTATTCCTGCTTACATCATCAGTGTCTCATTTACCTGTGTCATTGTCCAGCTAAAATTTTAGTCTCTGCAGAAATTAATTCCATATTTCATTATTCCTGCTGTATTGGTATAAACTTTGTGCTGCTTCTTAATTTCATTGTGGGCTATGAGAAAGAATGGGCATGGCTTCAAAGCACAGTATTTTATTTTCTTTTTAAAATTTATCTTAGTTTTATTGTATTTCTTTTATTTTACATTAGTATTTTTCCCTCTTCATCATTAATTCTGAGGTGATGTTAACAAGAAGCAGCTCAGTTTTCTCATGTTAAGCACATGTCACTTTTATATCCTGGCAGCAGAGTTCTCAGCTCTCTTTCCAGCTTTCCTTCCATAAATCATCACCATTCCATTTGCCTCTTGAAAAATAGGGAGTTTAAATCTTCCTCCAAAATACAGGTGCCTGTAGAACTGCCTTTACCTCAGGCTGTGTCAGGGGAACTTTGGGTTGAGTATCAGGGAAAGGTTCTTCCCCCAGAGGGTGCTGGGCACTGCCCAGGCTCCCCAGGGAATGGGCACATTCCCAACCCTGCCAGAGCTCCAGGAGAGTTTGGACAATGCTCCCAGGGATGCACAGAGTGGGGTTGTTGGGGTGTCTGTGCAGGAGTTGGACTGGATGATTCTTGTGGGTGCCTTCTGTCAGGCAAATTAACCCACAAACACCAGAGGTTTATGTCCAAAAAGGAGACAGAGGAGTCCTTTTACTTTATTCGAATAAAGGGAGAGGCCATGGGGCATTCCCCTGGGGTCTCTCCAATTTTTGGAGGATGCAGCCTCCTTTTTATCCCAATTTCTCAGCCACATTTCCCTCTCTCTTTCCCCACTGGCTGAGGTACTTGAAGGGTGCAGACTTCCCAGAACACCTGATACCAAAAATTCCCCTCTAATGTATAACCCTCCCTTTGAATTTTTAATTCTTATGGAATTTATGGTTTTTCCCCATTGTTTCTTTCATCTTTCAGTATCCAGTTTCATTTATCAGCAAACCTACAGTTGGTTTGTAAAGGCAAATATCTTTTTTCCACTCATCAATCAGTGGAATCCTTCCCATTGTTTCTTTTATCTCAGTGCTGGTTTTATCTACCAGCAGACCCACAGCTTGTTTGTGAAGACAAACCCATCATTCCTCTCACTTCCAACTCCAGATATTCTGTGACTCTACTTGTCATATTCACCAGGTCTACACTGTTAAAGCAGAAGGAGAATTTCCTGTAGATAGCAGGCTTTTAAAATGTATTTTTTCCTTTTTTTTTTTTTTTCTTTGGTGTCTCAGTGACCATCAGGGGCTGGAACCCAGGCCATGTGATCTCACAGCCAGTCAGGACTTTCTGTCACCCCACTTCCATTTTGTGACGCTCAGACTTGGAGCTGTTGGCTGTTCACAGCAGGTTTTCACTCTTTTGGCTGTTCTGGCATTCTTTCAGCTCTTTTTACTGGGAGAAATACCCAAATATCCCCTTCCCTTCAGCAGTCTGAAGCTGTCTGTCCAAAGCCATGAGCCATCTTCCCATCTCCTGTAGCTTTGATGAGTTCAGACATAATGGAGCCTGTCAAAGGAGGGTTATTCACCTCATGCACTTCTAGGCCTTGCTAACAATCTACTGGGAAATCTGGACTGATTCCAGAACTGATTTTCCAGCTGTATCACACTGGGAACAGGCATTTCTGAGGGAGTCAGTCCAAGGTTGAGACACCCAGCTTGGGATGTTGATTCATTTCCCTAAACTCAGATATCTGGTGCTGCTGGGGAGGCTGCAGTGGATCCGAGGCATCCACGTGGCTCTTCCCAGCTGATACAGGATCTGAAGGAGATTCACGTCTGACTGGGAAGTGGGAAAGCCAGGTGGGATTCAATGGGGCTTCTCAAATGGCTCCATGTCAGTAATTCAAGCCAGTCAATACAACCTTTTCGCTTTTTAAGCTTTTCATCAGCTTGGTCTACAACAGGCACCTCCATCTGCTCACCTGAGCAGCTCCAGTCCTTGCTGGCAGTCTGGGCTGGCTCTCCACAGCATGCCCAGACACCCTGCTGGCACGTGGGCACCCACAAAAGCTGAATTAGGGAGGGATATCTTCCCTGGAGCATTCTTTGACATCTAATGTGCAACTTCCACCTGACTGACTAAACCTTGGCAACTCTCTGACTGCTTCTTTGAGGTAAACCATAACTCCAAACCCCCCAAATATTACAATATTGTCTGTTTGAAAACTGTGAAAAAAACTTTGGGCTCATCTTAATGTACTGTGAGAATTTTTTTTGGAATATCATAAAGCTTTTAAAGGATAAAATTTCTTGTTCTGTTCTAGCCTCAGCTTTGCACAGCCCCAAAGAAATCAGCAAACTCAGTGAATTTTTAGAGTTTTCTGGGTGTGTAATCACATTGCCCAGAACACAGATTTGCATCTTATAGTACACTGTTTTAAAAGCTGAGCTGCTCCCAGCCAGGCTTCCTTGCCAGAAGTGGTGATGAAGGCAATGCCACTCAATCCCCATGAGGGACCAAATTTTGCTCAAAAAGGGGAAAATAACCTGTGAGGAGCAGCCTTTCAGTAGCCTGAAAGCTTCATAGATATCACTGAAGCCTTGTTATTATCTCTTCAGTGAGACTGATGTTCCTGTCCCTGTGGTAGGTGGGCTGATAACTTGCTGTTTTAGAAGGTTTTAAATATTTTAGGTTTTCCAGTTATAGCAGAGCTGGGTTCTTTAAATGTATGTAATGGTCTTTATCAGATCACTCATCCCCCACAGTGCCAGGCTTGCCCCAAATGATGACACAAGCAAAAAGCCTGGAAAATCCATTAATTTAAGCTTTACTAATGCTGTGATCTCAGCTGCATCTCTTCCATCCCATATTTGATACACATCCCACTGGGTCCTTACAAACTGCCAGTAACTGTCTGTAGTGGAGCTCAAAAATTATGGATTACCCTCAAAAAATAACCCCAAAATACCATTCATAAGATCTTCAATGAGTGCTTCATGTCTGGGAGACTTGTCCCTTCCCAATTTATGTGTTTCCTTTTGCTGTGGGACTAAAAGCTGCTGCATTTAGTGGAAGACAGAGGAAACACCACTGTGGGTTCCTCAGGTGTGAAAGAATTGCTGTAGGGATGTTCTACTCCCTAGGTAACCAGATTAAAACCCCTGATTTGAGTTTTTTCCTGAGGCTCAGTGTGTGATTTCACTGAGTTTTCTCATCAGGAAGTATTTTTTGAAGAAGAAGGAGAATAATAGGAAATAAAGGAACAGAGGTGATGTTGCTTTCAGCAGCCACTGAGGGACCCATGTGAAATTCCTTCCCTGTCAGGGCTGGAATTGGATGCAGCCTTTGCACAGTTGTGGTGGATTTTAATGTTCTCAGAATAAGGAGAGGCTACAATTAACACCAGTCCTTCATGAGGAAAGGAAATTGTGCAATGAATTTACTGCCTGTATTTTAAAGTGCTTGTAGAGATTTTGCAGTGAGATTTAGTAAATGTTGAGGCTATTTCCCAATCTGATATGAAAATCACTTGGTTTGGGTAGAGGGAAAACATTAATAGCAGTTACTGGAATCTGAACAAATGGCAGAAATATTACTTAAGGCTGTATTTTGATAGAGTCACAGGAAATGGAACCATGTGTCCTGACAAACCTGCATGAACTGAAAAATAAAGAGAGAAATTCTACTGGCTCTGGTAGCTTTATGCTGCACCCCTTAATCCAGTTCCCACAATTTCTGAGCAGTGCAGTCTGTGTAGCTTCAAAACCTCTGTTCAACTAAAACTGGGTTTAAAGATCAAAGTCAGCATCTTAAAACCACTCAGGATGTGAGAGGCTGTTCCAAAGACCAGTTTGCCTGCAGAGTTGGCAAGGGTTGGACTCGATGATCCTTATGGATCCCTTCCAAGCTGAGATATTTTGGGATTCTGGGATTCTATTCTATGAAGTTTCTGTGCCTTTCAATTCTGTCTGGGAAGTTTGGAAAATGAAACAGGTGCAAGTTTTTCCTCTGTAACTTCCATTGATTTAAACAAACACCTTGTGATCTAACCAGAAATGACACCTTGGTAACACCTGATACCACCATAAAATGTCCTGATTTTCACTGATTTGGTCTCACAAATGTAGAATCACTGGAGGGGAAAAGTGAAGCTTTAAAATTCAGTCCAGGCAAAGAATTTCAAACAGGATGAGTTTATTTCCTTTGGTTTTGAGTGGACATTTGACCTGGACATGCAGTCACCTCCCTTGCCCTCATTTCCACAGAACAGTGTTTCACAATGAAAGCCAGCTCCTGGACTGGCTTTGTTGGCTGCAGTGAGAGAGGCTGTTTTAGCTCAAGATAAAAAAATCAGTAAATCAAAGAACCAATCTAAGATGATCAAGTTCAACCCTTAACCACACACTGCCAAGCCCTCCACTAAACCGTGTTCCCATCTGCAGTTTTTAACACTTCCAGGCATGGGGATTCCACCACTTTGTCAGCCTGTTTCAATGCCTGACCACCCTTTCAGTGAAGAAATTGTTTCAAATATCCAATCTAAACCTCCCCTGCTGCAATTTGAGGCCATTTCCTCTTGTCCTATCTCTTCTGACTTGGGAGCAGAGCCCAGTCCCCCTCTGGGTGCCCCTTCTGGCTGTCCCCTCCTGTCAGGGAGTTGTGCAGACCCAGAAGGTCCCTCCAGAGCCTCCTTTTCTCCAGGCTGAGCCCCTTTCCCAGCTCCCTCAGCCCCTCCTCATCAGATTTGTGCTCCAGAGCCTTCCGAAGCTCTGTTCCCTTCCCTCTTTCCAAGGCAACACTTTATGCACAAATTATTGCAGTGAATCCACGGAGGAGAAGCAGTTTAGATTAAAAGCTTACAGCTTTTTATGTTTTATTGCTTCTGAAAAGTTCTGAAGCTGTTTTGAATGACGTGTGTGTGCCGTGGGTGGGCACGAGGGGCCCTTGGCGCTTGACTCATTAATTTGTTGGGAGATTTTATGGAAAAAGAGTTACAATTTTTTGGACATAGAGAAACACTAGAGGGCAAAAATATGCAAATTTCATTTAATCCAAGTGGAAAAGAGCATCTCTGGACTTCCAAGAAAATTGACAATGAGAGGTTTCTGAGAATTTGAGGTGTTACGAAAACTGGCATAATGAAAAATCAGTATGCATTTATGTTGAATGCCACTTCAGAAGAGTGAGTGCAACTTGTGAACTTCTTTCTCAATGACTGCAAAAAAGATGCTCCTCAAAAATTATTCAGTCAACTTACAGATCACAAAGCTGAATTTAATTTCAGATAATACTGGATTTGAAAAAAAAGGGTTTGGATGGAGATTTTTGGAACAAGAATGGATAGACTTTACAAGAGCATTTAGTGACAAGACAAGGGGGAATGGCTTCAAGCAGGTTTAGATGGGATATTAGGAGGAAATTCTTCCCTGTGAGGGTGGGCAGGCCCTGGCACAGGGTGCCCAGAGAAGCTGTGGCTGCCCCTGGATCCCTGGAAGTGTCCAAGGCCAGGTTGGACAGGGCTTGGAGCAACCTGGGATGGTGGAAGGTGTCCCTGCCCATGGCAGGGGGTGGGATTGGATGAGATTTAATGTTCTTTCCAAGCCAGGCTATGCAATGATTCTGTGAATGGCCTGAACCTCTGCTGGGGGAATGCATTCCCACACAACTCCCGCTGGACAATTTTCACTGCAGCTCAGATTTTCCGTCCAGGTCTTTTGTGTGCACCTTCTGCTCAGGGGAAGATGGGTACAGCACTCCCAGCATTTCCCTTTTACCTTTGACTAGTTCCAGACAAAGCTTCTTTAAAGGAAGATGGATCTTCCATCCAGTTCCCTTACTGGTATCACGTCTACCTTTTAGCCAGACCTTCTTAACAGTGATGGTTTCCTCCTGAGACAAACTAAAGTATTTCAGAGAGAGGCAAAGTTTGCATTTATAGTGTTTCATATTCCAAACAGGACTGGCTCCACTCCTGCTACCTCAGCAGTGATGATGGAAACAAGAGGATAACAGAGGAATAAGAATCCCTGCCTCCAGAGATCACTTATCCTTGTTATTAGGTGCTTCATGCAATTTCCAGTTACCACCAGATCCCTCAGAGAGTTCAGTGATCCTTGGAAACCTTACCAGCCATGATGGGAGATCCCAGCACAGCCATCCCAGAGCAGGAGCTTGGGAATGGAGGTGACAGTGTTTGAGAACAGCCCCCATCTATAAAGGGGTGAAGGGCTGCTCTGGGAAGAGCAAGCTCCACTCTGCAGCTCAATGAAGGCAACAAGGCAAATCCTGATTAAACAGGGAAGAAAAAATGTATTAGTGAGGATGTTTAAACACTGGAAGAGAGGCTCAAAGGTGTTTTGAGATCTCTGTCCTTGTTTGTGCTCAAAGTGACTTGATAAGACCCTGACATAATCTCAAAACTGGATAAAACCACTGTGCTGGATGTGCTCTGATCATGGCATGGGACCAGAGGCCTTCTGATGTCCCCTCCTACCTTAATTATTCTGTAATTCATGAGTTCTGTGTCCAAAATAAAGTGCCTGGCCTTAATTTCTATCCATATCCTGGATGGATACATAACCAGCCAGGCCTGAGTCTGAAAACATCCTTTTAGAGCCTGAATTCTTAGCTCAGGACTCAGATTCAGTATTATCTGACCAATATCAATAATCATCTGTGAATTGACTTTTCAAATGGAAAGTAATTAGCTGGCTTAGAGAGAAAATATCATCAGAGAGGAATAGATCAGATGCCACTGTAAATTATTCTCACAACAAGGTGCAAGGCAAGAATAAATATGTTTAATTTTTTTTTCTGTTGACCCTTTAGCCAGGCACCATCTGTCTCTCAAAATCTATTAAGCTCAAAGTGGCTTCCTTTGATCTGATCATCTTGGGAGGCTGTTCATTAGAACTGCCAGCTCTGAATCACCCCTGAAATGGTTACTCATCCCCTGCCCATCAGCCCAGGCAGGCTCCACATTATTCATCCCAAGCCCAAAGGACGTGTATTAAGCATTCCTTAAAATCTCTGAATAAATATGAATACAGAGGTGGACTAGAGGGCTAAAGTTTAACTCCATCTGCTCTGAGGGTCCTTCCCCATCCCATTTGCCTCCTCATTACACCACTGCTGATGTGAGGGTGATTCCAGAGCACCCCACAACAAAACCACAGGGGCTTGAGGTGGGCTGGGTGCACCCCTGGCCTCCCTCTGCTGTGGGTTGTTCTGGTCCTTTGTGGCCCAGAAGAAAAGGAGCAGCATTTGTGTCCACACAAAAATCTGTGGCAAATCTTTATGACTAGTCAGAATTGTTGCAGCTTCTGGAACTGTTATTTATGATAAGGAAATTGCACTGCTGTGGTCTTAGAAATAAACTTTGACATCCCAGGCTGGCAGGGGCTGTGAAAATATCCCCAGATTGTACAGAATTGCTGCCAAAGACCCTGGGGGGAAAAAAAAAAAAAAGAAAAAAAAGAATTGCAAACCAATTAAGCAAAATAATATTTTTAGGCAGAAAAAAAACCCCATAACAATGTTGCATAAATAGTGGTGTGATGCAGGGTACCTGTTGAAACAAAAACCAACATTCTACCCAAGCTTTGTTTTTGTTTCCTTTGAGCCTTGCAGGTTGTTTTGACTACATCCCTTCCTGACCTCGAGAGGATGAAATGGTGATAATGGCATCTTTATGGGGATGTTCAGTTCAATATTTTGTGTGATGGTAACATGAGCACCCTTGGCCTGAGGGGCTGGGTCTGTGGGAGCCTTGCAAAGCCACACCAGCAGGGTAGGACACAGGTGCACTTGCTCAGTGATGTAGTTGGTTTACAAAACATGAATAAAGACACTCCTGTCTCTCTGGGAGCAGCAGAACTCCTCACCTGGAGATCCACAGGTCTGCCAGCCCAGGGGTCTCTGTGCTTAGGCCACTCTGTTCCTTTGCTTCAAATCATTCTGTGCTTAATCCTTCCAAGGACCTGGAGAGGTGTGACCAACAGCTGCTTCACAGCATTTCCTATTAAATACAGCATTTACCATCCCTCCTCCCTGAGGAACACCCTGAACCTTTGGAAAACTTTTTAAGTACCATTTAAGGCATCACCTTCCATTTATTTAAGTTCTGTTAAGTAATGGATGGGATTTCCCTCCCTCAAATCTTAAACACCTGATACATGCACATAACCAGCTGAGCTTATCACCTTCAGCTTCATTTATAGGCAGTGATTCACACAAATGAGAGCAGATTTCAATTGACCTGTTCTAGTTGTCTCCTTTTGATGAGGTGTTGCCAATACCTTAGACCTTACTAAGTCTCTGCTGGATGCAGGGAGAGGCCAGGATTTCAAAAATCTCATGGAAGTGAATTTCACTGCAGAGTCAGGGACAGTGAGACCAGTGCCTTGAAATTTAAAGATCCATTTTGCTGGTCTGGACCTTGCTTGAAAGTCCCTCTTGTTCATCTGTAGCTTACAGAAAGATTGATTCAGTCTTCATCAACCTTCCACAATTTGCACCGCTGTTCAAAGATGTTTAAAGTCCAAAGTTATTCTCCAGTCACCTCCAGCTGCAGCACAAGGATCTGAAACACAGCACAAAAGGTGCTTAAATGTAGGTGGAAGTTGTTGAATTCACCACTGCAACCTGTTTTCAGAGAAAAAAAAAATCAGTTTTTTTTAAAGCCCATCGAGATCTATGTAAATCTTACTCATTTAATTAATTTACATTCTTATCAGGATTTCTGGAATAAAAGGTAGCATTTGAGCAAAGCAAGAACTTAATCAGTCACAGACTACTGAACACCATGAATGTACAGGTTGGATATTAGGAAGAAATTGTTCCCTGTGAGGGTGCTGAGGCCCTGGCACAGGGTGCCCAGAGAAGCTGTGGATGTGCCACCCCTGGAAGTGTCCAGGCTGGACAAGGCTTGGAGCACCCTGGGACAGTGGAAGGCGTCCCTGCCCATGGCAGGAGAGTGGAGTGACTCTTCTCTGCCAGGGATTTGGCAGGGATTTGGTCTATTTTAGGAGTATTTCAAGTCTTCCCTCCCACTGTGTTTGAGGTTTAGGGTTCCTTTCTCCTGTTTTCTCTCACTTGTATATATTTGAGCCAGAGTTCCTGGGCTCTCTCTATGCTCCATTCAAAAAAATTTTAAGGTCCCTTCCAACCCAAACCATTCTGGCATTCTGTCTGTCTGGCCCTCACTTGTTAACATTTCCAGGTGAGGGGTGTCCCTCGGGGACAGAGGATGGGGCATCCCAATAGCCTTAATTCCAGCTTCCATTGCCATGGCAGCTCATTTATTCCTACTCTGCTTACCAGACACCTACATAACTGTTATATTTTAGTATTATTATGTCAAAAAGCCTCAGGTGAATGGGCCCCTTTGTTCTGTGTAAGTGGATCAAAACTTCTTTCTCTCTGCTAATGACACACGACATTTCTTCCAAAATCTTATTTTTAATGTTACTCAAGGTTCTTTTCTCAGCTCATTTCTAGTTGGTGGCTGCAAGAAATTAGCCAGCAGCCAGTGGCTAGCACAGGTAATAGCAGTACAAAGTTGATGTCTATTTTGTCAACAGAAAACCTTCTCTAAATGTTTTCATCCTTCTCTCCATCTCTCTCATTCTTTTTGTTATTCTGCTGTGGAGGAGGGGGAAGAGAGGTTTTTAAAAGTATTTTTTATTTAATATGATTTAAAAGTTTGACAAGTCCCCTGGTTAGGTGATCCAGTCAGAAGAGAAAAACTGTCACCCACTGATCTCCTTTCATCCCATTATCCAAATCCTTTTTCTTGACTGTTCCAGAACAGTGCCCACACTCTGTAGGCACAAATAATGTTGGCAAACCTGATCTGACCACATGCTCAGAAACTGGGATTATTCACTGCACACAAAGCAGAAAGAGCTGAAAAGGGTCGTTCTGAAAGAGGGCCTATTTGCAAGGAAAGACAGACCAAGGGTCAACAGGCACCCAGCCCTGGGTCCAGTGGAGGGAAAATGTTGGTCTTCTCAATCAACTAAAGTTCCACAGAGGTGAGGAACTTGTGTTCCCAGGACTCCTTGTGGAGCTCTAAGCACTGATGACAGCCTGGAGCATCCTTGGGCTATTGCAGGCCAGTGCTGGCAATTTCAGGTCATAAATGTGCTAATGCTGGCTCTGGGGCATGTCCTGACTCTAGAAATGCTTAATAAACACAGGAGGCTGCTCTTACAGAGATTAACAACCATGTTTGATAGTTGATATTTTGCATTCAGTTTTTCTTTTCCATGGTGCTATAGCTTTTTTTTGTGTCCTTTAACACATTATTACAGCAGCCACAGCCAGTTTTTTCTTTTCTTACCTAAAGTTAACCTAGCATTTTGTTTCTGAGTTCAAGTACAAGATACAAATTTGACCTTAACTTTTTCTGCTTGCATTCTGGTCACATACTAATTGCAGTTAATTATTCTGTCATTAAAAAATGCTTTGCCCTCACCCTTGACAGTGCAGAGCCCAATTCCATGTGCCCAGTCTGTTAGGAATGGCTCCAGCTGTACAAGAAGACAGCATTTTTGGTTTTTTTTATCCTGTCTCAAACCATATCACAAAAGCCAACTGCTTGTTTAGACTCACATCTTTATCTCCAGGTGGCTCTTTTTGACTTGGTTGACTTGAAGCACAAATGATAAATCTAATCTGGCTTCACTGGCTGAGTAAGTGTCTCTTCACACTGATTGCTCAGGAAAAAAACCCCAAAATTTCAGTGCAGAAGAAAGGAGGAGAACTTTCTCTAACAGTATCTCAGACATCTGGGGAGAAAGGAGCATTCTAGAAGCAACATCTCTCTGCATCTCAGGTCTTGATGGGACAATTTCCCATGACAATGCTCTGACACTTCATGTGTTACTTAAACCACTTGTCTGAGGTGCCCAGCATTCAGTTAAGCTGGGTTTGTACCCAGAGGAGCAGGGACTGTTTCATTCCATGTGTCTGAGTGCCATCCTCAGGGGAATTGTCTCCCTTTCTCCACTGTCTGTATTGGAAGCATAAATAATGGATGCAATACTTGGATGAGGCTTGGAACAACCTGGTCCAGTGGAAGGTGTCCCTGTCCATGGCAGGGGGTTGGAATGACATGAACTTTAAGGTCCCTTCCAACCCAAACCATTAACTGATTCTGTGATAATTGACCAAGACTGGGTGTGAGTCTTTCGGGGAGGCGCCTCCCCCCTTGCATGGGCTCTGGGACATGGATTTGCCTTTGGGTGTGCATTATATCCTCCCTCCCATCCACAACCAGGGGCAAGGATCCCTCTGCCACCCCACCTGGAACCTGGAAAATAGTGAATTTCCAGAAAAGTACAACACCATGGCATGGGTTTCCAGTGCTCCTCCTGTTTTCCCAGGAGGGTTCAGTGAGCCAGGGAGGTCAGTTTGGTGAGAAGGGGATGATGCAGTTGGTGCTGCAGTTGGTGATTGAGTCCATCCATCCTGACTCTGCTATTTCATATAACTGTGTCATTCACCTCATTTTATAACCTGACCAAAGCCCATCATGAAATTGGTGCAGAGGTGTTGCAGCTACTGCTTCATAATGAGAGGCTCTTGCAGAAATCCTCTGCACTGTTGTTTAACCACATTGTTCTCATTCTCATCTCCAAATCATTCATGAAGATCATGCTCTTCCTGGCAGGGCTCTCTTTAATTCCCCTTTCACTGGGTGTTCTCTCTTCTCTTTCTCCAGTTCTATTTCCTGATATTCTTTGTTTCATAAGGTTCTGCCTGACCCCTACTAAGTGTAAAAAACATTATTATTTATATTGGAACAAATAATTGATTCAAAATCAGAAGAAACACAGTGTGGCTTTCTCCTCACCTTACCTTAGAAATCTGCAGCTGCTTCTCTTAAATCACAGAATCACAGCATCAATTAGGTTGGAAAAGACCTCTGAGATCACTTAGTCCAAGCTATGACCTAAAACCACCACATCACCCATGGCAGTAGCACAGATCACAGATAGTCGAGAAAACAACCAAAACCAGAAACCCTCTGCTCTGACTTGCCCAATCTCTGCCTCTAGAAGGGCTCTGATAGAAAAGCCACGTTTCCAGGTTCAGGATTTCCCTGAAAAGGCACCAAAGAGGCAATTGCAAAACTGTTTTGCAGGCTGGTACTCACTCATAAACCTGCAGTGGAGTGTTTCCATGGACAAAGCTGTGAGGAGAGGGGATGGTTTGCTGCCAGACCACAGTTTCTCAGTGGCAGTGCTACAGCCCAGGGCTCTGAAAGCCCACCCAGAAATGGGGAAATTGAAACCAGCCAAGAGAAGGAGAGCAGTTTCCCCCTTTCTGTGCTCTCCTTCTGAACTCTTCTATGTTTTAACCATCAGGCCTTCACCCTGTTCATCTGGGGCACCCAGAACTGACAGGGTGTGGTTTGGCTTGGAAACATCTCCAGCACCCATCCTGGAGCTCTTCAACTCATCTGAGCGCCCTTAGACAGGACGTTTGAGCTGCTCTGAAGTTGGCTTGGAGACTGTGTGTGTTCCTTGTGTTTTGAGGAGACCTCACAGAGCCCCTGCAAACAATCCCCAAGCTTTCAAAGAAATGAAGAAAAGCTGTGATTCGTCATCTTTGGGCAATTTCTTTTCAGCTCCACCTTCCCTGCAGCACCAGTGGTGGTGACAGAGACGCCCAGGGTGGCTTTGATTGAGCTCACCCAGGTGCTGATAGCTGAGAACCTGTGCCAGCATGGGCTTCACAGGCTCTGAAGGCTCCTCCCAGCCCTTGTGCCATTGCCATGGCAGCTGATCCCTTTGAGGTCTCCTCCACAACAGCATCACTGCTGATAATGCCCAAAGTTCCCCTTGTCCGTGGTAAAATGGGGCTTTAAACAATCCTTTACTTTTGGGGGGATGCAGTGAAAATAAGTACATTAAAGACTAAAAAATATCCATGGTTAAATATCAATATTGTCTGAACTTACCTAAATTTATAATCCAGACATCTTAATTAGAGCTGGTTATCTAGACTTGTTTTATAACCAGTTAAAGGAAATAGGTATTTTTCATCTGACCACAAATATCTGGCCTATTTTGGACACCTGCTTTAGAAGGAGATGAATCATCCCCTTTGACCACACTGACTGGTTCCCTCTTGGTCAGGAGGAGATCTGTAGGTCAGTAGTTGAGGTGCAATGTCTGTATTATGTTATTTATAACCCCTCTTTGTAAAAAAGTACGGTTTTGGTAAAGGAGGCCCTGGCTTGATAAAGAAGTTTTATGTAACAGTGCTTCTTTCAAAGTTCACCAGGTTTCAGGTTGGCAGCTGAACGTCAGCTTCCTTTCCAAGTGTCATGAACACATCAGGCTTTGGGCTCTCCAGGAAGCTGGGCCCAGATTCCTCTCACCTAATTTTGTAGGCTTATTTATCTCCCTGGGTTAGGTGTCTGAACTGCTTTCCTCTCTACTGTAAGCAGATATCAACAATAATATCCAAAAATTGGTCCAAATGCTTCATGCCAGGTTCTGACTTTGACTCTTCTCTGCCAGGGATTTGGTCTATTTTATGAGTATTTCAAGCCTTCCCTCCCACTGTGTTTGAGGTTTAGGGTTCCTTTCTTCTGTTTTTCTCTTGCTTATATATGTATATATTTGAGCCAGAGTTTCTGGGCTCTCTCTATGCTCCATGCAAAAAAAAAAAAAAAAAACCACTTAAATTCAAGGTTCACCTGACCTATTGGTCAGCACCTGCTTGAGGATGACCTTCTGCTGATGTGGAGCAACTTCCACTGCCTGCACGAGGTGCTCACAGGGGCTGGGTCAGGTGTGCCTGAGCTTGGTTAGATCCCCTGTGCTTCTTCACATACAAGGGCAGCAGGGGCCCCTGGCATGGGCTCTCCGAGAATTCCATCAGGTCTTGGACAGACCTTGGATGGACCATCCATCAGGTCCACCCATCCTGAGGGCTTGATTCAGTTGAGAATGTTTAGGCCTGTTTGAAATGCTCTGGGGTATTTCAGATACCAGATATGAGACATGAGGTGTGTAAAAGCCATGGTTTTTCCCCGAGCCAAGCACTCAAGAGAATATCAATAAATTAGAAGCTCCCATTCAGGCATCTGAATCAGTCCCTGTGATGCCTAGAGAAGCTGAGCTGGAACAGAGGCTAGACAGTGTTAAGTAAATAAAGTAGGGATTTATTAAAAGGCCTTCAAAGGATGCACCTTGGGCAGTGCAAGAGCCTGGCTGTGGCTGTACCTAAGATGGACCCAAGATGGACTCTGAGTCACGAGTTTTCACACTTTTATAAGTTTTGGTCCATTTCCATGTTGGGGTTAATTGTCCAATTACAGCTCCAGGTTATGCAGTCCCATCCTCCCAGATTGCTCTCCTCAATTCGCTGTTGTTTGTACTTTTTGGGCCTGAAGCTGCAACGGTGTCCTTGGTTCTGGGGCTGGAAAAGGATTGTTCTGTGTGACTAAACTGTGAGGAGAACTTGCCAATGAAGTTCAGAGTTATATACCAATGCAGTACAGAATCTGGAAAATACGAAAGCTAAAACTTAAGGCATCATTCCCCCCCTTTAGAGGCTTTAGGCATCACCTGTGTGTTTCAGAGCCTTGACAATACCGTCTCAGCACTGTGCAGCGTCCCTTTACAGGGAACACCTGAAACTGTCCCTTCATGTTCTCCCTGTGTTTTCCCCAGGTCCGTTCTGCCGCCAGGAAGAGGTGGCACCGCTGGCAGGACCACCACTCGCTGCGGGTGCGTGTGGCACGGGCCATGTCCATCCCCACGTCCCCCACGCGGATCAGCTTCCACAGCATCAAACAGACGGCGGCTGTGTGACCGCCCCGCGCGGCTGTGACCTCCCACCACCACCCCGTGGCCTTCAGAGTCCTCCTGTCCTCACTCCCACCCCAGAGCCCCTTCCTGCAAACTCTGCTCCTCTGTCCTGGCCGGTCTCTTTGCAGCGAGGGGCCCATCCTGTTTCCAGGGCTCTCATCTCCCACATCCGTGATGCTGCTTTGAGGCGACCAGGAAAAAGCCTCTTGGAGTTGGTGGTGGTAAAACAGATTCAAAGGAGGAACCGGTTCAACCCTGACTGCATCCCGTTGAAGTTCACAGTGCAAAGTCCAAAACAGCACACTGGCAGGAATAATTAATCTTTTTTTTCTCCTTCCTTTCAATTTTTTTTTTGTTTTTATTCCCCTTTTGGTATTGTGGTGAAGAAAGACTATTTTTAAGACACTGCCCATCTCACCCTGTACATTGATTCTCAATGATTTCAACAGTTTGGTGTATAATAGCCCATCCCTTTCTTGTTTTCCTTGTAAAAAGTTTCTTCTCTGTAAAACTGTCATTTGAGAACTTGTGGCAGCAAGAAAAAGAGCGTCTGAAAGGTGGTGTGAAAAGCCTGAATTTATCTACCTTCCCCATTTCTCTTTTGGACAGACTGGGAATTGTCAGGGCATCGCTGGACTGTTCCACACAGGGCACTTTGCCTGGCAAGCACCATGCCCTGCTCTTACACAGGAGTAGTTCTAAGTAGCTCTACAAAATACTCTCATTCCTCTTAGCCCCACGCTTCCAGCACAGTGTAAGTGGAAACCCTTTGGAAAGTGGTTTTTTTTTTTCAGCTGAGAGGATGGGGGGTGTGGGAGGACAACTTTTCTGGATTTAAAAAACACAAAAGGGAAGCACTGTAAAGATAATAATGATGAGAAGAGGATGTTTGTGTTCCGAGGATAATGCTACATGCTGCACAAAGGTATCTATTGAGCATTTTGAACTAGAGCAGTTGTATCTACCAGGCTTTTTATGTGATGTTCAAAAACACTGTATATTTTCAATAATAAACACTACTCTGGGTTGGTTTCAATAAAACCAGGCATCGTTTTCTTTGCTCTGGAAAGGCAGAGGACACCTGTCTTGAGAGTGGTTTTGCAGCTAAGATCAGGGAAGGAAATCCTGTTTGATAATGAGCCAAGAAGAAGAACAACCTCGTGATAAAATCCTAACAAGGGGGCATTTAAATCCAAGAAGAATTGCCTCCCTTCTCAGCTCATGGTCTTACACTGGATCCCTGCCCCTCTGCACTCTCTCCACTGGGCTTTGCCACAGCAGTAAGAAAAATGTTGTGTTATATATTCTCCATCACCTGCATCTCAACAGAGCTGGAGTAATTTGCTCCTTCCACTTTTATCAAGCTTATTCTGAATTTGCTTCAGATGTTTTATAGGACTTTCCAGCACGAGCTCAATTTAAACCTCCAGATTTATGTTACTCTAGTTTTCAGGGGCTGGAAAATCTCTTGGAAAACACTGTTATAAATCCCCTGCTTATGGGGGAGTGGGGGGGGATGTCTGTCCTCAAACAGCTCAGTCATATTCAACTTTGAGCTTGCTGGCAATGAGCAGCAAATTTAAATGAACAACAAATTTAAATAAACAACATTTTGTAACTTTTCCCTCTCCAAACTCATTTGGATTCATGTGCCTCAAAGAGATAACAGAGGGAGGAAGGAGATTTGAGTGCCTGGTGAGAGAAGACCAGGTCAGTGCTTTTATTCATCACAGTAGCAATGCACAGCCCCTGGCATCTTGTGTTTGAAGGGAGGGGTACATCTACAGGTTAGAAATATAGAAATATGTACAGTGAGTATCTCTGTGTTTGCTCTGGCTCTGGGCCATGCTGGGATGAAAAAGGGATTTGCAATGCAGCAGATTCTGCCAGAAATTGCAGGTTATTTGTGCTGCCAGGAGTGTAGCAGACATCCAGATACGGAGCAGAGAAGAGTCTGAGTAGAGAAGAAATTTGGCAGCTGAAGCAGTGAACTAATGTTGAACTCGAGGGTTCTTCAGAGCTTAGAGTTTACCTCAGGGAATCACTGGAATATATCAGTGCCAGGGGCCCCACTTTGTGCCAGTGTTTTGGACTATTGCTGCAATGCCCCTAGTTTCACTTACAGTAATATTCACTGAATATTTAAGACCAATAAATAAGGGAAGACAGTTCAGTTTGGTCTGTGTCTTAGTAAGGCAGGTGGCTGATCTCCCACTGCACTTGGTACCTCCCCAAGGAAATTGTGCAGCTTGAAGTAAATAAAAATAACCTTTTTGACTCTGCAAGCTCTCACCCACAGGACTTTGGAAGAAGTTCACAGGTCACTCTCCTGACAGCAATGGTGCTGCTCCTGTGTCTGCTGCAGTGTCTGGTCCCACAGAGGGAGAGCTAACATCTGTCACCAACAGCATTTGGCACATCCAAGCTGGGATGACAAAGTGCTCACCTTTCCTGGGAACACCAGCCAAAGTAGCTGCTGGTGCCATCCCAAGGCATGGGGCTGCTCAGAAATTTATTCATTTGAGTTTAGCTCTTTGGAAATCAGCCCAGGAGAAAAACACCTGGGAGCAAAACCGATAAGCAAGAACTTCCACTTTCCCTGGGTAGCCCTTGATAAAAATGCTGGAGGTGAGCCACACACACCCTCATGTCAAAAAAAAAAAAAAATCTGAATTTGCACTGAGTGATGTTCATCTTGCCTTTTAGCAGTGAATTAATGGTTTGATGATTATCCAGGATACTTGTGAGCAGAGCTACTGAGACGTTCCCCAGATGTCTTGGGCAGCAAAGGGGAGTTCCTTGGCCACATGTGCCCCCTCCTGAAGGTGAGGACTTGGCTGAGGAGCAGCAGTGTGGAAAAGCATCCAGGGAGCTCATGGATGCTGAAATCAACCCAAACCAGGTGTGTGACCTGGAAGCAAAGGTCTGGGATGCTTTGAAGGAAATTATTATTCCCTTCTACTTTGCACTCCTTAGACCACAGCCAGATGCTGTGCCCAGTTTGGTGACCCAGTACAGAAGATATTAATAAACTAAAGCCAGATCAGCCACAGGGACATCAAGATGCTCAGGTCTGGAGCACATCTCTCCATGTGCAGAGATGCAAGAGGAGCTGTTTCAGAGCAAAGAAAGGATTTTGGATGGAGCTAACAACAGCCTGCCAGTACCAGAGTGGTTTGAGGCAGGAGGAACAGGCAAACTGTAACAAAAAAGGGCCAGATAAGATGGAGGAAGGAGAAAGTTTTTCCTCATAAAGACTGTTAAGCAGTGGGAGATGTTTCCCAGTGAGGGTGGGAAATTCTTTAGAGATTTTTCAAGACCCAAATGGATAAAGTCCTGAGCAACATTCTGAGGCTGCTGTAAGTAGGGGGTTTGGGCTGGAGACCTCCTGAGGTTCCTTACAACCTGGATTATCCCATCCTCCTAGGACTGATATTGTCAGTCATGCCTCTAGGACAGGGGAAGAAAGAACATGATCAAGGTTTGGCTGCTGCCTTTTCTTCATGTGCACCTCAGGGGTTTTGGAAACATGCTCATGTCTCCTCTCTTCAAAAGAAGCTGCTTCATTTGCTGTCTCCTGGCAGGAAGGCAAAGATGAATAAAGTCACACTCTTTAGGGAAAACTCTCTTCTTTACTTTGTGATGTCTTTTAAAGCTGTGTGTCCTTTTCAACAAAATAATCATTTATGGCACAAGTCTGGGATGATTCAGACGTAGCTTTTGGGTCAGTTGGAACAGTCTCAGCTCATCTGTGCCAGGAAATTGGTGGTGGATCTGTTGGACTGACAGGATCTGTGCACATGTGTGTCTGTGTGTTTGTGCACACATGTGTCCATGGCCCTCTGTGTGTTTGAAGAAAATGCATCAAATTACTCTGGATTTATAGCTTGTTGTGCAGGAGGAAAACAAAGCTGCTCGTGTTCAGTGAGTCATTATGGAAATGAACAACTATGAGCACTCAAGTGCTTGAAACAGGATTCTGCAAAGCTCTTCCAGGAAAATGTTTGCAGCACTGAGCACTGCACATCACGTGTGTGCCAACTGGCGTGGGGCAGCCAGTGTGAGCTGACTTTGGATCTGGGCTAATTGCTTCCCTCTGACACTATTTAAATCTTTTTTTTCCCCTCCTCCTTTGCAATAAATGCCCAGTTGCAATAAATGCTGCAGTTACTGGGCTGCAGTAATTCAGGATTGGGTGTGGATGCCATCACTGTACATGGACAGGACAGCCAGGGGATTGGGGCCTGAGCACAGGGTATGGAATACACAGCTCCAGCTTCCAGCACAGCACCACACCCCTGGGGATGTGCTCTGCAGTGAGAGGAGGTCGTGTGCTCAAGCAAATGGGTCTGGGGTGGAAAATGTGTTTTGAATGCTGGGATGGAGTCACTCAGGACAGTGTGGAGCAGGAGGCTGGGCAGAGAGGAGTTGTGAAGGGACAGAGCCATGCTCTGACCAGCCTGGTCTCTGGTCAGACTCATTGTTTCATTGGTACCTACTCCTGCAGACAGCCACCACAAGGCTCTTCTCTTAGTCCATGGGGAGGAAAAAAGCAATTTTGGGATTACAGTCCTCTGAGTACTGAGTATCCCTACATGGAAAGGATATTGTAGGTTCATGAGTGTGAAGGTTTCACATAAATCCTTCAAATTTTCATAGATTAATTCAGTTTATTCCTTTTCTCATGTATGTCTTCCACAGAGCTGGAAGAAGCATCTCAGGAGAAACTTCCGGAAAAGAGATAACATTTATAAATTTACTGATGGTAAAATATGTAGTTAAAACAAAAACCTGAATCACCTGGACAATCCTGTTGGGTTCTGCATTGGTTTCTAAAGTTTCTCCACTTGCTAATTAGTGCAGGAGAAAGCAAAGCCTTCTGGTTGGTGTAATCACCACATAGCAGTGCTATAGTGATCTTGTGCTCTGAGGGGCCAAAGCTTTAAAGAAGAACTCCTCCAGCTTTAATGAGTTTCCCAGATGCTAAGGAGCCAGCCAGCCTCCAGGAGGGCTGTGTGTGCTCAGCACTGTGCAAAGGCTGTGAAAGGACCCTCCTGACTCATGGGGCTGAGCCAATTCATGGCACTCTGCTGATTGGCACGTGTCAAAGGATGCCTTCAGTCTGCTGAGGTGGGAAAATGACAAATTGCAGCGCTGCTGGGAGCAGCACTGCAGGGGGGTGTCCTCAGGGTCCAGCAGGGTTGTGTTCATTACTGGCACGGCGCTAATGAGCTGCCCCATGCAGGCTGAGCAGGGAATAGTGGTTAACCTGGCTCATCCCAATCCTGGCCAGCCACAGCCAGCCCAAAAGTGCACTTCCACAGTAGAAATCCTGCATGTCCCTCAGCTGCCTTGCCTGGGATTTGGTGGTTGAGTCATTTTGACCTTTGCTGGTTGCTGACTTTCAGCCCAGCAGTTCAGCCAGAGGCCAATGGATCAGCAGCTGTGACAGCCCAGGGATCCTGGCACAGCAGGATGCACAAACAGGGGTTGCTGCTTCTGGCACAGCAGGATCCACAAACAGGGGTTGCTGCTTCCTAGCAGGGCAGCAAAGCTGACTCTGTGTGCAACAAAACACTGCAGGCCACAAGGGCAGCCCAGCGGCTTGTGGGGGACGTCTGAGCTTGCCATGGTTTTATGTCTCCCTGCAAGGCTCCCTGGCCAGCAGCCAGGCAGGGATTGGCCTCTGTCAGGTCTCTGGTGGAACCAAGAAAGGTGTGGAACCCCCCCCCCCATGGGGCCTGTGAGGGGGTTCAACTTGTGAGTTCTGTTTCTGCCAATGTCCCCAACACAATGAATCAGGACTCTTTGACTCCATGTATCAGAAGGCTTAAATATTATTTATTAAGATGACTCCATTGTTCTGAGGCTTGGGTTATATCATGCCCATGTACAGAACTCAGTTACTTTCTTCTTGCTGCCCTGTACCAGAATCTCAGAATGCTGTGACTCTGCCTGTGGCAGAACCTTCTCTCTCTCTCCCCCCTGTCCATGTGATACCACAAAGTGAGAAGCTGATAACCAAGACCAGCTTCCTCCCACAGCCAGGCCAGAGGGACAATGTCCTTGAACAGAACACAGCTCAGAGATTGTTTATAGAAACTCTGTGCTGAGAATGTACTTCTCCCTGAGAAGAAAAGCCTTTGCAGGTTTTTCACCCAGGGACCCACAAAATGTCAGTGACATTCTGTGCCAGGGATGGAAGGCAGACCAGACTCTTGGTTTTTCAGTCTTTGGTCTATTGTTTATTTTCTCCTATCAGCAGTCTAGTGCACCAGACTTAGCATACCAGGAGCAAGGCACAAAATAGTCACAAGACACAGAGATTCAAGGTTTTTTAAAGCTATTGCACCCAATTAATTGTTAAAACGTACTTTGTTTCTACCTTTCCACCAATAACTCTTATTAACCTATTCACGTAACACCTACACTGCAGCTTTCTCTAACCAATAATTTTGTGCCACCAACACTGCAGAAAATTGAGTAGATGAAGAAACAAGGAGATGAGACAACACCCAAAATCTTCCACCTTGCCTCCTATCTAGTCTCATACTAAAATCCCAAAACTCTAAAATTTTCATCCTGTGATAAACTACATTACTATCTACCACTGCCTAATTCACACACTTGTAGATTCTAACTCATCCCAAAGCCTTAGTAACTTTCTCCAGGGACAAAGGTTAAAAGCAGTGCTCTGCTGAGGGTCAGAGCTTCTCAAAACAGGCAGAGAAGTATTCTCTGTGCTCTGGACTCCAACAGGCCACAGTTTAGTAAATCACAGGATAATTTGGGTTGGAAGGGACCTTTAAAGGTGATCTGGTCCAACCCCCTGCGCTGAGCAGGAACATCTTCAACCACATCAGGCTGGTCAGAGCCCTGAGCTGGTCAGAGCCCTGAGCAGCCTGAAGTACCTGTGCTCAGGTACTTCAGAAAGGTCATCAAGTCTAAGGATTAAAGAATCCTTCTCTTTAACAAAAGGATTGTATAAGCTTTTGGAGAAAAAAAACCCTGCACAAATCACCGAATCATAGAATTACCCCTTTGGGGTGCACACGTCCCTCAGTGCCCGTCCACAGAGCAGCTCACACAGTGTGGGCTCTTTTTGCAGTGTGCAACACTAAAATGCATTAAACCCCATAACAAACTGACAGGTTTGCACAACTCAATCCACATCTGAAACCTGGTGTACCCGTGGATTTCTGTTGAAAGTCTGACAGACTCCATTGACTTTATAAATACCCTCACACGTGCTTGTGTGTTTTTCACTGTATATGAACTTCTTTGACATATTTCTGACAGATCATCTGCAAATATCACAGGTCCATCAAATTACAGAATGGTTTGGGTTGGAAGGGACCTTACAGATCATCTCATTCCAGCCCCTGCCATGGGCAGGACACCTTCCACTAGAAGGAAAATACTCAGTCCTGGGTTTGGAGTAGAAGAGTGATGTTTTCTCTGGTCCTGAGCTACATCCTGTGCATGAAGGTGCATTGTCTGCACAAAGTAGCTCAACATACACATCCACTAAGTTTGCTTGGATGTTTTGTTTCAGCTTTGCTGATGGGCATTTTCTCCTTTTAATAAAATTTCTCATTTTGCATGTTTTACACACTCACTGAGAAAAATCTGCATCCAGCAATATTCCTCCACATTTGTGCTGTGCTCCAGGCTCACCTTCACCTTGTTAACAGCAGCTGCCTCTCTCATCCTCATGGTTTTCCCCTTCTTGGTATGCAGAGGCTTTCAATATGTGCACATATTTGCTTTGCTCAGCACTGACAAGCATTGGCAAGTTGCGTGCAAAGCAAAAAAAAAAAGAGAGAAAGTTGCATAAAAACATTTTCTCAAAGCTGCCAACGTCATAAATCTTCAGGAACCATGCAGTTCCCTCCCCTGCTGAACTCATAAAGGCAGGGATGTAAAACCAAACAGCTCCAAACTGCAGCCTCTCCAACTCGCTGTGCTCCCAGGGATGGGGAGGAAAGCCTCGAGCCTGTGCAGCCCCACAGCTCATCGTGTGCCTCCTGCCATAAATCAGCCCTTCCCTCAGGTTCTGCAGTGACAGGAGCTCCCAGCCACGAGGTGTTTGTGGCTCACGTGGGACGGGCTCCTTGCGAAATGATTGCAGCACGGAGCTGAAACGCTGGGCAGTCAGACTCAATTAAAAACCAAATCCAGCAGACCTCCTGGTCCCTAGGTCAGCAAGTGAGGATCACATGCTTTTCCCTGTCACTCACACATCAGCATCTTTTTGGGTGGTGTTATTCATCAGTCCTTCATAAATGAATCAACAACCTGAACCATCAAACTGCCTCAGCTCGGTTATTTTACTGTTCACAGACAGTTTTATTGGCACAACAGAGTGTGTACCACTGGAGTAGGCACATATATCCCATCTGTGTCACTGCTGAAATGAGGACATTTTGTTTGCCAGGACCAGATTAACATCTGCATCCAGAATCATGTGGAAGACTCACCTCAAACCCTGCAGAGATCATGCCAGATGTGTGGCTGTTGCCACGCAGGGAGCATTTGGTGTGTGGGATTCAAAACAGGCTTTCAAAAGGTGGAGGTTTCCCAAACATCTTTTTGCTTTATGACAACTCCACAGGATTCCTGGCCCACCTCTGTCCCAAGCTAAGGAGACATCTCAAATCTGCTGCAGGAGAAGGAAGCAACACCTCAATTCCTGCTCCTCTCCAAGGGCAGGTGAAGCTCCCACCTCTCCATCAGGACTCACCTCGCTAAGAAGGACAAGCAGGATGAGGTATCCCCATGTGTGTTTTCTACATCCCCTGTTTTCTGGTAGGATTAAGCTGAGAGGGGTAGAAAAAAGAAAAATAAAGACAGCAAAACTATAAAATAATTGTAATGCACACAAAGTGCCAAGGAAAACATTCCCAAGTCACAGCACAGCTTTTGACAGCAGAACTGCTGGTCTTGGCTGGAGAGCTGGAGGAAGAAAAGTCCATCAGAAGCAACTCTGAGGTTTTCCTGACTCAGCTTTGGGACTGGGATGTGGCATAACCCCTGGGGCAGGCACGTGGCTGGTAGGCAGCTGGAAGGAAGTCCCTGCTGAGGAGACAGAGATGGGAGCAGGCAGTGCTCCATCCCCAGCACTCCTGGGACACCTCAGCCCTGGGAGCCATGTGTGGGTGGGGGATGGCTCCTGGCTGCCCAGCCAGGGTAACCAGCAGAGCTTGCACACGTGGAAAACCTCTGCTGTGAGGAAAGGGTGGGAGAATTGCTCAGCCTGGAGAAGAGAAGTCGCTGGAGAGACCTCACTGCAGCATTTCAGCACCTAAAGGGGCTACAAGAATCCCAGAGAGGGACTTCTGACAAGGGCAGGTAGTGACAGAAGGAGAGGGAATGGCTTCAAACTGACAGAGGGCAGGGATGGATGGGACATTGGGAAGAAATCCTTCCCTGTGAGGCTGGGCAGGCCCTGGCACAGGGTGCCCAGAGAAGCTGTGGCTGCTCCTGAATCCCTGGAAGTGTCCAAGGCCAGGTTGGACAGGGCTTGGAGCAGCCTGGGACAGTGGAAGGTGTCCCTGCCACGGCAGGGATGTGGAACTGGATGATCTTTGAGGTCCCTCCCAACCCAAACCATTCCATGATTCCATGACAGTGCTGAAAGAGGCATTAATTAAAATAATATTTTCCACACTTGTTTTCTTTGTGCTGTTCCTGGCAGAGGGGGTGTGCAGGCATGCAGGTAGCAGTGGTTGATTTTTAAGCAGCCTAAAAGCTCTTCCTTATCCCTGAGGGATCCCTCTCACCCAGGGAGCAGCCTGGGTGAGAATTGTGGAGACCTCAGTTCTTGCAGGAAGTTCAGGCCAGGGTTTTAACAAGCTCCCAGCAATGTTTGCTTTTCCAGAAAACTGTACCCTTATTATGGAAAGTTCTCCTTTGCCAAAAGTTAACCCCTGGATGAGATCTCAGTCCTTGTTGTTAGGACATGGGAGAGATCAGAAACGTGGACACTTTGAGATAAAAACTATGAATCTTCTTAACCAGCTTTTATTCAGACTTTCCACTCTCAGGCACCACCACCAACCCAATCATTCCAGGCTGATGGCAGAATCATTCCTGCTGCCACAAAGGGTGGATTTCACTCTCAGCCACTTCAGTAGGGAGAAAACAAAACCTAAAATCCTTTCCTTCCCCATGGCTACAGCAGCTCTGTCTGTCATGAGTTCACTGGAAATCTGTCATTGCATCATAGCACAAGTGAACTTCACCAGGACCATCTCAAAGGGAGGGAAAAAGTGAAAGAAAACATTTTGCAAAATGTTCATGAACTTGTTGGAAAAAGAAATTTCATTTTGATGTTAGTCTTCTAAACTTTTATAACTTTTATCATCTAAACTCTTATCACTTTTATCATTTTTAATGAATATTAATCCAGACCTTGGAACCAAGAATGATCTTCAAGATGGAAAAAAAAATGCAAAAATGGGCAATGTCAGGAATGTTATAACAAATTAAATTTTGATATTAATAGCTTTTATCCCTTGAGAGTTTACAAAACTAATAAGTTCCATCGGTCAGGTCTTCTTTTAAGTGCTTGCTACTGTCTAGAGTTTGATCAGAAAATTCCAGGTCTCCTTTATAATCCATGGTTACTCAGTAATTTAGCCCTGTCTTAATTTAAACCTTGGCCAGGAGAATCTGGTTAAGTTGAAATAAAACCCTAAATAAATTTGAAGTGCAGATCTTGCTGTCTTCATTCAAAAAGTCTTAGTGCCACCCCAAGTGCCTTGATTTCCTCTTCCTTTTTTGTCCTTTATGGATAGAATAAACTAAAATCAGTCAACTTCAACCCCATTTTGTGTTATTTTTGGGCATGGCCTTGCCCTGTAGATGACAAACTTCAACAGCTGCCAAAGGTCCAATGAGGACACATCCTCTGGTGGTGGATAAAAGGATTCATCCCAGCTCATGTGGGATGTCCATGATGTAGGAATGAGGTTTGAGCTTCTCACTCAGTGAAAGGGAGAGAAGCAGGCACTGTGAGGCCACAACTCACCTGTCCTCTCCCAGGCACAGGTGAGATGAATTCCCCTTTTATCCCTCAGCACAGAAATTATCCACACTCTGAACCTGCTTAAATCCACCTGGACTGTTTCACTGGGACTTCACTTTTCTTTTGGTCTAATGTGATGATGAATCACATCTATTGTTTTCCAGGGAGCTCCTTTTGGATCCAGAGTGGTGTAAGTGGGAGGAGAAAACTGCTAATGATATCATTAGCATCCTTTTAGGGGAAATCAGCTCCTGAATCAGACTGTCACTACAAAATTCATTTTGCCAGCTTGAACATTGCAATATTTATTTTATGCAGAAATTCTACATGGGGGAAAGTACATAGAGAAAAAAATATTTTAAAACTCTCTACTCAATGGAAACAATAGGGGTAAAGCAATCACTAACTAGAAAGAGAGAAGAAATCCCTTATTCTGGAGGGATAGATGATATGAAGTGAAACAGATAGAATATAAATGAAAATACTCAGACTCTTCATTATCTGTAGTTTCTTTTTCATTCACTTGCAGAGGAAGCAGCCAAGGAATACCCCAGGAGATCCTAAAGGACAGGAGATGCCTGAGTGCTGCTAAGGGAATGAGACCCTTGGACAGTGCCTGGGACCATTCCCAGTGTGAAATGGGCCTTTCCAGACTGTAACAGGAGCTGGAAGTCCCCACCAGAGGCAAATGTCACTCTCATCATTACTCTTCACTTCAACAGTTTTACTCCATTATAACCCCAGTGAGTCCTGCTGCTCTGGTTTATATCAGCATTCACCCAAAACATTCCCTGAACACCCACAGGATCATTTCTAAGTATCTCTGGTGTGAACCACGGGGGAATTTGGTTGTGGAATCAGCTCTAATTTAAAGAACAGAGGACTAGAGCGAGATGTAGCACAAGGAATGCTCACTCTCCTTTTTTTGTACTTCCACCCCATGCTCCAGTAAAACAAAGCAATTTGGTGCTCTTTTGGAGCTGCCTCCTCCCTTATCTACATGTCCATCTACCTGAGGCACCAAAAAAACCTCAGAGCACACAGGTCTCCCCTACAGGGATAAGAAAATGCCAGATTGGACAGGGCTTGGAGCAACCTGGGACAGTGAAAGGTGTCCCTGCCCATGGCAGGGAGTTGGAAACTGGATGAGCTTTAAGGTCTCTTCCAAACCATTCTGGAATTCTAGGATTTTAGATGTTCCTGATGAGGCCATGGAGAGGGAGGTACCATTGCAGGAATTCCTCTCTGCATGATTCCTTCTCCTGGGCTGGAAGAGACAAAGCATAACACAAGTGAGCACCATAGCAACTCAAACACCTCTTATTTTTTAATTTTTTTTTGTAAGAAAGAAGCAACAGTGTGGGCTGAAGCCAAATTAAAGAAGAAAAAGTCAGAACAAAGAGGTGACCTTGTATTTCATCTCTGATGAATGCAGGTTATTTATTGTGAATAGCACCACTAGAGACTGTACCTTGTGCTTAAGGCACTTTTATGTCTATAAATAGAGAGTGCTCAAGGCTGTTTGAAAATATATATAAAAAATGAAGAAATAAAACGTCCCAAGAGATGATGTTTTGGACAGAGTATTCCAAGGGTGACTTCCACTGGAACTGAGGTCATAGAAAAGAAAGTACACTGAGATTTAGAGGTGTGCCCTGCCTCATCCCAGGATGCTGAGATTTCTGGTGTCTTACTGAAGAAAAGCAGTGTCTGTGGAGAGATCTGAGATCATCTCTATATTGTAGGTGACTCATCCTGAGCTGAATTCCCTCCTGGAACTGGGGACTCATTGGATATTACATACCCCAGGGTACTGGAGACCTCTCCATGGAGCTGGGAGATAGGTAAAGCCAGCTGGAATAACCCAGGTGGGCATCCCTGGGGCATAGAATTATCAAATTGTAGAATAACTGAGGTGCAAAAAACCTATCAGTGCCAGGTCCACTGCTAAACCACGTCCTTAAACACCTCCAATAGCAGGAGATGATGTCTGGGCAACTGAATGTCCTGGGGTGTAGTAAATATTCTCAGTCTCCTCCACATGGCATTTTTCCTTCCCTCTTAGCCCCAAAGAGCCAAAATCTGACAGGATCTGTGATTTTAGGTGATTTGTCATTGTCCCCAGGCCCCTCACCACCTTTAACACAGTTCTCCAAGGAGAGGGAGTTGTGCTGTTTTTTAAATGTTGCAGATGGACTCAGAGGATTTCAGGGACCCGTTTCTGTCTGGGTGAGGCACTCTGCTTTGGACTGTCACTTACTCCAAATAGTAAAGAACTGCATTCCCTGGGAATGGAGGCCATTTGGTATGGGAACACTGAAGTGAAGAGTCTGAGCAAGGCTGATCTTCTGCAGAGTCACTTCTCCCCACTTTCACCACAGCAATTTTGCCCGTGGCAGTTTGGGAGTGCCTGCTGCACTGCAAGGACTCCGCTTCCCAGCCCCTGCTTCACAGAGAGAAATTATTTCTGTGTGAGAAGGAGGTAGGGGAGGTGAGCTCACATTAGATTATTCATTATCTGGAGAAAACGTGGCAGTGTTACTTGGGAGAAAACCAGAAAAAAAAAATCCAGAAGTAACAAAAGAAATAATAATAATAATAAAATAGTAAAAAAAGAAAAAAAGCCTCACTGAGATAATCCAGTCCTGGATACAAAGCACACCAAGGCATGGGGTGTTGGCCTGGTCAGACACAGGTTTTGCCTTGCAGGTCAGGTGGGTTGAGAGAAAGAGCCCAGGGTTCCCATCCATCAGCTGTACCCTGCTGCTGGAGCACCACTGCAGCCCTGACAGGCAGGAAAAGGCTGGAGCTGCCTGAATCAGCAGCAGCAAGGCTTCTTTTTTGTGATCAAGCTTGAATGGTTTAACTGGGAAAGCTGCCTCTGTCAGAAGTCAGTCATTTCTACCACTCTGGACACAAGTTACGTGTCCAGTTTGGCAGCAAAATCCTGCACTGTGAGCATCCACAGCATCCAGCTGCTGGCACTGGCCTTGGCTAGAGAAGTGTCTTCTGTTTAATTGCCCTGTGTTCCTTCTGTGGTCCATAGAGAGCCAGTTAACACCATCAGGAGGCCAGAGCATGACTTATCTCATCTTAAAGAGGATTTTGAAAGAGATTTTTAGGCCTCTGTAAGTGTCTGTTTCTCTCTGATGTAATAAAGTGAGATGAGGGGGACTGGTCTGGGTTTAGACAGAGACCCGTTGAATCACAGGATAATTTGAGATGGAGGGGACCTTTAAAAGTCACAGAGTCCAACCCCCTTTCAATGAGCAGGGACATTTTCAATGAGACCAGGTTACTCCAGCCCCATCCAGCCTGGCCTTGAATGATGGGGCAGGCACAGCTTCCCTGGGCAACTGTGCCAAGGCCTCACCACCCTCATTGTAAAAATCTTTCTTCTGATACCACTCAAACCTACGCTCGTTCAGTTTGAAACCACCGTCCTAGTCCTGTCACTCCATCCCTTGTCCCAAGTCCCTCTAAATCTCTCCTGGAGCCCCTTCAGGCACGGGAAGGGGCTCTGAGGTTTCCCTGGAGCCTTCTCAGCTCTCCCAGCCTGGCTCCAGAGGCTGTCAGGGGGATCTTGCCTGATCTGTTTTTCCCCAGCCCACACGACCTGCTCCAAACCCAGCTGAGGATCCAAGACATTTCTTGAGGACAATTCTGTGTTAAAAGCAGCAGCCACCACCACAGCAGGGCCTGCTCTGAAACAGCCCAGCTGTTACACTCAGGCAGCATGTGCCAGCAAACTCTGGGTAACAGCAAGTTTCTTGTATCAAAATGTTTTGCTGACTGCAGGCTACAGTAAAAGGAGGGAAAATAGTCTTGAAGGCTTCTTTTTGCCAGTTCAAGGTGATGCCTTAAGTTTTAGCTTTCGTATTTTCCAGATTCTGTACTGCATTGCTATGTAACTCTGAACTTCATATAAAGTGTTGGCAAGTTCTCCTCACAGTTTAGTCACACAGAACAATCCTTTCCCAGCCCCAGAACCAAGGACACCGTTGCAGCTTCAAGCCCAAAAAGTACAAACAGCAGCGAATTGAGGAGAGCAATCTGGGAGGATGGGACTGCATAACCTGGAGCTGTAATTGGACAATTAACCCCAACATGGAAATGGACCAAAACTTATAAAAGTGTGAAAACTCGTGACTCAGAGTCCATCATGGGTGGAGCCACAGCCAGGCTCTTGCACTGCCCAAGGTGTATCCTTTGAAGGCCTTTTAATTAATCCCTACTTTATTTATTTAACTCTGTCTAGCCTATGTTTCAGGTAGCCTCTCTAAGCATCAAAGGTCCCGTTAAATATCTCCAGTTCACGAGTGCTTTGATGCAGCTGAGAAACTGCTCCTGAAAACACATTTTCCCTGGAGCATCAACACACTGTCTAAAGAAACACACTGATCTAAAGAAAGAGGGCAAGAGTTCTCAGCAAAAATCCCAGTCTCTTTAGGTCTGACAGTATGTGCAATTTTAAATCCATTATCCACCAATCTCCTGGCTGTGCTTCTTCCACCACTTTTTCCAACGCAAGTATTATATCAGAGGCTGGTAGCTGTCATAATGCTTTGATCCATCTTCAAATTGCCGTTCTGGATTTAATATGACATTGTTAGCTGAGTCAAAGCAAGAGAAATGTCTCTCATTCCAGCATTTAACAACCTTTCTGTCTGCTAGCCATCTTCAGCCATGGGAACAGGGGAATGTCTATCTTGGATCTGTGTTCCTGTGCTCTGTGATAGGCACTGGCCTAATCTTTGTGTTTCAGGCAGAAAAGTGAACCCACAACACAAGCCCACCCCACCCTCTGAGACTGTTTTCTGACTCAATTTTTTAAAGTAGGAGATAAAGAACTTTGACAAGAGAATCCTATTCACTGCAAGTGAAGGAGCTGATGGAGACAGAGCCAACGTGCCTAAAATAACCCAACACCCAGTTCAGGGAGATCTACAGAGCAGTGGCACCATTGCACCTTCCAACAGTGGTGGATGTCTGCATTTTCCATGACATTTTCCCTGTTGAGGAGGAATCAGGAGCCCAGAATTAGCTTTGTGGGACCTTTGGCTCAATGTAGCTCCATGCACTCACGTGCACACCCACAATTTGCAGGGCAAGCCCTTGGCAATCCCAGCAGAAACATCTGGGATCCAACAAGTGACTCTTAACTGGAGCTTTCCAAAATTAGCAAACTCACTGCCCACCCACAGGGGCCATCCCTGCCCAAGCTGTGAGTACTTTTTTGGAGTAAAGTAATATTTGTGTAGCTTGCAATAGCTCCAACACAGTGTGGAAAATCCTGCTTGTTCAAGCACCTTGTTCTGATGTATAAAAATAGACAGGGTATGTGTTATCCTTCCATGTGAATGGGAACAGTGTAGGAAACAGGGACCATGAAAGGAAATTATGGAGGAGTTGTGCTGTGCTTTAGTCCTTTGAACAGCCTGGGCTGGGACAGCAGCTGAAGCCACAGCAGGAATGTGGACATCTCCTGGAAATCTCAAGGGAAGAATGGGTCAAGGTTGTGATTTCCTGGAAATCTCAAGGGAAAGATCTTCCTCAGAGATGTCTGGGAGCCAATCCCAATGAAAGCATGTAGAAATCATGGAATGAGGCAGTCACCCACTGAGGCGAAAGACTGGGTTTGTCTTGATGTTCAGCTATTAAAACACAGCAGGAATTTCAGAGGAAAAGGTTTATTGGCTCCTCTCTGGTTTATGCAGCAGACACATGACCCATTTAGCTGTTTGGAGTGAGTACTAAACCTTCAGAATGGAACATAAATTAGGTTCTAAAAGGACCCAAATAAATGCATTAAACTGCTGAGCACCAGGCGAAAATGCAAAATGCTCAACACAAATTACAGATGTGTACAGAAACCAGCCATTCCTTCAGAAATGCCTCAGTGAGAGCAGGCCATTCCCCATGAGCATCCCTTTCTCAAGCTGGACATGTCACAAAATTCCTGACACCATCCAGGAGCTGTTTATTGCCTCTGTGAAAACCCCAGGGCAAAGCAGGACAATCTTGGAGTCCCTGCTTAGCCTGGTTTCACCTCACAATGCTGCAGAATTGTCTTCTCCTGATCCTTCTCTTACATCTGCCAGGAGACAGCAGCTGCTCAAAGAATCCAGGAAATGCAATCTGAGAAAGCATCCATCCTACCCAGACTGGTTTTATGCCATGAAAGCTTCGAGAAGCTTTCTAGTTCCCATTCTACCTCTGAGTCTGAAATCCTTGTTGGATTTCCAGAATCTGTGCTCAAGGGGCCATTGGTTATATTGGACTGGTGGGAACTGGAGTCTTCTGTTCTCTCCCCATTTTCTTGCAGACACAGAAGCCAAAGTTCTGCAAGTTCAAGCAGGGACTGGTCTTCCCATTCCCAACCCTCATCTCCCCTTTTTGCCTCTCCAAAAAGACACCTCTAAGTCCTCCTTAAAGATAATCTTAGTTGGCATCTTCTCCAAACACCTTGAAAAACTCATGAAGAGGCACCCAGATCCCCAAGAAAGCACCAAAGATAAAATTCCACAGCTCTGGGGACAGTTCTCCTCTCTGCAGACCTGAGAGCTCCGTGAGTCACCCACTGCTCTCCTCAGGGGTTGCTGTTACCCACAGGGAAATTTCCTGTGTGGGCTGGAAACTGCCACTGCTGGTTCTGGAGAGGGTCAGTCTGTCTGTCCCCAAGCTCAATGTGCTACCCCTGATGTACATCCAGCCTGGCTGAGATGTCTCTGCTGCCTGCACCCCTGAGCCATGACATCTCCCTCTGCCTTTGCAAGCCCTCTCATAACCCAAGCTGCCCTGCAGGTCATGCTGGCTCCAGCTTTTCCCCTTCCTAGAGAGCTATTTCCTTCTGCACGTCCTCTCAGGCCTGCTGAAGAGCTCTCCAAGGAGTTTGCAATGTCAAAACACCCTCATAAATCAGTTCTCTGCAGCTTTCCCAAGAATGAGCACACAGGCGCCGCCGTGTCCTTGGAGCCATTTCCCACCGTTCTCTTTAAGAGACTCCAAGCTGCTCCCTGGATCCTCAGCCCCCAAAAATTCCTCCAGTGTTTTTCTCATTGCATTTCAGAGCGAACAAGTAGGTGTTTGCAAACAAGCCCAGCCAAACACGAAGGCCCACACTCCCCCATCCTGACTCAACTCAGGCATCAGAGGGGAATTTGACAAGCTGTGCAATGCATTATCTCATCCCTGCAGCAGCTTTCACCCACGCCTTGTCCAATCAGGAGCCAGTTACCCCACTAAAAATGTCAAACCAGCTCAGGAAAGGATGCTCAAAAATACCTCATTGCTTTACAATGCTCAAAACTACCTCATTGCTTATGCTGTTCGTAACTCTTTTCAGCAAGGTTTGTTGGGTTTTGGGGTTTTTTTTATTTTTTCAGCAAATTGGCAGCTCACCCCGCCCTGTGACACTGAACAATCAGCTAGGTACTCAGCAGCAATGAAGGAACACCTCTAAAGTTGCCATCCCAGCCTTCAGGGCCTGATGGCTGTTGGTAGCAAAGTGAGACCTCACACTGACACAGCTGAAATCCACTAATAATCTCCTGCTGGGATATTGCTTTCTCACCCATCCAGCAGCAGAACTGCTGAGAAACTCCCTGCCAAAATAAATGCCACTGAGAACTCTACCTGTCCTTCTCTGGACTTTCCAGCACAGAGTGCCTTGAACAACAAAAAAAAGCGGCATCAGGAGAGGAAGAGAGTCTGATAAAAAGCCCATCTCTGACCTTATGATTGCAATGAGTCTTTTATAATACACAGGAAAGCAAATTGACACTGGAGAAGACAAGGAGGGAAGGGGGACCATATGTCTCACCTCTGTGGCTGTCAGCATATTTCTGACTTGTTAGAAAACCTGGTCCTCAGCCAAATGCTCTGTTGTCACTTTTCTGAGCAAGGCCCAGAGGGCACATCCTTGCACTGGCAGTCCTTGGCTGTGTGTGAGATCCACGCTGACTCCACAGCAGCAAAATGCCCTCAAGAAGTGCAATCAAAAGAGAGATGTGGTTTGGAGTAGCTTTGATAGGTGTAACCCACTGAAAACCCCAAACCCTGCAGTCTGGAGGTGATGCTCTCAAATAGAATTCTCAGAAATCTCAGCAGTGTCTTTGTATCCAGCCCTCTGTGCTCTAAATACATCTCAGATGTTAGCACAGCACCAGCACAATAGGATGCCTAACACAGAATATGTGTCCCCCTGTATTTTCATTCTGGAAAAATGTACCAGATTTGAGACAGGGTGTTAGAATGTGGCTGGTCTGTCACCCAGGTCCCCAGTCTCTTCCAAATGCCAGGGGTCCCAGGGAGAAGCAAAAAACCCACTCACCTCCAAATGGTAAAAGGCATCCCCAGAATGCCCTGTCTGGTGCCTGGGGGAAATTCCTGCCATCCAGCTGTGCCAGAGGGACTCCTAAAGCTTTCCATGAGATAATCCCACCCCAGAACCCCTAGGGAAAGGTAGAATTTGGTGCACCTGCCATGGCTTCACTGTAGAATGCCTCCATACCCCAATCATTTGGGAGAGCAGCTTTGCTTTCCCTCACTGGAGCTCCACAACTTGGTGCCAAGTATCTGCTCCTCATGGCTCACTGCCTTATTGCACATGGGTTGTTTTTTTCCTCTTGTACCCTTCCCACTTCTACCATATACCAGATTCTATCCTTTAAATTAGTTCTGTGACCCATATTTTAAGGTTACTTGGTGTTGTAACAAAACTTTCTAAGAATCGGAACTAAAGCTGGCAGTCAGCTCACCGAGGGCAACTGAGGAGTCCTGCCCCTGCCCCTGTCCTTCATGCAGTGTCTATCCTTCTGAGCAGCCTCCTGCCTTCCCATCTGAATTGCTGAAAATCCTGGACTCTGTAGAACCCCCAGGGATTTTCCCTTTACCAGACCACAAATAAGTGCCATCCTGAAGCATTTTCCATCTTGCTCACTGCAGTTAATAAACCCCATCAAACTCCTCCCTCTTTCACCTCCTTCTGCTTTTCCTTCCCCTCCATCCACCAAATTACACAAACCTGCTCCAGCCACAGGTTCACAGCTGGTTCTTGGGATCAGTGCACAAAGCCTGAGGAAAATCCATGAGGTAAAGCCAAACATCTGGTTTTTTTATCCTTATGGCAGATCCAGGAGCCATAGCTGCTCTTTAGCCAAGGAGAATATCAAGGAATAAATGCCTGGCCAAACCAGCTTTTAAACCTGAGTTGAACTAAGGTGTCACATGGTCTGGACTGTGAGCTGGGGCTTTACCCTGTTAGTACAGGTAAAGAGCTTCCCACAAGCCCCAAATTGGCATTCAGACACTGTGAAGGGGTCCCTGGCCTAGGCTGACCCTCTGTTAGCACAGCCAGTACTTCCTAGGAAAACACTGACTAAATTTAGCAGTGGGAAATACAGAAGGGCTGTTGTGAATAATGTTCATAGGCCAAAAAAAGAATTGGAAGTAGAAATAACTTGTATTAAATTAACTGGTGGGTCTATAGAAAGTAAACAAACTGCTGGGTGCACAGGATGTTTCCTCCAGAAGCAAATGTCTCCAAGCTGCTACTCAGCCTTCAAAATTCAACGTGGTTTTGAGCAATCACACAGATTGTAACCAGTTGCTAAATCTGGCAGAAAAACAAGGCTTCCTTGTTGTCCCAAGTGCATATGGAATTCAGGATGCTTGCCAGGGAAGGGAGGATGTATGTCTGAGAGTGTGATGTGTTTGAGTGACGGGGAGAAAGCAAAATGTTTTGTGTTTATTTTTGTCTGGGGTCAGTGTTGACTCAGAAGGAAGGCAACAGAAACTTGGGCAAACAAACAAATAATAACCAGGTTTTCTGATGGCTGGAGCTGCTCATGTCTGCAGGTGCTGAGGGAAGCTGGTGTGGTCACTGGTCTCATGAGTCATTTAGAGGTGTGAGGACACAAAACCCTTGGCCCTCTATCTGCAAACCAGCGTGGGGCTGGGAAAATCACAGGGAGAGTTCATTGAAAGCTGGATTAAATTCTCCAGCCTTAGGCTGAAGATATTTTTAGGCTGAACTTTGTTTTGCTGTAGAATCTCCCACAGGCTCTTCTTAGCTTGGTCCTTCCATCAGCTTGGAAAGCACCAAAGGAGAAAAGACAAAGCTGAAGCTCCCTCCAGGGTCCCTAAGGCCACGTCCATGCAGCTCTGCACAAGGCTGAACAGCTTAGACATACCCAGGACAAGGATGAAAGGGCAAAGAAATCCACAAGTGGGCAGCTCATCCCAACCCACACATCACAGAATCACAGAATACCAGGTTGGAAGACACCTCAAGGATCATCTGGTCCAGTATTTCCCGGGAAAAGCACAATCCAGACAAGACAGCCCAGCACCCTGTCCAAAAGAATCACAGAAGTGTCCAGTGTTGGGAATCCACCACTTCCCTGAAAGATATTATTCCAGTGGCTGACAGCTCTCATTGAGAAAAATTTTCCTCTTGTGTCCAGTTGGAATCTCCCCAGGAGTAATTTGTACCCATCACCCCTCATCTTCTCCATGTGGCTCCCTATAAAAAGTAATTTGTACCCATCACCCCTCATCTTCTCCATGTGGCTCCCTATAAAAAGTAATTTGTACCCATCACCCCTCATCTTCTCCATGTGGCTCCCTATAAAAATCTCCATCTCTGCAGCCACCCTTTAAATACTTTGAAACACCGAGAAGACCTTGATCCATTACATTGAGATCCATGGAAATGGACACAGTCCTGTGCTCCAAAATATCTGTGTCCCGGAGCTCCAGACCCAGAAAGTCAGAATTATGAAGGAAAATAAGTCAGCCTGAGAAATGCTGAGCCCATATTGCCCCTGAGACCTCAGCTTCAGACGGTCTCTTTCTTTTCTCCTCTGGAGACACAAAGTTTTCAGGTGTTCTTCCACCTTCCAGACTGCAACAGATTTCCCTTGCCAGAGAAAAAGAAATCCATGTTCACCTGCTTGTACAAGTCCTGGAGGCATCTCTTTGGCAGGCAAGAAAATGTCCCAGGGTAAAATTTAATCCTTAATGTAAAATGTAATCCCTGTTCTTCAATTAATCACTTCATCTGTAATTAGGCTAAAGCAGGCTTATCAGCTATCTGGGTCAGACCTCCCAGTTCCACTTCCATCTACCAGGCTTCACCTTAATCAGACACAGAGAGTGATAAGGGCTGGTGTCCAGTGAAAGTCACTCATTTCTGTGGGGCAATTAGTGATCCCTGCAGTAAAAATGCTGTTGTACTTCCCCTCACAGGCTTAGTGCTTCAAGTGACTGTACTCCAGTAAACCAAATAAAACCCAGCTTGTTCATTAGTTCACAGGATGGATTTTCAGAGCTGTGACTGTGCATGAGGCTTTTCTACCTCACATTCACATTGTGCTAATCTCTGGTGTGAGAACAGCACACATGGCCACTGTAGGAAACAGATTTGTAATATTATAATTCACACTATCACAATCAGAAATTAAGTATTTCCTAATTACAATACATTAAAAGCGTTTCTTAATTTATTAGTTTTTACCACACTATACTATAAATACCTTAAAACCAATCATCTAAAATTACCCCTCATAAGTCTTACTATAATACATTTTTCATAGCTCTATTTCTCAAAACTATTTACTTATTTACAAAACCATCTTTTAAAACTTTTACTCATTCTATTTCTTTCTCAACAATGTTTATCCTATTCTATAACATTTTAAATCAACATTTCTTATCTCAAAGTTTATATACAGATACATACTACATAAACCTTCTATCAAACTTTAAGAATTCTCTACAAATCTATTTCCTACAGGGCACAGTGTCACAGGACTGCAGAGGGCTCCACGTGGTGCCATGGATTTATTTATTTATTTATTTTGCACCTTCCAAAGTTCCTTGTGCTGTGCTAAGAAAGCATTGTGCAGGAATGAGGAGAAGCCAAGACAGGATCTGATAAATTACAAGTGGGTAAATGAGGTGAAATGGGAAAATTATAGACACACAGTACTTGAATACATAAAACTTCTCCAGGAATAAAAAAAATAGTGTTGCAGTAGCAATGTCATCACTGCCTCTCAGACCATCACACCATCAGGGTTTTGGAGCTGGGATCAGTATCTTTTAGGAAAATTGCTGGTAGACTCCCAGCAGAGCTTACCTTTCCACATTTCCAGAGCTGCTTTAGAGAACTGGAGGGAATGTCACCTTGTCAGGAGAAAATTTTCTAGGGAAACTTCTAGGCTCCTCTGGAAAAGCTTTACCCAGTATCCATGTCTCTGTATTGGGAGGACAGGCTAAAAAGCAGAACAGAGCAGGTGAGGGATGCACCTTGCACAAATTGTCCCCTCTTGGGAGCAGAGAGATCAGGGGACTGGAGCTGCTGGGAAGCCACAGAGTCCAAATTCTGACTGCAAAGGGCAGGGGACTCAGAGGAGAAATCAGCAGGTCCTGTGTGCATCTGCAGAGTGTCTCATCCCAGAGGAGGGATATAATGAGGTGTTCATCATTACTGGTTGTTTTATGGCTGGGTTGGTGACAGTTTGTCTCTCTAGTTCTTATTTACCACGTATAGTCTATGTAAAAGTAAATGAAAAATGGCAAACAGTAAACTTAGAATCTTGTGTTACCTGGGAACAATTAGGATTCATTTGTGAAAGCAACACTATTAATGCTCAAGATGCGTGCCTTGACACTGAGCAAAGTATTTGCCACTTTGAGATTTATCCAGCCACCACTCAGAAAACTGTGCTTGTATATACGGGTAAAGTCTATTACATACATTCAGAACATACAACAATATATAGATTTTATTCAAAACATACAATAAAATATATATATATTATCCTTAGGAGGGATATAATGAGGTGTTCATCATTACTGGTTGTTTTATGGCTGGGTTGGTGACAGTTTGTCTCTCTAGTTCTTATTTACCACATATAGTCTATTACATACATTCAGAACATACAACAATATATATATTTTATGGGGGTGTTTTTATATTAAATACACTCAGAAAACCTAAATATCAGCACAGCCCAAATAAACCCTAATCCCAGGACCCACTGTACCACCACTGGCACTGGCAGAGGTGACAAGCACCTTGCTTGTTTGCTTGGCAATTGCAGTTTCCAGCTGTCTGCTGAGTCTTCTACATCTCTGAGTCATCTTATAGAATATTAATGGCACACAAATTACTCTTTGAAATGCTCTTCATAGGCTGTCCAAGCCAAAACCAAGGGTGAATCCAACAATGTCACTATTTAGGATGAAACTTCCTGGGCTGCAAGGGAGACAGGATGTCCCAGCTCTGGGGCTGCTCTCCTGCTGTTGCAATTAAATTTATGTGAAAAGGCAATTTTAAAAAATCAACCAACTGGAGTAGATTGCCAAGAGCATGACAGTGAAATACTGAAATATTGAAATACTTCAATGGCAATATCCTCTGCAAAACCTCCCAACCACATTTGGGTAAATCACAACGAGCTCTACCAAACCACACACAACTCGTGGGAGTGTTTGCTGAGAAGCAGCACCAGCTGGGAACGTATCAGAGGAATTAAATCTGGGGTGAAAAATCCTGGAAAACTCCAAGTTCCAATTCCCCATGAGTCAGGTCAGCTTGCCGTTTCCCACACAATTCCCAGACATCATTTGGAGGTTAGCAGGAGGTGGGACACATCCATCCAGATCATGCCTGTGAACAGGCTGCACCAAGATGATATTCATCCCTTTTTTCAGAGACATGGAAGATCTTGGTCTCAGGAAAGAGTTAAATTAGAAGCTTGTTGCTTTTTTCAACGTATCTGTATCTTTTAAACACAAAGGATAATACCTGCAATCATTTAGCACAATAGATGTTTTCTGCTAGTTAGGATTTAATACAATAAGACTTCTTTGTTTGGGAAGGAAAAAAATTATTCTCTGCTTTAGGAAAAAGAAATGAAGAAGAAAAATCATACACCTTCCATTTAGGCTTCTATTGAGAGAGATTATAATGAAAAAACCCTCATTTTAAATACAATCATTTCATTCAGCTCATTTTAACTATTATGAATTGACAGTAACAAGCAAAGAACGTGGCTGCTTTTTCACCCCTTTCTTCCTGTGCTTTTATACTTTTGTCAAGGTCAGAGCAATTAAGCTTTACTCTTTCCACATGATCAGCTGGTCAGAAGCCCAGGAGAGGAACAGGATACCAGGCAGAATGTGATTCCAAAGGCAGGATGCTGAGGAGAGAGAGAAGAAACACTCAGGTGCCATTTCTTCAGATGAAATGTTATGCTGGGAGACATTTAGCCCTTGCTCGTGCAGAAACGTGTGTGAAACCTGGTGAATTTTATGGTTTTTGCTTACTTTTAATGACCAAGATTTTGATCAGCCCAGCAATGACCTCCAGCACATGGAGCATTTATGGTGCCTTCCCTGGCACACTCAAGTTGGAGATTGTGACAGTCTGCAGAATAAAGTGACAGAGTGGCTCATGACCAATATGGATTTCTCTCACCTGAGTGCAGTGGTCAGGTCCCTGGTTCACCTTCCCAGCCCGTGGAAACCTCGGGGTGATCTCTCTAACCTTATTTTTGGGTGTTAAATGAGACAATTAAGAGCATCCTGCCTGGCTGCTGATCCAGGAGGTCATAGCTGACACCATTAGAAATCTCCAGCAGCTCTCATTAAGCCCTTGTACTCCAGGGATGGGCACTTGGACACCTAATTCATTAATAAACTGAGTTTGGACTTTGAAATGTCTTTGTCTCCCCCACAAGTTGTCCTCCAAACGCAGCCACCTCCACTCAACACCTGAGTCAGACACCTCCAAGCCCATTTGAGGTCATCAGAGAGAAACTGGCTCTTCAAGATCACAAATTACCTACCCTGGGTTTGGATGAGTGAGATCTCCTTATGAATTTCTAATCCAGAAAATATAAATTTATGAGTGATTATCTCCAGCTGCATGAAAATGACATTTTGTCTTCTCCTTTCCAGTTATCATCAATGATTTAGGCAAACCCTTCCAAGATTTCTGTTCCCAATAGGAGGGTTCATGAGTGCCTTTTATCCAGGATTCAGTATTCCTTGGCTCAGGAAACCTGTAAGTCACAAGAGAGCATTTCCAACCCATTCTGCTTCTACATGGAGTAGGTGGCTCAGAGGTTACCAGAGAAAAGCCAGCACCGGGTCAGGGCTGTGGAAAAAGGGATTTAACAGGATTGTTTAGAAAGCACTCTGAGCTCCCCACCATAAAATGGAGGTATGAGGGAAGCATAACATTTCAGCCAGTGCCTAGAGCACCCCTTCTGTGCCTTGATGGCCTTCAGCATTATATTGGTGAGCTCTTCTCTCTTCTCTTCTCTTCTCTTCTCTTCTCTTCTCTTCTCTTCTCTTCTCATGTGAGCTGTCCTTCCTGGAAGGAGAGCAGTTGTTACCCACTGAGCTCTGCCTCCCTTCCTGTGGCACTCCCAGCTGGAACCTAAAAATGTCATAAACTACAAATAATGAAAATACTCTACAAAGGCACAGAAGTCTAACACATCATCTCATCACAAACACTCTTCAAAGGATAACACAGGAACCTTCCCCAAGTAATTCCTCTCCCTCACTTCTTAATATCTCCATTTTTCATCAAACAGATCTCACAGCTGAGTTAATCCTATACCAGTGGATCTCATTTGTATGTAAAAAATATATCAAAAGAGGCACCAGTGTTTTTAAAGAAGCTTAATGTGTTTTCATCCTAACAATTTTCCCCTCCTACTGTCAGTGAGCTGTTACTGTCACTCGTTTCAGGCAAGAATAAGAAGTATTGATAAAAAGAAGAAAGCTTGTGAAGTGGCACCCTGCCAAAAAAGCGAAACTTGTATTTTCCCCTTCCTCCAACACCATATCAAACCCAATGGTTTCTCACAAAGAGGGATCTACAAACTGAGAGTGTTGCAGAGACATAAACAATAACACCAGGGGAGCAAAGGAATCGAGGCCATGGACAAGGAAACGCCAGGGACAAATGTGAGAAGGAAAAGGGCTCCTCAAAAGAGCGTGTGCTGCTCACCAGGAACCACAGGCAAAGTGTGTCTGCAACACTGTCCTTTTTCTCTCCATTGAGTTCTCCATTTCTGCCAAAAAAAAATTCTTCAGTGGTCCATCTCTTGAAACATGAATGATCTCTGAAGGCAAAATGTTAGAATTTTCTCTGAAAGCAGCTGGTTAATGTTTTGTTGTCTTCCTATGGGAGCATTTGTCTCAACTTCCCCTTTAAGCAGTTATACTCACCATGTCTTTTTTTTCTGAATCAGAGAAAATAGAAATACATCTCTATCATCCCTAAAAAATCACCTCATTAAATAATATCCTCTAATATTAATTATAAATTGGGCTGCTGGCTGCAGAGAACAGCACATAAACTTTTGGCTGGTGATTCTTACAACCTGAAATACAACTGCAAACATCCCTAAAATTCAACCTTTCAACTTGCTAATGCATTCACTTTTTCGACTCTTTTCTTTTTCAACTCCTTCTGTGTGTTTGGGAGCTGGAATGATTGACCCTCTCTGCAAACATCACTGCCAAGACAGACACAGCCTGCTGAAGTTGTCAATTGGCTCCTGTTGTGTTCTCTGTCTGGGGATTTCACAGGCAAAACCTGCCAAAATGAAGTTTTCTGTCTTATCACAGCACCACAAGGGTTTTGCAAGAGGAAAAGTGGCCTTTCCATGCTTTCCCTGTATTATGTGGGATAACTAAATCACTTTTGGGGAGCTCAGCTCATCCTGTGGAAGTTTTCGGGACTTTGGCAGTGGTAAAAATCTAGTAAATGGTGATTTCCTGGTGATAATTAATTACAAAGGCACCTCTTAAAATTACAGACTGTTAAATTTGAGCATCACTTTTAGGCATTTTAAAGGGTCCATTCTGAAGCAAGATTTTGTCAAGCCTTGCATGAAATCTCAAGACTGAACCCACAAAGTCCCGTGGATGGAAAAAGGATAGCTGAGGATGTGTTTGATTTTTGCAGAAGGGCTGAATCTGACATTTTTCTCCTGTTTATTCAACTGCCATGGGCATGGGAGGCAGAGGGGCTGACTGTGATTTCTATAATGAATGAATGAATGTAAAGCTTGATAAAGAGCTGACTGATTAGAGGCACTTCTCAGCTAATGACCGTCAATTAATGCTAATTTCCAATGAGCAGCAGAGAAAAGAATGGATTCCTGCTGGCTACACCTAGCTGCCTGCACAGATCAAATGATTTCCTTCTCTCATGGCTGCATAAAGCAAAGAGTGAAGAGTCTCAGGGCAGAATTCAGAGAAAAGGCTGAAGGATCTGGAGCATCCTGGCTGTGTTTACACTGTGCATACCTGCTTTGGATTTTAGGACCCAACATTCCAGTCTGCCCACACTGCTGAAAAATACATCTTGGATATATTATAAATGTACAGGATGCCTTCTTCACTGCATCCTGTAACACAGAGCTGACTATGGCACTGGCATATTATTTTCTTTTTGTTAGGGTTGGGATTAAATGCGTGAGATGGTATTTTTTGTTTGGATTTAGATGTTTATTGTATCTATTATTATCTATTATTATCTATTTATCTGTATTGCAGTTTTACAAACTGTGAGCTTTATAGCACTTCACACTAAAAAACGGAATTGTATTTTTTTCTTTATAAGGCTTTTTAAGGATAAACTGTCTAATTAAGAAATGATACTTAAATTATTTTTATTTTTAACTTAATAACTAACTACTTGTGGCTTGTAATGTGGATTTTTAAATCTAATTATACAATACTACTTAAACTTATGAAGAAGAAGGTGAAGAAGAAGGACTAGCTTCTGCCTTAAAATTTCTATTTTGCTTTATATATATCACTACATTCTAAAACTTTAAACTCTAAGTTTTCTACCATGTGATATTACACACTTTTATTCAAATACACACCTATAATCTCAGTTCTATCATTCAATTTTGGAAGCCTTCTCTGTAACAGTATGGCTTCAGGTCAAATGCAGTGTTGTTTTAAAAATCGATACCTATCAACACAAAAAATCTAAAATTCCAACAGAATTCCAAAATTCCTGGGCTGGTGGATTTCAGATTTTCTCTTGAATAATTCTCTGACTTTTCTCAGTAAGTCTCAGACTCCCATCAGACACTCACAGGACAAGCACGTGCAAATTCCTTCCCACCTTCCAGAGGAGGGCTCTGGCACAGAAGAACAGCTCTCAACTCGACAAAGGAACAGGGATTTGGCTCGCTCCTGGCTCCTCTTCACCCCCTCCTTAACACAAAGCTTCAAGCAGGGCAAGGGCAGGACCCTTCAGAGAAGGGGACACAACTCTGTCACTACTTGTCCCCAGCCATGCAGGGCTGGCACTCCGGGGATGCTCCCAGTGGCTCCAGAGGCTCCCAACAGACCTGTGAAAAACGCCATGCACTTGTGTTTAAAATTTTAGAAGTTTAAGAAAAAAATAAAGGTAATACAAATTTGAACAATCAAAGTTAGGATAATAAGAAACAATAAAAAGCAAAGAATTACGGATGTCCGGGTGCTTCTCTTTCAGGGAAAGCACAAAGCACCAACAATGGATTACCCCTTAAAAACAATAGCCTGTTGCATATTCATATTTTTCATGCATTATTCAGACATTCCTTTCAAACAAAGGGTGTCTTCTGTTTAATTTCTGCTCCCTGTCTCATTGCATAAACCAATTCCTTGGCTCCTGAGAGTCTAGAAAAGGTAAGATAAGGAGGCAATAATTCTTTTCTCGGGATTTTGGTGTCTTGTTGTTATCTTTATCCAAAGAATTTCTTGGTTCTCTTATCCGTTCCTGGAGCTAGTTACAAAAAGTGTCTCACATCACATAGTTTCTACATTTAAAACACTACTTAAAAAGATTAATACAGCACTACAAAAATTAATACAACATAACTTTCCAACATAACACATATAGTATTCATTCTAATATTTGCGAAGAGCCGATCATATAATATGCATTTTTCACAGACCCTAAAATGGGATCCTGGCAGGAGATTCCAATCTCCAACCTGCAATTCCCAGTGCTAGGGCACAGATTGATGCTCCAGGAGCTGCTCTGCTCAGCTGGAGTCACTCTGGGCAAAGCTTCCCGTGGACAGGCAGTGCCTCTCACGCTGCCTGGGCTTGAGGAAGGGAAGAGAGGAGGAAGTGAGAGCTTGGCAGGTGGGTGGGAATGGGAAATGCTGGGATCCCCATCCCTGGAAATGCTCATAAGATGTACCAATGTGGCACCTGGGGACTTGGTTCAGTGGTGGACTTGGCAATGCTTATAGGACTCGAGCTTATAGGACTTTTCCAACTTTAATAATTCTGTGATTCTATATTTTTCCTAAAAAGCTTCCCCTCTCAGCAGAAATGTCACCAGCACTGAGAAATTTTCTTGGAGATTTGTGGGGGAGCCTCTGGAGGGATTGTTCCTCATGGGTTCTGTTGTGCTGAGCGTGTCAGCTGCCATCATCACCTCTTTGGAGCGTGGGTCATGAACCCACCCAGTTTAACAAGCAGCCTTTTCCCCCACAAACTGCCTGGCATATGCTGCTCCAAGTGAGAAGGAGGAAACTGGATAGGGATCTTTCTGGGAGAACCTTAGGTGTGTGAAGGAGGCCAGATGGAATGAAATAACCCAGAAGAGCTGAGATGTCACGTGTTTGGGAGCTTCTTAATTTTTTTAGCACCATGGAAATGTATATTGCACAAAATGTATGTTGCACAAAATGTATATTGCACAAAATGTATATTGCTACAAAAGTCCCCGTGTTGATGACACATCCCCCAGAGAAAAGAACAGGGGAAAGATTCACATTTCTTGGTCATCACCAAATACAGATAACCTGAACAGCTCCTCTGGAAAGATTAGCACAGCACTCTCCTCCCTGCATTTCCAGCCTACAAATTACCATCATTTTCCTCCCTGTCAGCTTACAAACACATCCATTACCATGGGACACCACCTTTGCTTTGTTAGTACATGACTGAAGGGATTCCAAGGCAAGGCAGAAGTAGAGTTGGCAATATTCTCTTTCCACGTTCCTGTAATCACTGTGGGTCAAACACAAAATAGGAGGAAAACAAGAAACGTGTAAATGTGGTTAACTGGGACCTGCAAACTCAGGAGCAGAGACACGAGGGGCTTCTGTGCAAAATGTCCAATGCAGAAAGGCTGGGACAGCTGGGAGGGAGGAATATTCACTCAAAAATAAATACCTGGACAGTAAATACCTGACAGATTCAGCCAAAAGCAAACACCTGGCCTCCATCTGAATGAACCCCTTCAGATCTCCTGAAACCAGCAGAGATCTGATCAGTCTGGGGAGGGCACAGCTCAGACATGAGCCAAAACAGCCCAGATAAATCATGATGTGAAATATACTATTTTCTGTTTTACAGCAAGGTACAGTGATTAACTCAGCTGCCTGCTTTGTGAGGATGGACAGTTGTTTCCTATATATTGGCTTTATTTTACTGGAGCCTTGAATTTTCTCACTCTCTGTACACTCAGTTCCTCTGTGCAGTGTGACTAAACACTTCTGATATTCCTGAAAACCTCAGTTATTCTCTTTCACTCACTGCTGCACTGCTTGAAATCACATTTGGACAGGAAATCTCAAGTTTCAAAAGATAACTTTTTTTTTCAAAAGATAAATTCAGAGCAAACTTTTTTTTCCTTATCCTTAAATCCTTTTTAACAGATTTCATTATTTTAGAGAGAGTTTTAACTCAAGTGTTTCAACTTTGGCATGTTCTTGCATCTCTAAGGAGAAGCTGACATGAGCTCCAATCTGACTGATTTCACAGGTCCTGTTATCTTTGCTTTGGATAAAAAAAATTCTCCATCTACTGATAAAAATATACTGAGAATTCTAAATCCTGACATGTATCTTTATTTCTGACTGATACTTTTCCTCAAAAAAGAGGTCAAAGCCTGCAAGTTATTGGAAGAAACAGCTTTCCAGCACAAATGTCCTTCCTTGGGTGAGGAAAATGCTCTTTTCTGCACCTCCCTTGGTGAGCAGAGTGGCCTCCTGAGTGAAAATACATCTGTGAGGACATTTGGAACACACAGAATTGCCTGGTTTTCTCAAGTGCAAGTTCACCTACTCTAATGTGGAAGAATATTCAAATTAGGTGCTGAAATGTAGGTGTTTATTGCCTTTGATACCCACAGAGGGAAGAGAGACATGAGACAGAGACTTCAGAGGCTTGTGCTTCCCTGGGGCTGGAGCATCTCAGAAGTCACGAAATATTTATGTTTAATCCACTGAGCCAAATCCACATTGTTTTTCTAAACCAACCTCACAGATATTGAGGAGACTCTCTGCAGAGCAAGCAGAGGATTTATCTCCCCTCCTTTTGGTGGTCTGGGTGTCCAATCTAAGGCAGGTGTCCAGAGTCCCTCTACAGTCAGAGCAGAGAAATAGGATTCTCCAGAGGACAACTTCATCCCTTTCTCTTGGGGTGGGCTAAATCCCATCATTTATTGACAACAGAGGGACTGTAATGAGCAGAACTGCCTCAAATGTCTGAAGTTAGCTCAGATGAGATGTATCCCAATGTGCTGCTCAGCATGGGTGGGGTTTTGGGGATGTGCTCCACAGTAAGATGAAGCAGAGTAAGGAGTTTGGGATGTGCTCCACAGCCAGATGAAGCAGAGTAAGGGGTTTGGGATGTGCTCCACAGCCAGATGAAGCAGAGTAAGGGGTTTGGGATGTGCTCCACAGCCAGATGAAGCAGAGTAAAGAGTTTGGGATGTGCTCCACAGTAAGATGAAGCAGAGTAAGGAGTTTGGGATGTGCTCCACAGCCAGATGAAGCAGAGTAAGGGGTTTGGGATGTGCTCCACAGCCAGATGAAGCAGAGTAAGGGGTTTGGGATGTGCTCCACAGCCAGATGAAGCAGAGTAAAGAGTTTGGGATGTGCTCCACAGCCAGATGAAGCAGAGTAAAGAGTTTGGGATGTGCTCCACAGTAAGATGAAGCAGAGTAAGGAGTTTGGGATGTGCTCCACAGCAAGATGCAGCAGAGTAAGGGGTTTTGGGATCTGCTCCACAGTAAGATGCAGCAGAGCTGGAGGAGGAGCCAAGGCAGCAGGCAGGAGAAATATGGAGCCGAAACTTGGAAATTATCTCCAAGCACATGGCTGGGATTGTGCCACCTCTGTGGATTGCTGTTGGACAAACAGCCCCATTTGTTTCAGACACACCACGTTTCCACTTTGCAAAGGCATGCTGAAACACGCTCTACTAAATAGACACAATCCAGCAGCCCTCTCAAAGGTAAGGAGCTCATTACCCAGCATTAGAGAGACTGTGGCATAAATTCTGCTTCCTTCTGGAATGAACACTGGCATTTATTGACTGAGAAGGCTGGAGCTTCTTCATCCCTGGAGGTTTCCAAGCAGGTGTTAGACATCCCTGGATAATGTGACCACTTCATTTCACAGAAGAAAGATTTGAAGTTTGGCTCATTTGGATAAAGCTTTCTTAATGCAGGCAAAAGAAATGCAGTGGCATTGCTTTCTAAGCAGGATTGTGCCAAAGTAACACAAAAGAGAGGGATGCTCCCAGCCAGGATGAGTCACTGATTTTTGTTTAGCTTCTCAGAAAGTGCTGGTCACTAACAACAATAAAAAACTCGTTTAAAATCATTCCAACAGTGAATTAAAGCACTGTAGCCTACATGTCCTGTCCTCCCTTATTCACATTCCCTTATTATTTCCCATCTAGGAAAGTGGATGGAAACCTGGGGTTTATTCCCAGCAGTGTGTTAGTGCTTTATAACATGGGGCAAAATTGCTCTGAGCCTTGTTTTGCCACTGGTGAAGCTGGAGATCCTGGCACTGACCTTCACTTCCCAATCCCCTGCCAGGGAGCAAGACATCCCTGCAAGGGCTTCAAGGAGCACCCAAAGCTGACTGAGGGCTGAAGTGTGTCGAGTTTTATCTTCTTTTTGCCAGGGTCAGGGTTGGATTAAATGNAAGTGGTTTGAGGCGCTGCCACTTTGGCACTGCCCAAGAGAGGCTGAGGAGAGGGAAACTGCATTGAGATGTTTTCCCAGGCTGCAGTGATCTGCAGGGCCTGAGGGCTGCTCTGGGTGCAGCAGCTCTTGTTCCCGTGACAGCAGCTCTGGCTCGTGTGACAGCAGGATCTCACTGTCCTGTGCCAGCAGATCAGACACAGCTGCCAAGGATGGCACAACCACAAGCAGGTTCAACTCGTGCTGTGCTGACTGCAGGCCATGGAATAAAATCATAGAATGATTTGGGTGGAAGGGGCCTTAAAGATCATCTCCTTCCAACCCTCTGCCATGGGCTAGGACACCTTCCACTAGTCCAGGTTACTCCAGGTCCCATCCAGCCTGGCCTAGGACACTCCCAGGGCCAGGTAGGAGGAGAAACACCTGCCCTTCTGGGTCTGAGGCTGAGCAGGCTCCTACCAGGAGATGCTCCATGCCCTGGGTCAGGACCCAGCACGGAGCAGGGCAGACACTGGTGCTAACCTGAAACACAGCACAGACACCCCACAAGACACCAGAGCAGAGAAGCTCTGACCTAAGCAAATTTGGGGGACAGGAAGAACAGACTCTCAGAACAGAGAGAGCCTGGTTCCACTCCAGCAGGAGCCCATATTAAAGTTCCATTGAATTCACAGATTCACAGAAGGGCCAGGTTGGAATATACCTTTAAGATCATGGAGTCCAACCCAGCCCCAACACCTCAACTAAACCCTGGCACCCAGTGCCACATCCAGGCTTTGGTTAAACACACCCAGGGATGGTGACTCCAGCACCTCCCCGGGCAGAACATTCCAGAACTTTATCACTCTTGCTGTGAAAAACTTCTGCCTCATGTCCAGCCTGTATTTCCCTTGGTGCAGCTCGAGGCTGTGCGCTCTGGTTGTGTCAGTGCTGCTGGAGACAGAGCCCAGCCCCAGCTGAGCACAGGCACCTTTCAGGGGTTGCAGAGAGTGCTGAGGTCACCCCTGAGTCTCCTTTTCTCCAGGCTGAACACCCCCAGCTCCCTCAGTGGTTCCTCACAGGGTTTATGTTCCAGGCCCTCACCAGCCTCCTTGCCTCCTCTGGATGGCTCAAGCATCTCAACGTCCTTCCCAAACGTCTCCAACAGGAGAACAAAGCCCTGGCACTTCAAAGGTTTCTTTTATGGTGCTTATCCCGTTAATAAGCACCATGTGCTCTTTTCAACAGGAGACCCATCCTTTGATTTGCTCCCAGCACTTTTCTCCCCAGGGACTGGCCGTGTTTATATAACCACAGCCAGAGAGGGGACTGAGAGCTTCCCAGAGCACAGGAGCAGCCCCAGAGTGACAACGGGGATTTGGCTCCCAGCAAAGGCGTTGTGCTTGCCTGGAGAGTCCTCCTGTTTCCAGTTCTGCGGCACAAACCACAAACTCAGCCCGCAGAGCAGGAGATGAGTGCTTGGGGTCACTTTAAATGACTCATTGTCACACAATTAGCATCTGTACCAGAGAGTCGCAGCAATTCTTTCTGGAGACCACAATACGATGGATTTTTTTAAGCTGGGAAAGCTCTAAGAGTGTAAAAGCAATTTTTTTGGACCAAAAAGTGTTCTTATCTTAGGATAAACCACATTTCCTGTCAGAGAGTGTGGAGAGGGAGCTGAAGGGGGTGTGTGGGATGTGCACAGAGACTCAGCTCTCTTCGAGCTGTCACTCAGGGCAGCCCTGGGGATTTGGTCACACATTTATCAGCAGCTCTCCCACAGCTGCTCACAGCTCCCAGGGCTGTGTGCACAAGGGCACACCGGGCTGTCCCTGGGGCCAGCACCCTGTGACATGGCACATCAGATGGGGCACAACACCTCCCTGGCCTCCTGGAGAGCAAATTCACACATGTCCCTTGCCTTTAGTCTCCACTGGCAGATCCCAGAGAGGAGAGGGGTTGGGAAGAGGCAGGAGAAGAGGGGAGGCAGCAGCACAGGGGTTTGGTCCTGACATCAGGATTTGCACGGCAATATCTGACATCCCTGCCTGAGCCAGAACCCAGCCTGCAGAAACCAGCTCAGCGGGGCCAGGGCTGTGAGCCACTCCAGCCTAAGGTAGATGTCTCAGTTAGAGCAGATGATTCACACCCTTGAAATTCCTCCACTGAATATAAGCTTCTCTCACTACCAGGGAGCCTGGCTGTGCTGCAGGGATTTTTGAAAGCAAGGGAAACTGAGGCACCAGCACAGGACAGGCTCATGCCCTGACTCCACTTTAGTTCTCTGGACTTGGAAAACACTTGCCAGTCCTAGGGATACATGTTTGGTTACCTTTCAGTGGGATGTGGGGGCTGAAAGGCAGCAGATGACAGGCAGGACTCACTGCTGGAGTAGCCACAACTTCATTGCAGGTGGATTTTGGCAGGGAGGACCTGTGGGGTTTGCTGTGGGGGAAGGAGGAGACCAGGAGAGGAAGAGCACGGACAGCAGCTGCTGTATTGGGAAGGCTGCTGTGTTCACAGCAGGGCTGTGCTGTCTGTTCAGCCTTGTGCATGTCATTTAGACATCTACAGTTGCAGGTTTTTATGTTGTCTTATAACAAGCTGTTTTGGGATAGAAAGTTGCAACCACAGCAAAGAGAGCAGGACCCAGGGGATGAAGGGTGGCTGGTGCAGGGCTAAGGATCCAGGTTCTTGCAGCATCCCAGTTCCCTACTCACCACTTCAGACTCTTGGGGACGTTTGATGAGTCCCACAGTGGTTCCAGCACATGGGGCTGGGTGAGTAGGGCAAGGAGGGGTTTCTGATTTGGGGGGATCACAGCCATAATCCATCCTGCTCCCTCCTGACAGAGCAGGACAGAGTGACCAGGAGCTCTCCCCAAGGAAACAAATTCAAGATTCAAGAAGCCCATTTATTCTAGGAAGCAGATAAGTCACTGTGATCTGTCCAGGTTTGAAATTAGCACTGGGGCCACTTATGCTTACACCAGTTTTTCATTTTGAGCTCTTATCAGATGAATATGATGGATATGGAGGCAGCCACAGACACTGCAGTTGTTTTCCTTGTGGCAGGAGGAGAAACTGTGGGCTTGGGCTGCACAATGAAGCTGTAAGAGATGCAGGCCAAAAAAAGAAAAGCTTTCCTTGCTAATCAGATGCTCAAAAGCAATTAAAGAAAAGCAGGGGGTTGGAATAGCATAGAAAATTAGTTGTAATTTTGAACACTTTATTCTCTTGTATCACATTTGCCTTGCTGTGAGAGCTTTCCTAAATTAACAAAAACAATCCAGAGTGTAACAAGGCAGCGAGGGGCTCCCTCAGCCTCAGCTGGCACCTCTCATGTTTGCAAATCTCAGGAGCAACCACAGGCCCACCTGAACAAATAACTGGGCTCCCTCTGCCTTATCTCCCCACAACCAATTGTCCAGCCCTCCTGTGTGTACCCAGCACAGCGTCCCACCTCTTGCTCTGAAGCCTCCTGACATGATTAACTGTGGCATCTTTAATAAAACCTGTGGCAATATTTCCTTCTAAAGCAGAGCGAAGATCTCGTTTACCCATCCTCCTTCATTTTGCCAAATTTCATTTTTATTCCACCGTATAATTAATCAGGCACTGGTGCATATGACAGCTTGGCTTAAATTTAGTTCTCACTTCCCCTATGTAGCCGTGTCAGACACAGCTGGCTGGTCAAACACGGGGTTGGGGTTGTGTGAAAAAGTGACACAGAAATCCCCAGCCTGGGTCAGATCTTTTCTCCATCAATTCCAACATCTTGTCTCCAGTGGCAACCAGCTCCAGGCACTCCAGAGGGTGAGAGGTGCCCAGGTGCTGGAGGAGAAGGATGCACCAACACCAGCCTGCCCAAAGGTGTTCCTGAGCTGGGGGGTCCTCTGCCATGGGAGGGTGGAAGGACACATTCCCACATCCCTCCTCAGCCTGGGCAGCCTCGTGCTCACCCTGAGTGCCCGTGGGACAGTCCAAGCCACGCAGAGCTTGGTGGCTGCTCAAGGGTTTAGACCCGTGGAAATACCAGGGACAGATTATTTTCTGCAGAGTGCAGAACTCCAGGCACTGTTAAGGCAGAATGTGAGATCATTGCGGTCCTGTGCTGATCTCTGCACCAGGGAAGTGCAGCACACAACTTGCAGGTGCACGGGGCTGTGAGATTTACTTTTTACCCTTTCTCCATATAGGGTTTCTTTCCTAGTTTCATTAATTTCACCTTCCCACCAGACACCTGCAAGCTGGTTATAGGTGTTCCTCCTCCTTTCTGTTTATTTAAAATATGTTTTAAAGTGAGATGTGTTCTTTTAATAATAGCTTGAGCTGTGGGAGAGTAGGGAATACTCAAAGTGTGGTGAATACTCTAATTTATTTAAAATGTGGTTAATTTTTGAGCTATGTATGTGGGACTATTGTCTGTTTTTATTTTTTGAGTTATACTTAAAGTAGCAAATGTTTGTGTAAAAAATGTTGATAAGTATGGTTGGTAGTTTCTTTTGTGTGTAAGGAGGTAAAAACTGCACTTGAAAAGGTGTTTACTAACATATGAATATTTTTAAATTTTCTAAAAGATGGATATTTGGTGATATCTGTTTGTTATAATTGTAAGCTTTGTAATCTTTGTGAGTTGACAGCTCTTGTGGACATGGCCGGTTGTACAAGTTGATAATTAGGGTAAGCATTTATAATTGCTTTTTCTTGATTTTTGGAAATACTAAACATTCATATAAGTGTTTGTGTATTTTGACGAGAAAGGGCATGACTCAATTTTGTTTGTTTAAAAATGTTGGGTAAAGTATTTGAAACAACTATTGGTTAGAAGCACCACTGCAATAACTTCCTTCTACTCACTGATCCCTTCCCAGCTCTGTGCAGGTCTGTTCTTCCAGGTTATTATTCCCACAGATGGGTAAGCTGGACCTGTGTCTTGCCTTTTGCTGACCTGATAGGAGGAATGATCTCCCAAAGGAAGACAGGGCTTGGACATGCCATTTCCTGGAATGACTGTTCATATCAGGACATCAAATCATGATGCAGTGGAGAGAGGATTTGGCAGGTGAAAGTCTTGGAGGATTAGGGTGTTTTATGAGGAAAGGAGCTTGGGGGTGAGATCCTGGCCTGGGAAGACACTGGGAAATAAGTCCCATTTAAATAACAGCAAACAAAGGCAAGTTTAGTATATATATTTGGGAAACAGAGAGAGAAATAGAGAGAGAAACAGAGAGAGGATGTGAGGAAAACACATTCACACATTTATTTATACATACTGCCTGAATGCAAGAGACTTTATTAGACCAAAAGTGAAGCATTACCTTAAAAATCAAAATAAAACAAACAAACAACAACAACAAAAAAATCACTAAATCCCCACAATATAACAAAGCAAATTGTCCCAAGTGTGAGGTTTTCTAAGTGGAAGAACCAGGCAGGGCTTTCACTGGCATCTAGTGGTGCATTGCAGAGGCAGCCGATGGCACAGCCTCACTTCCAAAGTGGATTTTTCTGGGATAGTGGAGACACTTCAGGCTGGGCCATGACCACTTCTAAACTGGGCTTACAAAGAGGTGTTTTTGGACACAGCCTAACTCTGTCAAACCATCCCAGCTTTGTCTGTGAGACACTTTGTGCATGAACATAAAACGCTTGGAGTCTGCATTTCACCACATGAACAAAACCTTGGGATCATACCAAGGAATCTTTGATCTCTCTTTCCTTGGATTTGGGGGCTTTGCATGAGTCTGAGGGGACATCAGGCAGATTTGATCTGTTTGGAGGAGAGGCTGAGCTGAGGCTGGAAAATGCAGATGTCAGTGGAGAGAAACAGGGGCTCTGAGGGTGCAAGTCCTCTGCCCTGCTGGAGGTGCCCACTTTGGAACAAGGTAAATTGTGCCCCAGTGGGCAAATGGACACTGACTCAGCTGGGATGGCACAATCCTGGCTCCTTCCTCCAGAACCTTCTGGAAGCAAAGAAGTCACACAAACAGTCTCCATCCCTCCAGCTGCTCCAGGTGAGCCCCTCTCCATGTCCTGTCCCAACTCTCCCCCTCCATAGTGCCACACACCCAGATGGGGCTGGTTGGTGGAGCTGCTGACTGGCACCAGGCAGGATTTGTGGGAAGGTATTATGGAAAAAGAAGGGATGGAAAGGGGAAATGTTGCCCAAGGGGTCCTGAACAGGACCTGGGGTCTACTCCCTGGTGGCCCTGCACCATGGTCCCTCCTACCTGTCCAGGACCTGCTGGGGGACTCTTGTGCATCAAAGCAGAACAACTTGAGGAAGGCTAACTGAGTGAGGGTTGTGTGTCTTCTGCTGTGCATGTCCTGCTGTGGAGTTGAATTTGCATGAATTCTCTCTTCACTTCACTGGGGTACAAGCTGCAATGCAGGTGCACCCTCAAACTGGTGCTGCTGCCTCACACTGCTGGTTTGTACTGGGGGAGGAAATACATCAGCAGACTTTATCCCAGGCATGAACAGTGTGTAGAGTAAACCTGAGGCCCAGAGAACCTGTAAATTTTCCTGTGTGATCCAAGCCAGACACCTCACCATTTCCTAGTTAAAGAGGAGAAGAACAGCATGTTTGCAGCCTTGAATCATATTTAGGAGAGGTCTGGAGGTGCTGGTGCACGCAGGAATGGGTGCTATTGTCCAGCCTCAGAGACATGGGACAGCTCCTAATCTCTGCCCCAGGGAAGAGTCATGCTGCAGCAGCTTTTCTTTGTTCCCATGCTCCTAAAACCTTCCCAGGGAAGCATCCTGGGCTAGAGCTCCCTGCTGAACCTCTAAGCTTCCTTGTGCAGGGAAGACCCAAGATGGTCTGGGTGCTTTCCATGGTGTCCTGCTGAGGCTCAGTCTCAGGCAGTGCTCATCCCTCTGCCAAACCTACTCCACACCCCTCTGTGTCCCCCCTCTTGTCAAATCCACCGAGTCCCCGAGTATCGAGGGGATCCTTTGCTAGTAAATGGGCCAGGGGGGATTGCAAACTGCTGTAGGCACAGGAATACTCTCTGGAATAATGCATCCTTCCTCTCTGGATACAGAAATACCCTCTGGAATGCATTTTTCCTCTCCTGAAACTTCCTGGACCTTGGGAGGGAAGAAGGATTCTTGCAGTACTGCAGGATCTTTCCCTTCCCAGACCAACAAAAAATAAGAGAACGCGCTCAGCTGGGACAAGAGGGAAATGTCCCGAAGCTGCCCCAGTGCCTGCCAGGGAAAGGGAGGGTGGGATGGGGACCAGGGATGCAGGGAGGGGGAACTACAATTCCCAGAAGGCAGCGCCAGCCGGGGACCCTTCCAGCTTTCCACCAAGGCAGCGGAGCAGAAGAAAAGACACCTCGGGGAGAAATTCCCCTTCTCTCCCTCCCGCCGCTCCCCCGACACCTTGGCGGTGCCTGGGCATCCCTCGGGGCGCTGCCAGCGCGGAGCTTCTGCCCTGCTGCTCTTCGGCTTTGTTTGGCTTCATCCTTCCTCCGGTCCCTCTCGCTGCTCTTTAGGTCAGACTTCCTTTAGGTCAGCCCGGCTGCGGCCACCACTCAGTGTCCAGCCGGGTCTCGGCTGGGATGCTCCGGAGGAGGGAGACGCGCACCTGAGGGACCGCCCAGGTAAGAGGCGCTCGGCCACCAGCCCTTCCTGCGTCCCCAGAGCCAAGGGAAAGACACGGCGACTCCCTGGGACCCGGCTCTGCCCTTCCCTCAAACCCTGAGCCCCGGGGATCGCGGAGCTGGAAGTAAAGGGTGGGTTTGGATGCGGAGGATGTGGAGAGTAGGAAGAGGAAAAAAAAAAAAAAGTAGAAAGTAGGCAGGAATTTCTTCTTTAGCGTCGGTCTGAATTTAAGGACTTGTTTTTTGCCAGAATTCCTGACAATTGAAATGCTGCTGCCAGTGAGAGATTTCTCTAAGGAGCATCCCTGGTGAGGGGATGGGCTGTGGACACCGCAGTGACCCACTGGCACCTGAGGTCCCCCCGTGTCCCCCACTGGCACCTGAGACCCCCCTGTGTCCCCACAGCATCACCCAGACCCCAGGAGGGTCCTTGGTGCCCAGGCTAAATCCACTGCCCATTCAGCATTAATGACTTTCCTTAACAAATATACAATATTGAACTTTTCTGAGTCCTCCTTCCAGCCTGGCTGCTGCTGAGGCTTTGTCTGCTTTAAGATAAAACCTGTTGTGTTTTCACAGCTGCTCCCACATTAATGAAGGCGTTCTGGCCCACCTGGGAGTGTTCCCTCCAACAGCAAACACTAAACCCAGTTTCTGCTCCAGGTAAGTGTGTTTTGTCTCTCCTGGCTCAGTATGACTTTACAGGTGGTTGGGGTTTGGGTTGTATTATTATTATGACTATTATTATTATTATTATTATCACTATTATCTTCTTGGTGAAAGGACAGAGGGCTGTTCTGAGAGTAAATCACTGGCATGGCAGCAGTAGAGCTGATACCTCAGTGTCATTGCAGCAGGGAATGCATCACAGACCCCTCCAAACTTTGGGAAATCATCCTGTTCCTGCCCTCTCTGCCAGTCGGGCCTGTGGCTTCATAGGCCCCAGGTTCAGTGTCTTGTGGAGCAGCCAAGGTGCCACCCGTTGTGTTGATATACTGGACACAGGAGGTGCAGAAGAAATAATAACCTAATAATTTTCCATTTATTTTTTCAGTCTGGCAGTTTGAGTCTCCAGAATAGCAGAGAAGCCTTTTCGGGAATGCCAGGGAAGCTTCTGCAGATGAGAGGAGGATGGAGATGGAGCTATAAGCATTTCATCCACAAGCTGAGGTGTCAGAAGGCTGAGCAATGAGGAGGAGCAGAACACTGTGTTGGCCCTGAGCTGGCGTAGAGCAGCAGCACCCTGTTCCCACAGCATCCATTCCAGCACTCTGATGTGTGTGTGCTGGTGGTTTTTGCATCCCCACAGACTGTCCATCCCCACTGTGGCTCTGTTGTACCCACCTGGCAGCCACTGAGAACCTGCCATGAGGGACGTGGGGGGCCACAGAGCCGTGGGAGGAGTGCAGGAAATCCTTCAGCAGGAAGGGGAACCTGAGGAGGCACCAGCAGATCCACAGAGGAGCAGAGGAGCTCTTCCCTTGCAGGACGTGTGGGCAGTGCTTCACCCAGGGCCACCTGGCTGCCCACCAGAGCATCCACACAGGGGACAGACCCTTCCACCTGGGGATCTGCCTGGCTGCCCAGCAGAGGACTCACAGCAGGGTGAGATCTCCCAGGATCTCTCCAGGATCTCCCACATGCACACGCACAGCAAGGGGAGCACGTTGGCCTGCGCCGAGTGCGAGAAGATCTTTGTGAAGAAGGGCACCCTCATGGCACACAGGGAGGTGCACAGGCAGGAGAAGCCCTTCAAGTGTCCCCAGTGCAGCAGGGGCTTTGGGCTGGCTCACCAGAAGGTGCACCTCCCACAGGGCCCTTTCGTCTGCACGGCGTGTGGGAAGGGCTTGAGCACCAAGAGGGATTTCAGTGTCCACCTAAGGAACCACACCAAGCCAAAGGGGCCCAGCAACAGCATCATCCAGGTTAAAGAGGGGCTTGATCTTGGCTTCAGGTCAGAGGAGAGTGTGTTGGAGAATATGGCCCATGAAAGAGATGTAGAAATCCACTGACCCCAAAAAACTCTCCTTGGAAAATCCAGGTGAAGGAGGAAGCAGAACTCCCCATTGATGGCACAACAAGCACTGCTGCAGCAGCCTGTCAGAAACTTCAAGTCAATGAAGAGCCACCAGAAAACCCAGCCTATGGAAAGCTCTTTGATCCAAAAATCCCACTGCCAGTTTTACAGGTGAGACAGCCTAAAAAAGAAGAAGATGCTGACAGGCAGCACGAACGGGAAGTCCCCACAGCCACTAACCACATGTTCCATGTGAAGGAAGAGCCAGAGGAAAGCATTGATTTTGGGATGCATTATGGACAGAAGCCAAACCTCAGTGCTGTTATCCAGAGTATCCAAATTAAAGAGGAACCTGGTGTGGACACCAACCACCAGGAGAGCCAGAGCCCAAAGAGGAAGTGGGAGAAATGCTGCCAGTCCACCAAAGAGGAGATGCTGGAGAACCATAAGAAATCCATGTGCAGGAAAGATCCCTCAGCAAAAGGAGACCCGAGGGGCAAACAGACATTCCCCTGCCCCGAGTGCGGGGAGAGCTTCAGCCAGAAGTCGAACCTGGTGAAGCACAGGAAGATGCACATGAGTGAGGGGCCCTACGAGTGTGGGGAGAGCTTCCACGTGAGCTGCAAACTGCAGCAGCCACAGAGGCTGTGAGGCCTCCCTGGCGGTCAGTTTAGGATAAGAAATGCCAAGTCATGACGACCGGCAAAAGAAACCCCTCTTCCGCCTTGTACCCCTGTTATCTCTCTGTAAGACCATAGGTCACATTTGCTTCGACCCTTGCTATTGGACTGTTTCCCAAAACCCCCATACCCTATATAAAGTCCTGCTTCTGCCCATTATAGCAGAAGAGCTGTCACTGAGCCCTTCTCAGGAACCCCTTCGCAATAAAGACATCTGCAGAATCCATACAACTCTTCTCCTCTCTCCTCCCGCGTCTGCCGAGGCGTTTAGCAAGCAAAGAGCTGGAATCACCTGTTGTTGAACCCCACACTGCTGGGAACCTACCCCCTGGGCCCTTGAAGGAGGTTCCCTCTCATGAGTTCTTTGCCAGGGATGAAAAATGAGCAAGACTCACTGTTTCTTGGTCTTCAGGCTGTTGTTTATTTTTCTCTTAAGTTCAGCACGCCGTCTGCATGCCAGACTGAGCGTATGAGAAGCAAGGCATAAAATGGACAAAATGGCCTCGATACCCAAAACCAAGGTCTTTTTAAAGCTAATCAGCCCAATTACTTTCTAACACGTACATTGTTTTTACTTTACTACCAATAGCTTCTACTAATCTACACACGTAACACCTATGCTGCTACTTTCTCTAACCAATGACTTTGTGCCACTAATGCTACAGAAAATGGAGTGGAAGAAGAACAAGAAGGAGAGGAGACAACACCCTAAATCCTCCATCTTGTCTTCCATTCACTCTCAATACTAAAATCCTAAAACCCTAAATCCTTCACCCTGTGATAAACTCCTCCTACTACTGCTGCCACTACCTAGTTCACACTGGTGTTCTCCAACTCATCCCAAAGCCTTGGCAATTTTTTCTCTGGGACAGAGGTTAAAAGCAGTGTTCTGCTGAGAATCAGGGCTTTCTAAAACACACAGAAAACACTCCCTGTGCCCTGGATTCCGACAAGATCCAAGCTCTGATGACTTTTAAAAAGAAATCTGCTTTTGCACTGTAGTAAGGCTTGTCTTGAGACAAGCTAGGCACATTTTTTCCATGGAATTCAGGAGGATTTTGGCTGAGGATCACCTCACTGACAATCTGTGTGTGTGACTTCAGCATCAGTTCTGTCTCCAGCATTCAGCATGGGCTGTCTGGGTGGAGATGGAGCTGGGGACAGGCTGTGGTGGGCAGTGTTTGAGCAGGAGAACCCCTCTCATGCTCTATGGGACACAATTGGCGCTTGGCGTGTCCTGCTCTGGTGGGAACGAGAGGGTCCTTGGCTCCAGAGCAAATATCTGCTCCAACAGAAGTGCCTTGGGATGTTTATTTGTCCTCTGAGAACAGGATAGTTCCCATGAGAACTGCTTGGAGAATCCCAGGCTGTGGAGAATCTGATGTCCCCAGAGACAGGGAGTGAGGGGAGGAGAAAGAGCAGGGTGAAAGCTGGGTGAGCAGCAGGGCACTGAGTATCACACACTTCCAAACGAGCTTTACCTGCCCAGATTTCACTCTCAGCCTCCATGGGGAATGAGTATTTGCCCACCACCACCTTGGCTGCCTCTCATCCCATCCAGAACCAAGGGGAAGCAGCCAGGTAGCACCACGTGGGGCCAGGTGGAGCTCAAGATGTGCTGAGAGCCACTGCCTCCATCTCCTGATCCAAAGCCTGATCCAAAGCCATCTCCTGATCCACAGCCCCTGCCTTCAGAGGGGTTTCTTGTGCTGGAGCAAAGCCAAGGTGAGACATCTCCATCAGACCACCAAAGCTTCTGGCTGGTTCCTGCAGACCTTCTGAGTGAGGCCACAGAAAAATCTGTGACCTCAGCCAGCTCTAAGGTCCCTTTCAACGCAAACCATTCCATGATTCTGTGATTTCATCCCCAGGAAATGTACCTGGTCCAACAGCACAAGGTCACAGATGTCAGGGGAACTCCCTTCTCCTCTGCCTGAGGCCTCCTTCCTCCTGCCTTCTCCTTCAACAAATCAACTGTTTCACTGTGTCACCTCACATCCTTAACCAAAACCAACAGAACCAACCAAAACAAAAATAGAATGTGAAAATATCCACTGTAACAGGGCATGATCCAGAGTGAAAAAAGGAAAACTGGAGCTGTTTCCCAAGATTTCAAATTTCAAATATAAATGCACTTCCTTCCCCTCAGGATACTAATTCCTGTAAAAGACAGGTATAGTTTTTCAGCCTAATTTTGGAAAGGGAGAAACTAAAGGAATCATTGGATCTGAACAAAATCCCACAAGCAGGATATTTCACAGGCACAGCCTCATCCTTCTGTTCCCCCATCCCATGCTTTGAAGCAGTTGTGGACTCATTTAATCTGAATAATGACATCAGGAGGAATTGGTTGGACTTCTAAGTGACACACGTGAGAAATCAGAAAACACAAACTGCACAAAATATTCAGTGCCCAACACAGACTGAACTCATTTTTTACAGTACTTTTTTAAAAATAATAATAAATAATTAATTAATTATATTTTCTTTTAAAACTCCTAAGTCTGAGAGTGTGTCCCCAGCATTCTGGCCTGTACTGCCAGAGGAAGGTGCTACTGATAAATAGCCAGGCTGAGTGGCTGTGTCTGTGTAGCTCAGCCAGGCCAAGGACACTTCTCCAGCCCTGAGAGCACCCAGCTGCCCTGCATCCATACAGATGAACCCCATTTGGGGTGGCATCATCCGGCTCTGCCATGGGACCCATCCCTGGCTCCAGCCCTGGCTCAAACTGAAAGTTTCAGCATGAGAGTTGAGAAAATTGTGCTGTGCACAGGAATATAATTTTTTTTTTCAGTGAGGTGGCTTAGGGTTCCTTTGACCCTGAATCAGCACAGGTCCAGCAGCCACCTAATGCTCCAGCAGCTTACCCAGGCTGGCAGGAGCAGGGATTTGTTGTGGCTTTCTGAGGGCATCAGCACTGCTGGTTGTAGCCACAGCCTAATCCAGGCAGGCTGCTGCAGAGCTCCCAGGAACAGGCTTCCCTGGGAGCTGGGGGCTCACTAGGAGACTCCCAGACACAGGGAGGGAACCATTTTCCTGGACTCTACCTCACCCTGTCAGGCAGAAGATGCTGATCTGGGCTCTGCCACTGTCACAGCTAACATTCTCTTTCTAGTCCCCTCACTACATTTCCCTTTTGCAAAGAGTTTTGAGCTCCACGGACAAAAAGGTCATGGAAGAGGAGAGCAGGAGGGCTCAGGGAGTGATTCTTGGGGGTGTCTGTGCAGGGCCAGGAGCTGCACTCGATGGTCCTTGTGGGCCCCCTCCAACCCAGGATATTCCATGAATTCTGTGATTCTTTCCTTGCCTGGCTCTGAGGGGCTCAGCCACATGAACAGAGTGAGAGCATCCACATGGACAACATGGAGGTACCTGCTGGGGTTTTATAGTGCAAAGCAGCTCAGCTTAGCTGCCTAAAAATAGCAATTAAAAAAGACAACTATAGTAAATAAAAAGCCATTTTCAGCCTGCTACAGCACAGGCACTGCATCTCCCTAAAACAACACCTGGACAACAAACTATTTTCTGCCAGATTTCCTGTGCTGCATTCCCCCACTTTATTCTCTCCCAGTAGACCTGTTTGATTTTGAAGGTTCCCTTCAGCATTTCTGTCCCTTTAATTGGCCTTTTCTCCCTACATTTGTTTCGCTGGTGGTAAATTCATCAGCCCTAAATAGGCAAAATGATAACAGACCGTGATAACAAGAACATACACAAAACTATCATGTGAAAAGCAGGGAATTAATCCATTCACTGGGAAACNAATTAATTATATTTTCTTTTAAAACTCCTAAGTCTGAGAGTGTGTCCCCAGCATTCTGGCCTGTACTGCCAGAGGAAGGTGCTACTGATAAATAGCCAGGCTGAGTGGCTGTGTCTGTGTAGCTCAGCCAGGCCAAGGACACTTCTCCAGCCCTGAGAGCACCCAGCTGCCCTGCATCCATACAGATGAACCCCATTTGGGGTGGCATCATCCGGCTCTGCCATGGGACCCATCCCTGGCTCCAGCCCTGGCTCAAACTGAAAGTTTCAGCATGAGAGTTGAGAAAATTGTGCTGTGCACAGGAATATAATTTTTTTTTTCAGTGAGGTGGCTTAGGGTTCCTTTGACCCTGAATCAGCACAGGTCCAGCAGCCACCTAATGCTCCAGCAGCTTACCCAGGCTGGCAGGAGCAGGGATTTGTTGTGGCTTTCTGAGGGCATCAGCACTGCTGGTTGTAGCCACAGCCTAATCCAGGCAGGCTGCTGCAGAGCTCCCAGGAACAGGCTTCCCTGGGAGCTGGGGGCTCACTAGGAGACTCCCAGACACAGGGAGGGAACCATTTTCCTGGACTCTACCTCACCCTGTCAGGCAGAAGATGCTGATCTGGGCTCTGCCACTGTCACAGCTAACATTCTCTTTCTAGTCCCCTCACTACATTTCCCTTTTGCAAAGAGTTTTGAGCTCCACGGACAAAAAGGTCATGGAAGAGGAGAGCAGGAGGGCTCAGGGAGTGATTCTTGGGGGTGTCTGTGCAGGGCCAGGAGCTGCACTCGATGGTCCTTGTGGGCCCCCTCCAACCCAGGATATTCCATGAATTCTGTGATTCTTTCCTTGCCTGGCTCTGAGGGGCTCAGCCACATGAACAGAGTGAGAGCATCCACATGGACAACATGGAGGTACCTGCTGGGGTTTTATAGTGCAAAGCAGCTCAGCTTAGCTGCCTAAAAATAGCAATTAAAAAAGACAACTATAGTAAATAAAAAGCCATTTTCAGCCTGCTACAGCACAGGCACTGCATCTCCCTAAAACAACACCTGGACAACAAACTATTTTCTGCCAGATTTCCTGTGCTGCATTCCCCCACTTTATTCTCTCCCAGTAGACCTGTTTGATTTTGAAGGTTCCCTTCAGCATTTCTGTCCCTTTAATTGGCCTTTTCTCCCTACATTTGTTTCGCTGGTGGTAAATTCATCAGCCCTAAATAGGCAAAATGATAACAGACCGTGATAACAAGAACATACACAAAACTATCATGTGAAAAGCAGGGAATTAATCCATTCACTGGGAAACAGGCCGTGGTGGAGGACTGCTGCTTCCTGAAAGCTTTGTAGCCTTTTTTTGGTTTTCTTTTGTTTTGTTTCGTGCAAGATGTTCTTGCTCCAGTAATCTTTGCACAGCTCTGCCCTATTTCTGCAAGCTACAGACACAGCGAGGCTTGCTCAGCCCTTACCCCCCAGTCCCCCCCTTCCTCACCCCTGGCTCGGGGATTTTCTTTCAGGAATGAAATGACAGTGAGGAATAAATTGCCCAGCACCCCTTTTCTCACTGATTTCTTTTGCCCACGTTATGTCTTGTTAATAATCCCTCTGCACACAAACAAACTGGAGCCAGGACGGTGGAGAGGCAGCCACAGACATCACATGGCAAAACTCCTGCCCTGATGAGGTGACAGCTTTTCCAGCCAGAGGATTGTGAGTGATGAGTACCAGACCGTGTTCCTGGAGCTGGGATATGAGGAGAAAAGGCTTTGCCTCAGCATCTTCCAAATGAGACCCTGGAGGGCAATTAGAGAGCAAGCACAAGCATGGCCTGGCTGGACACAGCTTTGGAAGAGAGAAGCAGCTCCGTGTTTATGGGATGTGGCTGGGGCTTTCTAGAAAAGTTGGACAGCCGTGGGGTGAATGGAGATAAATTCTCATAACAAAGCCTCTCACCTGCAAATATTCCCAGTGTCGAGTGAGAAAATTAAGGAAGTTTGGAATAGATGTGTTTTTCCCTACCTCAGTGGTTGTGGGTCCACAGGGTGAAATTTTTGGGGGTGTCTTGTGCAGGGATAGAAGCTGGACTCAATGATCATTGTGGGTCCTTTCCAACTCAGGGTATTCTGTGATTCTGCAATTCCATACTCTATCTCACCTGAATTCCTGATGGAAACAACTGAGCTGGCCACCTCTAATTCAAAACCAAAGGAAAGAAACAAAGAGATGGGGAAAGTGACTTTTCTGCTCCATTTAAATTATGAATCTGGGATCAGACTCCAGGACTCTTTATGGCTGTGTCTCCACAAGCAGCAGAGGGGAGTCAGGCTTGGAGTGAGACATCCCCATCTGTCCATAGTGCTTTTAGCCTACAGAATCCAATCTATTTGGGAAGAACAGTCAGGAGTTTTTAGTTATTAGGCACAATTGGTGCACAGGGTCAGCACTGCAGATGCTCTGATGCAAAACCCCCCCTCTGGCAGTGTTGGCTGTGCTGATGGAGCTCTGCCTGCAAGCTCTCTGAGGGAGGTTGCTGCTGCACGCAGGAGGGTGGAAAGGCTGGTATAACCCACAGAATTTCCCAGTTATATTTTTTATGACTTTGTTTCCATTCAGTGGTAGGCAGAAAACAGCTGAGCAGGTGTCTTAGGTTGCAAATACAAGATGTGCCCGGGGTTGTGCATTCTATTGCCATCTGTCAGAGCTGGGGCAGTTATCTGCTGTTCATTGGGCAGTTTTCTTTATCTCTTCCACAACCAATCCTCCCTCCAGGAAATATCTTCTGTTCATGGGCCATTCATTATTAATTATCTTCTGTTAATGGCCGTTGAGTGTCACTGCATGGCTGATAAAATTCCATCATCCCACTGGGAGAGGCTCTGCCCAGGGGGAGGAGCCAAGCATTCCTACCTGGATAGAATCTGAGCCTTGGAACACCACAGGAGCCTTTTCCCACTGCATTCCCAGAGGAGCAGCTTTCTTCTCCTCTGCATTCCCAGAGGAAGAGCAGGCCCAGCTCCACCAGCCCTGGAGCTTCTGAGGAAAACTCCAGCCTTGTCCAGGATCCCTGCTCCAGCAGAGCCACATCTGTCACTGCAGGAGGAGCAGCCACCATGGAATGGCACTGCCACCAGCACCCTGACCCACAGGCTGGCAGCTCCTGCTCTGACTCTGTCAGTGGTTCTTGTTTTTTTTCTTTTTACTATTTTTTTACTATTACATTTGTATTTTTGATTTGCCTAGTAAAGAACTGTTATTCCTATTCCCATATCTTTGCCTGAGAGCCCCTTAATTTTAAAATTATAATAATTTGGAGGGAGGGGGTTTACATTTTCCATTCCAGGGGAGGCTCCTACCCTCCTTAGCAGACACCTGTCTTTTCAAACTGAGACAGCAGGACATGGGATAACTACCAGGAGTGAAATATTAATATAACATCCAATGTTGTTTGCTGTTCATGGAACAAAATTAATTGCATTTTGTACTTACCCTTCATTTTAACAACACATCCCAGCATGCTTTTGCTGCATAGGATCCTCCAGCTATGAAACTCACTCTTCCCCCTAGATTTTTTCTGTATGTGCTCTGATTTGCAGGTGATTTGCCTCTATAAAAGCTGTACTAGAGAAAGATGTGCATCAGTGCTGTTTGATTCAAATCATCCTGAATGGGATTAGGGTGGGGGAAGTGAGAGCTCGGGATGGAAGCATCCACCTGGGACCATCATCCTCATCTTGATTCAGCTGAGGGGAGGATTGTGTGAGGCTGAGCTTTCCTGCAGCAATCACTGAGAAGGAACTTGACTTTCCAAGATGTTTCCTTTAAACATCTTGAAAAGCACACCCAGGGTCCTCACTCATGCTGGTGTAAATCAGTCTGGAAAAATCTGTCACAAACAGAGGTACCTGGAATACTCCTTTGGGGACATCACTGAGCCAGAGATCACTTGGTGACCCAGTGGGATGTTTCAGGGCCAGGTTGGATGGGGTTTGGGGCAACCTGGGCTAGTGGGAGGTGTCCCTGGACATGGCAGGGGATTGGAACTGCATGAGCTTCCAGGTCCCTTCCAACCCAAACCCTCCCATGACTCTGTGATTGCTTCCTTAACTATTTTCCAAGCAACTCTTCATGGAACAGGTGAATTTCTGGATTCTCCAGCCTCCATCAGTCCCCATTTCCATTTGCTGGTCGAGAGAGCAACTCCGCTCCTTCTCCCCCACAGAGGACATTTGTTATTCAGAACAAAAATATTACATTGCTGTGTTTATTTAATCAAGTCAAAATTCATAGGCAGCATCTGTGCAGAAGATAAAATGTTCTGGGACAGTTTAGTCCTTTTCTTATCTGAGTGATTAGGGTTATGTAAAGTCTTTTCTCTCAAACACAGAGATGGAGTTTCATAAGCAATGGACCAAAATAGTGCCAAGTATCCAACCACCTCCCCTTGATCACACAGGATTAGTACAATTAATCTGTGGGCATTAGTGACCAGCAGGGTTTTGCTTAGAGGATATAATATATATTTATTATTTCATATCTGATTTCCCCCAAGAGCAGAAAATTCAGCTGTGGGCTTTGCTCTTCATCGTTACATTTTTTGCAAATGGCTCTGTGGGATTTGGAAAATTATTGAGGGGCTCCTGCTCAGAGGAATATAAAGCTCAGGGATATTGATAAGATGTGAGGTGATTCTCCCCCTTCATTCCCATGAGACCCCACCTGTAGAGCTGTGCCCTGCCTTGGGGTCCCCAGCATAAGAAGGACATGATCTGCTGGAGCGAGTCCAGAAGAGGTCATACAGATGCTCCAAGGGCTGGAGCCCCTCTGCTCTGGAGCCAGGCTGGGAGAGCTGGAAGTGCTCACCTGGAGAAGAGAAGGCTCCAAGGAGACCTCAGAGCCCCTTCCAGTGCCTGGAGGAGCTCCAGGAGAGCTGGAGGGGGACTGGGGACAAGGATGTGCAGTGATCAGACGAGGGCCAGACCGGCCAACAGCCACCAGAAAATGCAAAGCAGAGGAAGAACAGCCCCACAAAGTGATCTTTCCTCCTTCCTTCCTTTCAAAGCTGTCACCTACTAATTCTATAAATTACTCACCACTTCCTGTATTAGAAGAGAAAATTAACTTCTCTATTTTATTCCTCCTCTTCAAACACTTCCTAGAAGTGGGGGTGATCCTAAACTGTCTGAATCTACAGCTGATCCAAGGGATGCAAGGGGAGACACTTGGGGGGCTGAAGTGTGTCCAGGGGAGGGAACAGAGCTGGGGAAGGGGCTGGAGCACCAGGAGTGACTGAGGGAGCACTGGGAAAGGGGCTCAGCCTGGAGGAAAGGAGGCTCAGGGGGGACCTTGTGGCTCTGCACAACTCCCTGAGAGGAGGGCATCAGTATCTTGTCCCAGATAACAAGAGATAGGATAAAAGGAAACAGCCTCAAGTTGATACAGGGGAGGTTTAGATTGGATATTAGAAACAATTTCTCCACCAAAAGTTTAGTGGTGTGCTCGGCAGTGCCAGGTTAACAGTTGCACCTGATCATCTCAGTGCTTTTTTTCCAACCTAAAGGATCTTAGAGTAACCTAGAAAAAAACAGTGGGGTTTGCCAGCACTTTTCATTTTTCTGAGCTTTATGAGATGAGTGGGCACTGTTCTCCTGTGCCAGTGCAGGGAGATGGCTGCAGATTACAGAGGTGTTACATGATCAGCCCGGATGGGAACATGGAAATGAGGGTGGCAGAGCCATGTGGAGTTAGACTGGGGCTCAGCAGCCCCTGCTTATAAATACTAAACTCTGCCTGTGTGGCACAGAGGGTGAATTGCAGGTCACAGCAAAGATAGGAATCAAAAAGGTTTAAGCTGAGCTTCCAAAGTGCATCTCTTGGAGCCATCTTTATTAGGACAAGCCTGTCACTTTCAGCGGTTTTTATTTTTTATCAGGGCGATTTTTGCAACGCACCAGTGAGGTAAGGTTCAATTTGTTAACTTCAGACTCCTTCCCACAGCATCCCATTCCAGCAGCAGAGCAAAATCAGAGGTTTCATGACACCTGTGATGCCTTAAGGAGCTGGAACAGAGGCTAGACAGAATTAAGAGGAAGAAAGTGGATTTTTATTGAAGTGCCTTCAAAGGCCACACCCTGGCAGCACCAGCCACAGTCATGGCTCTGCCTGGATGGCTCCAAGATGGGAGCAAAAGAGAGCTTGGTCACAAGATCTCACATTTTTATAAGTTTTAGTCCATTTGCATATAGGAGTTAACTGTCCAATTAACAGCTTCAAATGATGAAGTTTCATCCTCCTTGCTTGTTTGCCCACCCTCCTCTTTTCACATTTATGCTTTGGGCCTGAGGTTTGAAGAGATTGTCCTGGAGTCTCCAGCTGGAATAGGATTGTTTTGTATTCACCACGCTGTGAGAAGATCCTAGTAACACTTAATATCAAGCTAAAAGCTGCACACCAAAGCAGAACAGACTTAAAATCTAAAGTATCACCTGTTTGCAAAGCCTGCTTGACACTGAGCCAAATTGTGTCCTGGACTCTGCTAACCACAGAGGCTGCACTACAACCATCCACTCTTGGGAGTTCCACAGGGCTTGGAGCATCCTGGTCTAGTGGGAAGTGTCCCTGCCCGTGGCAGGGGGTGAGAACAAGGTGGTTTTCATCTCCCTTCCAACTTGAACCATGCCATGATTCATTCCAGGCACACTTGTGTGCACTCCCCTGAAGATGAACTACCACGAGCTCCATTTCTCAGCCTCTCACAGGCTTGTTGTCCCACCTGCATTAAAATCCATGCTGCAACACCATTTTCAGCATTAAATTAATAAAGAGCATTAGAGCCAGGCAGTGCTGGAGGTTCAGGGCTGCAGCACAACCGAAACACCAAGGAGAGTTTAAAATAAACTATTTCAGTGTCTAAACACTGTCTTTCTGCTCGTTATTTTCTGCCTGACAGCACCCTCTCCTGGGAAGCAGGTGCTGTGCTGGCTGAAGGTGCTCCCTGCTCAGCTCCCATCGGTGCTGAGCAGCAGCAGGACAAGGGCACAGCCTCCCAGGGTGAGTTTAGGCAGAGTGGCATCAGGCAGCCTCTTCTGAGCTATTTTCTGCAGCTGCCTTTGGAGGAGGTTGGAGATTTTCTGCCCAAGTGCTGGTCAGTCACAGCATCCAGTTACAGGGTACCACAAGGGGATGGGAGCAGCTCCCAGCACTGGCAAACTGCTGTTTGTGGGTGCTGGAGTTAAATCTGCATTGTCCTGGCAAGGACTGCCCTAAATTTGTGTCCTCAGATATGTCCCAGCCCTTTCATTTGTTTGAAACACAGGGGAGCCATTAACTTTCTGGAAATCATGTGAGTTTTAGAACACTTGTGTTCAGCTGGGTACATCTCACAGGCTGTGAACTAAGAAGGGGGTGAGCAGCTCAGGGATGCTGGGCAGGGCTGGGGTACCACCATCAGCATCCATCTAGCAGAGGTTCAGCTCCCACCTCCTCCAAAATCCTCATCCTTTGCTCTCTGCAACAGCAGGTGCACCTCACTTGTGCCTGGCATTGGTCTGGTTCCCACTGAACAAATTAAACATCATGCAGCTGGCTCAAGAAATTGTTTTTTATTTTAAATAACAAGGTTTTTAACTACAAACCACACACAGGGCTTACCTGCAACCTGGGCTAAATTTCCCCTTTGAAGCCCAAACAGTGAAGTCATGACAATTTTCTGCCTAATTAGTCCCTGGCAATGGTTTCCCACTCCCCGTGAACTTTCCCAGTCACTGCAAAGTTTTCTGTGTTTTTCCATGAAGGATATAGCCCTGCTGAATCTACTGGGATGTTTAATTACCTTTATCAAGCATGGACAGCAGCAGGGGCTGGGAGATGGGTGGAGAGGAGTTGATCTTACTCTCCAGCCACTGCTGAAAAGGTGGACAGAGGGAGTGTCTGGCAGTGAGCAGGTCTGACACCTGCTTGGAGGCAGAAAGGTCCTTCAAGGCAGCTCAAAGCCCACATCATTGCAGGGACACCTCAAGAGCAGGGACACCCCAAAGCACTGATGGCTTTGGAAAGCCCTTCCTGCCCTTCTCCAATGCCCCTGGTAAACTTCTGGAGAAGTTTAGCTAAAACTGAAGGAAATTACTCAGAAACATTCCCTAATTGCTGTTTGCCTGCCAGGCTGAAGAAGCCATCAGCCGCCAGCACAGAGAAAGCTTCCAGTCACATGAATCCCATTGATGGTTTCAAGCATCCTCTTCTGCATCCTTTTTTTAAAAGCCTTTCCTTGCTGAGTGTCAGACCTGCTGATGCCAGGGGCTAACACAGCTAATGCTTCCCAAAGAGGATCAGTGCACCTACAGCTGACACAGCCAAATCCTGATTTGGGATGCAGAAAGGTCGGGATCAGCCCTCAGACTCAGTTATCACAGACTGACAGGCGGGGCAGGCAGGTGAATTAGAGGTAAAAGTATCCTGGGCTGCATCAAAGGCAGGGCAAGGAGGGGGATTTTTCCCCTCTACTCTGCCCTTGTGAGACCCCACCTGCAGTGCTGTGTCCAGCTCTGGGGTCCCAGCATGGGAAGAATGTGGAGCAGCTGGAGTGAGTGCAGAGGAGGCCACAAAGATGCTCTGAGGGCTGGAGCCCCTTTACCATGGAGAAAAGCTGAAAGAGATGAGGGTGTTCACCTGAAGAAAAGGCTCTGGGGCAAACTGAGAGCCCCTTCCAGGGCCTAAAGGGGCTCCAGGAGATCTGCAGAGGGACTTGGGACAAAAGCCTTGATTGACAGGACAAGGGGGAATGGCTGAGAGTGCAGGTTTAGATGAGGTGCTAGGAGGAAATTCTTCCCTGTGAGGGTGGGCAGGCCCTGGCACAGGGTGCCCAGAGAAGCTGTGACTGCCCCTGGATCCCTGGCAGTGCCCAAGGCCAGGCTGGACAGGGCTTGGAGCAACCTGGGATAGTGGGAGATGTCCCTGCCATGGCAGAAGGTTTGAACTGCATGATCTTTAGTATCTCTTAACACGAATCCTGGGATGGTTGGGNCGAACTGCATGATCTTTAATATCTCTTCACACCCCAACCATCCCAGGATTCGTGTTTTCTTACTTATCTTTCAATGAGTTTTTAAACCAAAGCAAAAACTTGGAGAACACTTCCCAACCCTCTGAAGGGAAGCTTTCTAGTCCAGGGATTTCTCAGTGGGATGAGAGCCTGCAAGACAAGGTGTGAGGTCTCTCCTACCTGGCCCAGGCCAGGAAGGTTTAAGGCTCCCCAAAACCAAGGTCCTCCAAAAGCACAGGGCTTTGAATTCCTCCAGTGCCCAGGGAAGTGAAAGGGTGCCTGGCTCTTCTCCCACCTGCTCAGGGCACTCTGGTTTCAGCCCTTGCTGCCAGAAGACATTGAATGAAAAAACAACCCTGCCAGCTCTTTGCTGCTCGCTCCCTCAGCCAAGGAAACCAACCGTGTCCAGCAGGAGCAAGAACTGGAACGGGATTTTCCACCCCTGCTCTGTTCTCCCATGTGCAAATGCTCCCAGCTCTGCATAAATACAGGTATTAAACACCTGCAGCCAAAAAAAGAGCACTGAACCCATCTCTTGAAGTGGCTGCTTGAACCACAGTGGAGAGAAGAGAACTGGCACTGTCATCACCCCTTCACAAACACAGCCCGTGCAACTGGGACCATCTTCCACCAGAGCCCAGGATGATCCAAACCCAGATGAAAGCCTGTGCATGAACCTGTAACACCCACCTAAGCAGGAGGGCAAAAATGAGAGAAAAAAGGGGCATTTCTAAAGAAAGCACAAGGCTGCAGGAACACAGAGAGGCAGGCATATACAATGGTGGTTTTATTTGTAACACCTTCAGCTCAGGCTGCAATTATCTCAGTTTTTAAAGTTAAATCTGGTCAGCAATTGAGGAGAAGAAAAAAAATACCCAAATAGTCCCTGTGTGCACAAACAATGCAGCTTTGAATAATACACGGTAAGTTTATTTCATATTAACATGAACAGTAAAAAGTGGACATTTTGACAGGATTTTACTTCAGGTCCTTTTCTTTATTCCTCTATTGTGTCCTTTTTGCCAGTCTCTTGTCCCTCAAATTGTGGATACTTTGCCTCAACATCAGCCCAGGTGAGATAACCATTGGCCAAGTCTCGGATGATGGCAGGAAGTTCAGAGATCTACAGGAAAAGCCACAAAGACATAAGAAACACAAAGTCACCAAAATCAAGCTGGATATTTGGGGACGTTGGCAATTTTTACATCAGCAATAGAAAAGGTACAAGATATCTCCTGGAAGATCATTTTTGGGGAGAAAACTATTAATTAGGACACCTTAGGTCAATCTGTTATCTGTTATTAGGGTGATCCAGGAGGGAAATGGTTGACCAAAGCAAGGTAATGTTGTGCTACAGTTTGGGAAGGGAAAAAAAAAACCAATACATGTATCCAAAAGATGCTGTAAGTCAGGATTCAGCTAGGCCCTACCTACTGTAAGACCAGCACAAAAGAAGCTACAAGTTGCCTTTTCTTTGCTCCTCACAGCACACTGTCAAGGTGCAAAGGATCAGCCAGAAAGCTGAAAATCTGCAGAAACTGAAGGATAGCAAAGTCTCATCTCTGCTGGTCAGCAGTGAGAGGTCACCCAGGTGACAGAGAGACAGAAGGGTGCCCTGAGGAACTGACACTGCCTGTTACAGCCAGCCAAACCCCAGCCAGCTCAGCAGCCCCAAGCATTGCAGGTGCTTCTGTGGAGCTACAACTCTGCCTCACAGGTGAGCACCATCTCCTCCTGTGCCTGGGGTGAAGGCCAGGGAGAAAAGAGCATCAGGGAGAAAAGAAAAACCTAGAAACGCCCCCAAGAGTGCAGATCCACAGCTCTGAGCAGAGGCAGAGCCCACCACAGGGAGGTTTTTGCTATTCCAGTCTGCACCATGGCCACATTGGCAGAGTGTGCTTAGGGCACATGCAGCTTTGGGATAGTGGTTCACACAGGCAACACCAGCTGCAAGGCAAACCCCAGTGTTCTGCCTCTTGGTGCCTGTGGGTTACAAGGAGCTCAGCCTTTGAAAGCCAGACACAACCCAGTCAGTGCTTTAACTCAGCAGCCTTCTCTTGGAAAGGGCCACTCTGAAAAACAGTGCAATCAGCACAAGGCATGGCTTTCAGGTGAGATCAACACCTCTGCAGGCAAAAAACCAAAAGCTTCTGTTCACTTTATCAGCTGGGTCAGCATCTTCTGTCTGACCAGTATCTGTTCCTGGGGATTCCTCACAACAGCTAAATTGCTATGGAGCTGGAGGCAGCTCCCCCAAGGATTAGTGACAGATCAGGATCAGCAGAGGATGTTGTCCCCAAGGCCAAAAGGAGCACCCCTGGCAGTGCCAGCCCCTGCGGAATCCTTCGACTCCTTTCCCCTCAGGGAAATCCCTAGGCATTGCCTTGGAAAGACCTACCATAGAGTTTTCCCCACCCAGGTGGACAGAAAGGACTTCCCCCATGGAGTCTTGCACAACACTACGATTCACCCCAGTTTGCTTTCCCCANGAGCGAGTACAGGCAGCAGCAGCCACCACCTAAAGCCGCGCTGCTGCAGGCGGCGCTCACCTCGGCGCGGATCTGGCGCATGGAGTCGCGGTCGCGCAGCGTGGCCGTGTGCGGGCTGCGGTTCACCGTGTCGAAGTCGATGGTGATGCCGAAGGCCACGCCGATCTCGTCCGTGCGGGCGTAGCGCCGGCCGATGGACCCCGCGGCGTCGTCCACCTTGTGGGAGATCCCGGTCCTGGTCAGTGCTTCGGCTGCAGGGAACACAGCAGGGATCGTGACACAAGCCCAGCTCCCCGTACCCTGATGCCTTCGGTTTTAGCTTTTGTATTTTCCAGATTCTGTACTGCACTGGTATATAACTCTGAACTTCATATGAAGTGTTGGCAAGTTCTCCTCACAGTTTAGTCAGACAGAACAATCCTTTTCCAGCCCCAGAACCAAGGACACCATTGCAGCTTCAGGCCCAAAAAGTACAAACAACAGCGAATTGAGGAGAGCAATCTGGGAGGATGGGACTGCATAACCTGGAGCTGTAATTGGACAATTAACCCCAATATGGAAATGGACCAAAACTTATAAAAGTGTGAAAACTCATGACCGGTCATCCACCTTGTGTCCCTCTTGGGTGGAGCCATGGCCAGGCTCTTGCACTGCCCAAGGTGCATCCTTTGAAGGCCTTTTAATAAATACATACTTTGTTCATTTAACTCTGTCTAGCCTCTGTTCCAGGTCAGCCTCTCTAGGCATCATCCCCATGAGGCACCGCCTGTCCTGGGTGCAAGCAGCATCTCAGAGCCCCAGTTTTACTCTGGCAGAACAGCCAGCGTTCCATTCTTTGCAGGACCACAGAGTCAAACCCATCCTGCTCTCTCAGCTCTCCACATTGCACCACAACTCTCACACCAAGTGCAAAGTCATCAAGTTTTTCCCCTTGTCATCGGTGCCACAACTCTGCTTTAACACCAAATCTCAGCCTCAGTGTGCAGGGCACATCCAGAGCAGGGAGACAAAGTCCCAGGCAGAACTGGTGGTGACAGCAAAAGGCACTGTCTGACGTGCAACCCCTGTTCCTACCCTTCATCTGTTCAGTTTTATGGCCCCTATCTTTCACCATGATGCCCACAACCAGTGGGCACTTTGCTCTGGCTCAGCAGCTCTGGGACAGACTCAATAAATTAGGTGGCCAATAAAAGCAAAGCAAACTTTAATAACAAAACAAAAACCCCCACTGCTCCAGCTTCTCCTAAGCAGTGGGAAAGATTTATTTTTTGACACAGAAGGAAAAAAGCAATGGCTTTTACACTCTAAACCAACACAGGGAAGGTTATGGTGGTGGGTTTTTTGAGTATAGCTGAAGAGTTTGATGGATACCCAAAGTCTGTGGATATTCAGCTGGTTCAGGTTGACAACTCTCCCTGTGTACTTCGGAGAGCCACATGATCTCAATGCTATTTTGAGAGACCTCTCTTCCCAGTGCACAGCCCCATCAGACCCAGAGTGCTTAACACACTTACATAATTCCTTGACAAAAGGCATGAATTCCTGATTCTGGCTCAGAGGAAGAACGGAGCACTTGAACGGTGCTACAACAGCTGGGAAGCTGAAGTACTGTGGAAAAAAAAGAAAAGCACAAGTAAATAAATACAAGTTTAATGGTTGGATCAGACTCTTAGGAGGTGAGAATAAGCTCTGACTGAGGCTGGAGGGAAGGTGAGTGTCCCAGGGGAATCTCTGGCCTACTCTAAGTCATCAGCAGTGACATCTCACACCACTGGAGCGGGACTGGTTTTCTTCACCCTCCATTCCTCCTTATCTCCTGGACAGCTAAATGTTACTTCCCACCAGAATAGGTCTATTAGAGCCCTCCTAAAGAAATTTAACCTCATCTGAATCACAGAAAAATTAAGGGTGGAGGTGTCTTTCCAGGAGATTTAGTCTTATGCGCAGTCTAAACCAAACCTCCTGTTTGAGACTCCACACACATGGAGCATATGCAGCAAAAAGGTTTTTAGAACCCTTCACAGACACCCTCAGAAAATAAAAAATGTGCCAGAAGTGAGGGAAAAGTAATAAAATCTTTCCTGGCAATCAGCAAGGTATAAAAGGGACAGAAGCAATGCATGTGAGATATACCACAATATAAAGCAGCCCAGACTACATGGAAAGTAAATTGGTACTCGAAGGAAGGTAAATCCAGTATTTTATACTTCAGGAGCAATTTGGGATTCAAAGTCAGCTGTGTCCTAACTCTGGGCTCCTGAACCTTGTTCCCCCAGTCATAAATGTACCACATCCTGTGGCACCCAGAGACACAAAGCAGCACTTTTATTATGTTGTTGTCTTGTTTTGTTTTTGTTGTGGTTTTTTTTGTTTTGGTTTGGTTTTTTTTTTTGTTTTTTACGAACACAGTCCAGGAGCCAGGAACAACGAGCAGGAAGCAGCACCAAGTTTCTAGCCAGCTTCTCAAGGGCCACCAGCAATGGCACAGAGCACCACATCTGGGCACTGGTTGGAGGAAGCTCTGTACGTAACAAACACTTCCCTCTGGCCCCTGCTACAACAAAGCTTCAGGCCAAGGTTTTAGGGGTGTCCAGAACCAGAGAAGGCTGAATTTCACAGGGGATTGAGCTAACAGTCCGTTGTCCACCCTGCTGCACAGAAGTATGATTCCAGGAAAAGCAGCAGGAAGAAAGGAAATTAAACACTGAAGATATGCCTTTCTCTGGGCAATGGAACACTGCCAAGTGTGGATCCAGAAGGAGGAATTTCTCACCCTCTCGCCAGTAATCCAGCGAGAGCCTCATGCACACGTGGCCCCAGAATGTTCTCAGGTAAAAATGACATGTACTCTGGCAAAACCAGCAATGCCACACCCCACCTGGGCTTTCCCATCTCTACTGGGCATTGTGCAGTGCTCTTTCAGCCCTTTCCCTGGATGTCAGCTGGCCCAGCCTCAGGGGCACTCACCGTTCTCTGCTCGTCTCCTTCCCGGATGCGGAATGTGTGCTCAAACACTGTGTACATGATCCTTCCAATGCCAAACGAGGGCTCAATGACATTTGGGATGATTTCTTCCACTGGAACACAAAAATAACACACATCACCATTAAAAATGTGTTTAAACACAAGGACAAGATGTGGTTGCTGATGCTGTCTTTCTGCTCAGAAGTTCTGGTTATGTGTAGATAAGTACATGGAAATAAAAGATTAAACATTTCTGCTCTAAATACAAATACCTGAAATAGGGATTTAGTTCATGTACAGGACGTACTTAGGTTGTAGAAAACAACTCAGGGCCCTTTCTTCTGGCTTCTTTGAGGAACTAAATCCATTCATTTCAGGAAGTTTCCTTCTAGCCCCATTTCCTGTATCAGGACAAAAGCTCTGTGGAGATGCAGTCACTGACCTTCCAAAAGCCTTCCTACTCTTAAATTTCAAGGAAATTACATTTGGCATTTTTCCTATGATGTGTTACAATATTAACAGGACAATGCTACCAATAAAGTTCATACTTGAAGTGAATCCTGATGATGATGATGATGATCAAACAACAAAGAACCAAATTTACCATGTAATGTTTTCTGAAATCTCTTCACAGTAACCATGTCCTTTGTTAATAGAAAAGTTTTCCCTTCAGTTTCAACAGTGAATTCCCTGCAAAGGAAAATGAAGACATTTAAAAGCTACAGCAAGAAACAAACAAGTTTTATTTCCTTAATTGCATCACTTGGTTGACTTCAACAGGGAGATGACAGAAGCCAGGGAAAATCCCAGAGATGAAAGAAACATGCAGCATAGCCATTAAAAGAAATTTGCATTAATAATAAGATTACTACATGTACATTAAAAGCAACCATTTTCATAATCATAGTGAACTTTGCTGTGGTTAACAGCCTGAAGCAAAGTCAATTGGGAAATTCTCAGGATGAAGCCTATAACCAAAGAGAAAAAGGGAGACACACAAAGCAGGCACTGGGCTATCAATAAAACCAGGGATATTGCTTGTAACTCATCTACTGCACCATTTCAGGGAGATTCTGGATGGACTAAATTTCTGCTCTACAATAATTTCTCTGCCCATTTTGAGTGCTACTGTTTTTCTCTACACTTTCACATTCATAGAGGTGTGAAAGAAATAAATTTTACCTCAGGGGAAGAAAGAAAGATGTAAGTGTTACCATTCTGCAATGTATTCATTGATCCTACATCTTGTACCATTTCAAGCAGGAAATTAAGTTTATTTTTTTTTGTTACTGCACCATTAGCTTTCCCCTAACACAGACAGCTGTTGGCCTGCTTCAGCCAAATCTGACAACTGTAAAGACTTCTCATATTTTCAGTTCCTGCACGTGTTGTTAGGAAGGCAGGTCGAAGAAAATCATACAAATTCCTGCCACAGTAAATCAAAGGCTGTAACAGGTCCTAAAGCATCTCACTAAACACTGGAGGATACTCAGGCAAGTTTTGCTTCTCATTTAACTGTTCCATCGGTCACAGAATTATTTTATTAATTTTAAAGTTCTAAGTCAGTCCTGGTCCACTCTCAAACTAGAGTGGGGAAGCTGGTAAACAATTCCCATTTCACCAAACTGTTTCTCTTCTGGGATGATCCTACTAAAGCCAGCAGCTCATTCCACACAGACAAACAAATATTTATGTGCATACACCCAGACATATGCTGATGGGGGACCAGCAATGCCTGGTGAGAGGGACAGCACTCAAACATCTCAGATGACCCACACAGCCTGCTCTCACAAGCAAACTGGTTTCAGGTGGCTCAAATAAATGCAGCAGCCCTTTGGAGCCCACATCAGGGTGTCAGAGGAAGGTACCACACACACAGAGCCAGCTCACCCTTTCTCATTGAGCAGCTGCTCCATCTCGCTGATGTAGCACTCGTCACACATGGAAAGGTATTCCATCACCACCTTGGCATCCTTCTTGTAAGCTTTGCCAATGGCTCCCTTATTTGCCTCAAACTGAACAATGTTGACTGTTCTGTGCAAGGCAGTTAAGGAGCTTGTGAGGACAGAAAGCAGGGCCTGGTTCCTTCATTATGTCAAAGTTAATTGCTACACAACACAAAGACATCTCCTCCGCTACTGGATGAAGGAACTTCCCTCCAAGAGAGGAAAAGATTAACAAATGCTCAATTCTTTCCAGGTCACTTCCCAAAGTCATGCTGGCCTGTAGTTGTAGGTTCTCCTGTTAAATATACAGATGTAACTTGAAACAGAGCTGTGCAGACCTCCAAGACATCTCCCTGTCCAATCCTTTTCCACTTGAAGAGAAGCTGGTTTATTCTGAAAGGATATAGGTTCTTTGAGATGCTTCTCAGCTATGAGAGGAACTTTGGTGGCACGGGCATGGCAGGAAAGGTCATAGCAGGAACGATCAGCACAGCCAACGATCTCAATCCAACCCTGAAAAAACAAAACTGGAAGCTTTCACCAACTCACTTTTTTGTCCACTTAACCATCAAATATGTTTATTCACCCTTAAGCCCTCCCTGCTCCCATGACTGTTTTTTCTACATAATTAGCTCTGTTACAATAAGCAGCCCTCCCTCACCAGTTGCTCCCTCATTTGAGTGATTCCATTTGTTTCCAGAGGAAACAATCAGTCATCTACCCAGTGCCTGTGTTCAGGGCCAGCTTTTCCACATGGCTTGGCAGAGCACAGCCCTGTGCCAATAGCTCGGGCTGGGGCTAGAGCACACAGTCCTATCACTCACATGCCACAGGCACACAAGGCATCATGTCCCCAGGGCTCTACTTGGCCATGGGACACACAGCAAGGAATCAACCACACTGGAATGGCCAAAAGCCTGGCTTAAGAGCTGCTACAATACAGATCACATGCAAGGGAAGCTCTTAATTCAGTATTTCAGCATGTATGGCAAGGAGGAATCTCAGAACACTGTTCACACTGGATTGGTGAAGCAGCAAATATAACCTCCCTCTGGATTTCCTAATCCCATGTAAAACAAGGCTCAGCAGCTGTTTCCCCCAGTCACTGTCACATCAGTGTGGGATGTACAGGCAGACAGATGTTGTGTTTTTGGTTTTCCAAGCTGGACTGATATAAGGGCGTCAAAAAAGGTGTGTGAACAAAAAAAATCCCTGTGCTTGACAATCGTGGTGATCCAGGGTATTTTGGAGGATTTTTACAGAAATTAGGCTATTAGGGTGTTACAGCTACTTCTCAGAAAACACAGAAAACAGCTTTATGTGGTTGTTCAACCTGGAGAAGAGAAGGCTCTTCCAGTGCCTAAAGGGGCTCCAAGAGCTGGAGAGGGACTTGTGACAAGGACAAGGGGGAATGGCTTTAAACCAAAAGATGGCAGGTTTAGATTTGACATTAATAAGAAATTCTTCCCTGTGAGGGTGGGCAGGCCCTGGCACAGGTTGCCCAGAGAAGCTGTGGCTGCCCCTGGATCCCTGGAAATGTCCAAGGCAAGGCTGGATGGGGCTTGGAGCCACCTGGGATATTGGAAGGTGTCCTTGCCCGTGGGAGGTGGGTTGGATCTTTAAAATCCCTTAACCCACACCATTGTATGCAGTAAAATTACAGAACGTATTTTAAGCTACTCACACCACTTCCCTTCTTACAACTTGAGTGCTGCAAGCTGATAAAAACACTTTTGGTCAGAGTTAAGTAACAAACCAAAGCATGGTCCAGCTCCCAAGGTGTTCCTTTCATGCTCCTGGGATTGCTGTGCTCACTCCTGGCTTAGGCTGTGGGACACCCTGCTCTGTGAGCGCTGTCCTGATCATCATGACAAGGCTTGCAAAGTTGAATAATCTTATTTACATGGTGTCGCCCACACATGTCCAGTTTTGGGCTGGCTGGAAAGATGGGCTGTGAACTTGTGGAAGTCACCTATGGACATTCAGAGGAAGCCATTCCTTCAGTCACTTCTCCAGGTCTTTTCTATATGAAGACAAATCACTCATCTGAGCTGCATGAGGTTTGGTTTTTTTCTAATCTTAAGTTTGGTAGAATTTTACTGGCTGCTATTCCTCTAATGTGCTGTAACAAAACATCACTAGTGATAAGTCTAAATCCAACCAACAATAAATGAGGGAGAAAAAGACATTCAACAAGGCTTGAACGAAAAAGCTCTTAATGACTCAGCAGGAAGATAATAACAAACCCTTGAGGGAATTTTCTTCCAGCACCAGCTGTCTGAACTGGCAGGAGTGAACTCATTTCTCACAGCATGGAAGAGGGAAAGGAAGAGCAAGCATTCAAGCAGGAAGCAATCTGCCCTGGAATAACACCTCCAGCAAAACAAATCCTTCCCCACTGCCGTTACAGAGGTTACTCTTTGGAAAGCACCAGGCCTCAGTTTCCTTTAACTCCAGATGAAATCTGACCAGTGAAGCGTCCCCAGGCTACTTCAGGCTCCAGCAAAGGAGCCTGGACCTACCAAAGCAGCATGAACAGCTCATAAACTTTGTGCAGGGAGCTGACCTGCCCCTTGGTCCTGGATTCAGAATATTTCAACTGCACTACGTGTGTTCAGACCAACACGGAGCCACACAGACACATCAGACTCACAACTTAACTTTGAAAAGCCAGAAATAAACCAGATCTGACAGGGGGTCCCCTTGCTGTTTCCACTTTGCCCACTTACATAGGAGGTTTTGGACTCTGCATCCCAGCAGTCACAGGCATAATGAGCCATCTCATTCTCCATGTGCTGTCGGAAGCGCAGCTTCTCCGGGGACACGCCGACCTTCGTGAGGAAGAGGTAGATTCTGCCGATGAAGTAACCGAGAACCGAGTTATTGATCACACCCTGCAGGGAGAAAAAGCAGGAAGAAAACACCCACATGAATTCCTAAGGAAGCCAAGTCATGATCTGTTGAACTTCTGCAGGCAAGCTGACATGTTACAGATAGAACTTGTGGTTAAGTTCTGGCTTCCCTGAAGCTGTTACATCTCTTCAAATTCACCTCGTGCCACTGGCACCATCTCCATCTGACCAAAACAGTGAGTCACTGTCACTCCAGGACTCATCACCCACAGGCTCTGAGGATCCCTACTTGTAAATACAGCAGTGCAGTCACTGGCATTACAATAGCTGCACCCTGCAGTTCACAGCTGCAATACAACAGAGAGGTGGTGTTCTTTTTTTTTTTGGCTCTTGTTTTTGGGATTTTTTGCTTTATATTTTTTAAAGGCAGTGTTTTGGTGTGTTTTTTTTTTTCATATGGGGATTGGAGGAGATTGGAAAATCAACCGATTCATAATTAGATTAATCAGGTAGTGATTAATCTAATTATGCAAGCCACATACTCATAGGGGTCAGCAGCTGAATATGAGATTCCCTTGAGATACTGTTTGTATTAATTACTCCTGACTGTCCCTCTTCACTAGCTAAGTGTGAAGTTTAGCTTCCAAAACCCCTATCCCAGCACCTGTACTCTTCTGGTAGAAGGGCCAGGCCTAGATGTCAGTCTCAGTGATTCACTGAAGAGAAACTACGGAGATTCTCAGTTCAGTCTTTGAGACCAGAGATAATTTCTCTCAGGCTCAGCCTGGGAACCTTAGAGAAAAGAATTAAAACAATTATCTTATCCCTTGTACCTGGTGTTGTGTGAGATGTTTACAAGGAGGAGTTGCTCCTTCTTGTTTAACCAATAGTGCAAGAGGAGTCTCCTGAAGACCGATCAGGTCTTAGGTTCACAATCCTCTCTATAAGAGTGTGATATTCTATTAATAAATGCTTTTATGCCTTTGGACTCATGGAGTCTATGTGACCTCTCTTTATTGTCCCTAAACTCAACAACAATAAGAATCTACTCATAAACCTGGGAGCAAACCCCAGCTGGCACCAACACAACACAAACTTTGGGTGAGCCCAGTGCAGGGAGCTGATCCATGCCCTCAGTCCTGGATTCAGAATATTTCAACTGCACTAGGTGTGTTCAGACCAACACGGGACTGGACAGACACATCACTCAGAGGCCTAATTTTAAGAAGCCAGTTTGTAACCTAGCCTTAGAGCAATATTGCAAGGAGCAAGCTCGGGGTGCCTGCTGGAGGAAGGTTACATGCTGGAAGAAGGTTACCTGCTGGAGGAGGGTTACCTGCTGGAGGAGGGTTACCTGCTGGAGGAGGGTTACCTGCTGGAGGAAGGTTACATGCTGGAGGAAGGTTACCTGCTGGAGGAAGGTTACCTGCTGGACAGCGTCTCCCAGCCGCATGACGTGCGCGGACTGCCCGCTGACCTGGGCCTTGGCCGAGTACAGCAGGATGTTGAGATCTGCCACGTTCTGAAACTTGGGGTGGTTTTTCTCACTGGGGTCCACAAAGTGCTCAATTTCTGCCATGGTGAATTCCCTAGTGAAAACAACCAAACATACATTAAATATTTTATGCATTAGACCCTAATAAACCACCGTGCTTCAGCCTCTCACAGCAAGCCAGTAATTTAAAATCATATGCAGACCCAGCCAAGACAATGGGCAGACTGGAACATGAACCAGTCTCATCACTGGATTTAGTTTCATCTTCAAACTCCTAAAAAAACTTTCTACAAATTCACTTAGAGCTCTCCAGGCCATGGTTAACACCACTGTGAATCAGAGCGGAGAACACCATCTTTGGAAGTACTTCCAGAAGTTCTCTAGAGTTTTCCCAGGCTGCTGTAATGCCCCTATTAGAAGCAGGTGTTCCTTACAGGGTCTGCTGATTAAATCAGTAGCTTTAACTCATGTCAGAGGTGCCAAAAATAACCACGTAAGGTGGTAATTTCCTGAAGATAATGATACTGCTGCACACAGCAATGGCATGAATTCTGTTTTAAGAACTTGTCTTTAATATATCTTTACTCAGAGATTGATTCTGAGCCTTCTTGCTTGAAATCACTTTCCACTGAATTAGCTCATTATCAAGAGCCTTTAAAAAAGCTCTAGGTAATCATTAACTGTAAATCACAGCCATCAGGGTGTAATTTGCTGTGATTGCATAATAACAGTCTCCAATAAATGTGCCACAAGTATATCATTTATATTTGACTGAAAATGATTTCAATGAGAGAAGTTCTCATTTCCAGATGAGCAAAACAGAACAGGAGGACTGAGGAAATTCCTGAGTTCCCTCTGTGCTAAGGATGCCACAGCCTCCCAGCGATATTTATGGCACCACAAAATAATCAATTATCAAGTCTACAACATGTACTGCCTGTGCATGGGAGCTCTTGTTCCAAATGATATGGAAGAGACTTCCAATTAGGACAGATCAGTTTAAATACAGAGATTATCCCTAGTGAAAGGCAATAATCACTTTTATCCAAAGATAGAACTGAAATTCCCAATAACCCTGAGCTTTCCAGCTTGACTGATCTTGCGACACAAACACTGGTCCTGAGTCAGGTTATCTCCCAACTTCCTCTCTGGAGCAAGCTGTAGAACTGCAGAATCTGCAGGACTGAGACAAGGAAATATTGCTGCAAGGTCAATCACGTTTTGATTTCAGTTTCAAAGTAAATTGCACAAACATAATTAAACAAGAAAAGCCCTGTAGAGAACACAGCTACCTTTGACATGTTTCTTTTAGACTATGATGGAAGCCAAATTCTGTCAGTAAACCTGACTTTAACACAACAACTATTTCAGAGATTCTACTTCTCACAAGCCCATCTTAGAATTCTGTACTAAAACCTAAATTGTGAATTCATCTGTAAGGCCTAAGACTCACCAGGCCCATAACCAGGATTCCTCTGTGAGAAAGCACTAAAGTGAAACAATGCTGCACAAACCCTGGAACAGAAGGAAGATGCTCCCTGCTCCGAGGCACCCTCCTGCTGAAAGAGGAAGTTGGCAATACCTCACTCTGATAAGGCCGGAGCGGGGTGAGATTTCATTCCTGAAGGAATTTCCAATCTGGGCAGCAGCAAAAGGCAATTTGCCTTGGTTAAACTCCAGCAGACGTTTGAAGTTGAGGAATATTCCCTGTGCAGTTTCTGGCCTCAGATAGCTGAAAGGAGATGGGGGAGAGGAAAAATCAGGAAGGTTTAAGGGTGGAGAAAGCAGGGAGAAAGCCACAGTTGCTACAAAACTTACAGGTGAAAGTTTTTCTCCTGAGACTTTTAATTACACAAAAACAAAAAAAAAAATTTAAGCAACAGACTGAAGGGGAAAAAGCTTCACTTCCTTCCTCCAACAGGTATCCTAAAGTAGGTTTTCTACAGCCATGAAGTCACTGACAATTCGAGACCAGCATTAACTGGATTTATGGAAACTACTCCAACCAGCAAGGGCACAGCTGGGATCTGTATTTTGGGTGCTTTAATGTTTTCGTGATTCTCCAACAGCCCCTTGTTTCTCCTTCCTTTCCCCAGGACTCCAAGGAATGCTAACCTGCTACAGGAGGCTGGGACTGAGAGGCAGGGGAAGGCTACTCCAGAGATTTCGTTTTTATTCCAAATTATCTCTAAAGCAAGCAGAGTGTGAGCAGAATGAAATTAGCACCTACCCAGGCATGTTTCCTCCAGGCCCAATGGAGGTCTTGAACATCAGATTAAAAGAAACAGGAGGGGACAGGTCATTCCCAGTGACAGGGGACTTCACATTGTAGTTCACAAAGAGATCTGCAAGCTCTTGCTGGCCATAATTGTCCAACTGATATCAAAACACAAGAGAATTATTTTAATTACTAGACAAGATAACAGGAATCAATGTCCTCTTTATCTTTTACTGAGCGTGATCCACAGCTCTGAATCACCTGCCCAAAATATTCCCTTCTAACCTAAATTTTCAAGCAAGCTGAAGTTTGAAGCAGTGATAGAAGAATACACTTTGCACATTTGCAAACCCATTTTAGTAATAGGTCTGGGATTTAGTCATACCACAGGAAGTCTGAGCTTAAGAGTGGGTGTAAAGCACAAGGAAAGTCATTGGGTCTGCACCACCACCCACCAGAACAGATTCTGCTAAAGCATGGGGAGCTCTGTGTTGGGAGCACAAAAAAAATACAGCAATGAGAGAGAATAAAGCTAAAATTTCTGCAGGGCTTTGTTTGCATTCATTTCTCTTTCTTCTGCTGCTTGAAACACAATATTCAAGCTATGCATTAGATGCCCTTTCAGAGCTGTTCTGCATTTCTAGTTGTCATGATCTTTCATATATCAGTAAAAAAAATCCAAAAACAGGATATAAAAATACTCTATTAACAGAGAGATTTCCCTAAGGGATGATCAAAGTTCAGTGTTGTAGTGTGGAAAACCTAATGACAGCTGCTCAGTGATGCAAAACACTGACAAAAAAAGTTTCTCTTTCTGGAAGGAAACATTCATTCAGTGCATGGCTTTGGAAGCATTTATCCTAGAAGTCATGAGAACAAACATTAAAAACAAAGAAAAACAAAAAAATAAAGGCAAATGTTTGTACAGTTGTTCAGGAACGTCAGCCTGAGCACCAACTATTCTCATGGTAAACACAGGAAAAATCTTTGTGGGGTGCCAGAGACAGAGGAACAAATCTCCAGTGCTTCAAAGCTGAGACAATTCAGAACAAACCAAATCAGTGCTGAGATAACTCAAAAAAAACCCTGACAAAACTTGTGATCCATCTCTGTTCCTCTGTATGACAATCCCACAGAAGGGATTAACAAATGTAAAAGCTTTTTGCCAGGGTATGAAGTGAAACAGAGCAGACCAACTCCAAGACTGAGCTTCAGCCCTATCAACACAACACTCAAGAGATTCATTAATATAACAGCAGTAACTCTCCAAAACGGTGAGGGAGATGTGATTTACCAGGAAGCTCAGAGTATTTATTAACAATTAAATTTTCTGTGTTTGAGAGGATCTCTGGGGTAAAGACTTCTGAGCATCTTCAGGAACAGAAAAGGGCCACTGCCTCTGGACTCTATCACACACCCCTTCCCCTGAAGCAGCCACCTCCCTGTGCAGCACCCACCTGTGTTAGAACATTTTCCATTTCTGCCTTTTTCTCTGCCGTGCACTTCTTGTCAGACATCAGTTTCTGCAGGTGAGCTGTAAGAAAAGTTAGTCATGAGCTTATATTGCAACTCCATCACTGACCTCAGTATGAAACAGCTCAGGAGGATCCCCCAGCATGAGTTAAGTGATGTCCACAACTTGTCCTGACAGTGTCCACCAGGGTAATTCCAGTCATGTCCTCAGGGCAGTGGTGACCTACAGTTCACTGTACTGGTGTGCCACAGGGAAAACAACACACTCTTATCTAGTTCCTTTCCAATATTATTTCTCTAAAGCCAAGCAGTCCTTTGTAGCTCTTTTCTTGCTTTCTATTATACAGACTAGAAATTAAGTGTTTGATCCCAAGCAGCAAGGCTAATTTTATTCACAGAGGCAGGTACAGAGCTGCTACAGTGGGGCTGGACTGCACTCCACCTTACAGCACAACATCCTCCCTGACACACAAAGGTACACAGTGATGCCAAGACTTCCCACTCTTGTTTGAAAAAAGCAATTTGACTTTTTAGTCAGTAACAGCTCAGTTTGGCAGTAACAGCAGGTGGCTGTTCACAGGGAGGGGCTGCAGAACACAGGGAAACAGCAGCCTTATTGATGAGGCTGCTCAGCAAAGGAGGCAGAGGTTGGATGGGCTTCTTTTGAGGTTTTTTGACAAAAAAAAAATTCTTAATGAATATCATGAGCACTTCTGTAATGCCAATATAGATTGTTCTGCATACTTGAATTTAAAGGAGAAGGCTCAAAAACCAGAGAGCACAACTCACTTAAGCAGAGTGGAACAATCCTTCCATTCACAGTGGAGCTGTACATGAGAAAGTTTTCAAACAGGCTCCTTATTTCTGAGATTCCTTCATGTGACTTTCTTGGTTTGTTTTTCCAAACAAATTTTAATAACCAGGGAGAAGTGCGAGGACTTTGCAAATCAAAGCAATGCCTGAGGTCTATTTCTAAGGTACACATGAAAGTCATCCACTGCCATGTAATTGACCTCTCATAGGAAAAACATACTCTGACCCCTCACAGCATCCATAAATTGTTTCTCAGTACTTAAAAAAGCAACTGAAATTCAAGAAAACTAAGACCAGAATGCAGTGGAGTACAGGAATCTTGTTATATAGGGAATCCTTGGCTTAGACAACACAGTAATCTTTCATAGCCTGATGACACTGGATTTTATAAAAAGGGACACAACTGTGTTTTCACCAGAGATCCTGAACCTCACTTAAAACACTAACAGAACCTATAGGATTTTTTGTATGCTATGATTAATTAGCTGCAAACACAAGTATGAAAGACTGGCTACACCAGCAGGCTTTCCTTGAGAAAGATTCTCTTTTCCAGAATGAGAATTTCCAGAATCTCTTTTCCACTGCAAGAAATTCCCAGGCCCACCTAGCTTGGAACAAAATCAAACCTTTTAAGAGATGATCAGCACGAAAACATTCCCCGTTTTTCACATCTTTCACCATGAAGTCAGCAAACTTGTCAACGTGGCCAGAAGTCCTAGTAGAGATGACACAAAACAAGGAATGTGACAGCTGCCACCAGACAGCCCCAGGTCTGTGTGATCCCAGTGGACAGACCTTTATCAAAGTGAAATCCTTCAAAAACTGCAGGCTCACTCCTGCTTCAGGTTACAGAGTCACGTTAGGCAGCACCACCCTTCAGAACATATCATCTGTGGGAAGTATCAATACACCTAAATCTTAAAATCTTAAAATGTGTCACAAAGGTGACACTTAATGCCTTCAGGAACTGCATCATGATCAAACTGCATCATGATCATAGCTGCAGTAGTGAGGAGTAACCAGTAATTCAGGTGAAGATATTTCCAGTATTTTATATCTCAGTTGCATGAAAGCTTCTGCCCTTTTTCTTGTCTTCTTAATCTTCTAGAAAAAGGAATAATGACAATTTCTTACCTAATGGGACTGCTAGGAGGCTTTGAATTCTCCAACATGAGTGCCACTGCTTTCCCTAACTTACAGAACAGCTTTTCACACTGACCTGTGCACTGGTACCTAATTATGGTATGAAATTGGGTGACCCACACTCAAGATCCCTGTGGATAATTTTACAGAACACTGTAAAAAGCACCTACAACCAGAAATTACATGCTGCAGGTAAAAAAAAAAAAAAAAAGACCCATATTTACTTTAGAACCGGCTCAGGCGTGAGCATGGTGCAGTCAATCTCCAGGATTTGCTCTTCCTGAATAAAGTGATGTCTCCATGCTTGGATGATGTTGTTCTTCAAAGCACACCCAACAGGTCCAAAGTCATACAGACCACTGACTCCTGCGAAGAGGAGAAGGTAAAAAAGAAGTGTGAGATTGTACAAAGCTGCACTGTTTGGAGGAGATGTCTTCCCTTCTCAACATTTCCATCAACTGGTTTCATTTTATGAGCATGAAGCACAGTTCAGCTGCAGAGCACTGAGGCATCAGGTAGTGACAGAATCTAAAACTGATAAACTCCTGCAAACGCGTTCCCTCCACCAATGGATTCAGTGCAAAGTTTTGTGGGAGCAATCTATGTGAAGGAGGACTCTGAATACAGAAGAAGTGATCATGCACGAGCTGAAGCAGTGTTATTGTCAGTAATAAATAACATGTATCTGCAGATCACCACGGTAGCTGCAAAGATTAAAACCAAAAAAGCCAATAAAACAACTCAGAGTGTTTAATTTAGTATCTAAGGTGAAAAAGCAGTAACCATAGAGGCACTGTGCTGTCTCCTGAGATGCTCATATCAGCCATCTGAAGAGATTTACAGCCACATTTATTCACCTGTGCCATAAATTTCACTGGCAAAGTTCACTGAGGGAACAGGTTCTGAAGTTCACAGTGGGTTTGAGCATTATTGGTCCCCTTGTGAGCCATTCACTCAAGAGCTGGACTCCATGATCCTTGTGGGTCCCTTCCAGCTCAGAATATTCTGTGATTAATTTGCCAAGAGAAGCTCAGGTAGAGATGAATGGTTATAAATAAGCTGATGATCTCCTTAAGCCCAAACACCCTACCCTCAGCAAAGAAGCCATCTCTACCAATGTAATGCTCAAGACATGCATCCTAAAAAGTCCACTCACTTCCATTCAGAGAGCACAAGAAAAAAATTGAGCCCCATCCCAACCCAAACACTTCAGGAAGTGGGAATTTTTGAAAGGTTTACAGACTCAAGCACGAAAGTTTAAAGCAAACTTAAAAAAAAAACTTGTATGCTACATTAATATAACATTGCTAGAGTGCACCATTTCACCCAGCTAGAAAGACCAGAACATTAGCCTCAAGAAATTAAAATGTACATTTCTTCAAACCCATACCTCCATAAATAGAAAAGGCTTGGTCATAGAAAAACCTCCTTTTGAGAGTGTCTTCCATCTTAACTCTGTCCACGATGTCATCTTTGGGCTGTAAGGACAGCTCCTGTAAGTCAGACAAAACAAAACCAGTTAATAGTCCTGATTCTGGCAGGAGGAGAAATCCTCTTCAATCACCACTGCGAGTCAAAAGTCTGCAAAGGCCACTTTGAAGAAAAGGTATCCTGTCAACATCCTCATTTTCCAAAGAGGAATCTTCCTACTGAGATTCAAGTGCTCAATTATGAACATCCTTGTCTGAATGCAGCATTTCAGACACTTGAGGTGGACTCATGACCTAACTTTCCCTGAGCGAGTTATCCTCAGCTTTCTTCACAATCACTGCAAAAAAATGCCCATTTCCAAACCAATTCTGACCTTCTTCCCTCTCCTGACTATAAAATGAGCTTTAAGTGATCATCTCAGACTGCACACATCTAACTCTTGGCATATATAAACCTTTCAGTAAGGTGTTCCTCACATGAAAGGATTTTGACTATGAAGATTACAAGCACCACCATCCTCATGCTCTGCCAAAGGGATGATTTTTGGTATCTGTGCAAGGAAAATTTATTTGTAAAATTTAGGTCTGCATGCAGAAAACTCGGGAGTGCCTTAATGCCCTGACAAAATACTGTGAAAATGTTTAAGAGCAGATTCACTATTTTATCTGAAAACCTGTAATTTTTGGAATCTAATCCATTAGTGAAATCAACAGACTTCAAAGATTTCCTTCAAGGCAACTGTTTTGATAATTAAGGCAGAGTTAAGCCCAGAAGTTTAATAAATTCAGATCCTCCTAAGTGTCTCAGACTATCATTTTGAAAAGCCTTTGGGTAACAAAAAGTATTGTGTGTCCATTTATTTCAAACATCCCCTTTTCTATCATCTATAACGATAAATAAATGTGGTCTAATTTTAAAAGCACTGTACTCTGTGTACTCAGCTGCTTCAAAGCTTTAAGTAGGAACCACAGGGCTTGAAAACCACCACTGCTGCCTTCCCCAAAAGTGGAAGGGACTGTGATCCTTGCTGGGAACAGCATCAGGAGAGAAACACTCCCAGTGCTGGAGTGCTGCACTCCCAAGGGCAGATGCTGCATTTGCAAGGTCACCCTCGCACTGACAGCCCACACAAATTGTGTAAGTGCTAAGGAACCTCCCCACTGCATCCTACAGGCACCCTCCAACACAGAGGTGGGGCTCACAGGGACACCAGGACTCCTCACCTGCCTGGTAATATCCACAGGGACACCACGATCCCTCACCTGCCTGGTGACATCCACAGGGACACCAGGACCCCTCACCTGCCTGCTGACATCCACAGGGACACCAGGATCCCTCACCTGCCTGGTGACATCCCCCCAAGCTTCTGAGGGCTGGTACACAAAACTGGGAAAACATCTAGATAGTATTTCCTCCAGGATGACCTAGTTATCAATGCAGGTTTCATGCAATGGTTTCAAAGCCATCAGCTGAGTCCTGAGCAGTCTCTATGCTCAACACTCAGTAAAAATGACATTTTCTTGGGTTCAGTGTATGTAAACAGGCAGCCACAAGGCCAGACCTGGCAGAGAGCAGCACCTGTCCACCCCACATGACCCTGTAGGACAAACAGGGTCAATGGGTTTCAGTCCAGGTGAACTCACATTCTCACAGTCAGGCAGCTGTAAGTGCTGTAAGTGTGTTTACTCATTCATTCATTTATTTTCAGGAGTACCACCCAGGCACAACTACAATCATGTTTATATGAAATAGAAATTAGAAAGAACCTGGATGAATCTGCACAACTGACTGTTTTTAAGCTTTAAGAGTTTCTTTTTGTTGTTTCAGTCTGGGAAGGGGAGGGAAGCTCACAGGATAAGAAAGTGTATTTTACTTCTTTATTGATCTAAAGACAACAAACTTCAAGTTCCATCAGTTAATTTGCACAAAGACTTCAGAGCATGGCTGTATTTAAAAAAGGGGATGCAATTTCACCTCTAAGACTGAGAATAACTGCAGGTTATTTGAAACATCTACAAAAACTTTGTTACTGTAGCAAAAGGGGTGGTTTCTAAATAAACACATTCTATGACAGTCAGGGAATTTCAATGTACAAAGAATCTGAAAATTCACCACAGTGAACAGCATGTGCTCTCACTCTGCACACAAAAAACCTATACAGCAAACCAAGATTGGTGAATATACACTCAACTTCAGCTTTGATTATTGGGCAATCTGAACCCACATCTATTTGTTTCCACACTGATTTAATGCTAACATAAATCAGTGTAAAAGGTAAAGAATGAAACTACCACTAGTTGGAAACCTGTAAAAACTATTTCAGAAGTGATTCAGTCTGGAACTGTTTAGACCAAACCTGCAAGAAAGAATTAAGAAGAGATTTCAAGGCTTTTCAGGTAAAACTGTGGAGCTCAGAATTCAATTTTCAGACCCACCTTTGCTTCTAGGACTCTCTTCCGAGCTTTGAGCTCTGCTACAGCTCTGTCTATGTCCACCTGGGGAGCTTTCTCTTCCTTCAGCTTCCTCACCAGCTCTCCCTAGGGAAAAAAGAACATTATAGATTCTTTCTTTGCCACAGGTGAGACCTCTCCTTCTTCCAGCTCCCCTGGCAATCCAAAAGGAGATTTTTGTCCAGCCTGCACACAGGTCTCCAGAGGCTGCAAGTGACAAACACACTTCTAAGAGTTCATTAGGGAAATTCAACCACCCCACACAACTGTTAAATCACAGACCTGTTATTCAATCCCCATGTGGAATTATATTCCTCTATGTACATCACATTCCCACAAATTCCTGGTTTCTGTCTTTGAGGATGCACTAAGTGGATTTTCCGATGGTGAACACAGCCTTTGTGCTCTCCATCTCTTTCTAGAAGGCTTCTCTTCCTTTCACCCCTTCCCTTTTCTTCAAAGCTTATGACCATTCCAGACTTCTTTTCCTCTGTTACACTTGGCCAGTTAAAACTGGCCAGTAAGGACACAAATTTTCAGAAGGAAGTCTCACATAAGACAGATATTTGCAGCCCAATGTCTAAGCAAAGAAAATGTTGCATTTTGAATGAACATTATTACTATTTTTAAAACCTGTTTGGTAACTTTGAGATACAATGAAGTCAACAAAAAAATAAAAATACCTTTAAAAAAAACCCCAAAGCCTAAATATTTCAGAGCAGCAAAACCCTGCAGAGGGCTTACAGGAGGTCTTGACCTGAGTCAAACCACCGCCACCTTGTTACAATTCCACAGAGGTCTCTCTGCCCTGTGGGGATGATTCTCCCCTTTCAGCCCAGGGAAGTGCTCAATTCCTACACATCCAAAAGGGTTCTTTTATGAACATGATCCTCAGCTTGCTCCTGGATAAATTAACTGTCAAGCCCAGCTTGCTCCTGGATATATTAACTAAAAGTCTTCCTTTGAGTCCACTCTTCTTCACCAAAACCAAGACCTAGCTTGAATTACTGAGAAGGACAAAGGTGCTGGAGGAAAAAGCATAGAGATGTCAAAGCCACCCCAAGTGGGATGTTCCAAAAATGAGATACTCCAAGTTCAGCATTTTTCTTGCACCTTGCATATCTTAAGGAGGAAAAAAAAAAGGAAAAAGCCCCTGTGATTACAACATTTCCACAATACCAACTTTTTTCCCTAAATTCTGAACTTTCCTGACATAAACGTTACAGGTAACTGAGAAAAGAAAGAGAATACACAGATTGCCATTCCGTAATCAGATTAGAAAAGATAAAAGTGCTCCAGAGACTGAGGAGTTCAAAGGCTCATTTTATTAATAACAGGATGTCTCCAATGACTGCATTAAAACACACACAAGGAGAAGAAGGAAAAATAAGAATGCTGTCAGGATTAACCCCATCAGCTACACGAACAGAACAAATCTGCTGTTTCCTTCCTGTTAACTACTTTAACAAAAACGTGAAAGTTTCACTCTGGGGCTGAGGACTGCAACTGCCATTCCTGGGTAACGTGGCAGAGGGAGGGATCTGATCTGGTGTTTTTTTCCTTTAAAGTAGTAAGTCCAAATTGCCTTTGTTGAGCCAGGGGGGTCGGCAGTGGAAAAACATCAAGGCAGAAGAAAAGCAGCTCCTGCTGACTCAACAGAGCCCTCACCCTGCTCACTGCTGAGCATCCAAAAGCAGCACACAGCAACTCTTTGTCTTGACCTATAAGTAAGAGTGCTCAGACATACGCAAGGAGAAGGGGAAAAAAAAAAAAAAAAACCAAACACAACCGAAGCAAATAATTACGCCTGCTGACAGGACTCAATCTAATTAAAGCTCCGAGCCCTGCCCAAGAGGAGGAGTGCACAGCAGCACTCGATGTGGCAAATTTTGCTGCAGCTTTGTCCCACAGACCAGCAAAGCAGGGAGGGATCCACCCCTGGATCACGGCAGCTTATTGCATCAGGCACTGCTGCAGGAAGATATGCTGCTCCCTCTCCATAGGCTGAGTCCCTTAGGTTTAATTAAACCACTTCTCCTGGAGCTGCCAGACAGAGACTCCTGCATCCAGAGGCATCAACCACCCCGACCTTTGTTATCCCCTCCCTTTCCTCCTGTGCGAATATCTCCGGGAATTACTACACCAGTTGTACAGCACAATATGTGTGGCCCCAGCTGGACAATTGTTTTTTTCCCTTGGCGCCCCACAGCCCAGTTTCAACCCCTGGAAAGAAGAGGTGCGTTGATGCTCACAGGCAAAATACAGCACCCAGGATTTTAAACTAAATAAATTGGCTGGTTCTAGAGATCACAGCTTTATTTACAAGCAGCTCTCTTGCCAAGGCATTATGCTGTACAGTGATTCATAATAAAAACTCACTGAAGTGCTGGCATAATTAGAGGGCCATAAATCCACTCATTTAATGGGGAAACACACGCACAAATCTGCGAGTACAAGGGACACACGCATAGCTCTGTGTGCAGCTAAGGAGAATAATATGGATTCAGCCACTTAAAGGAGGCACACGGGGGACACACAGGCACAGGTCTGGCAGCTGGTGAAGAGAGGGAAAGGAACTCCACAAGATCCATTGCCGTACACAGCCAGAGTGCCAAGATTTATTTAGGAAACGAAAAGACAACCAAACCCTTCCCAGGTAAGAAGGATGATAAAGGTAATAGGAGGGAGATGAGAAGAGAATGCGATGCAGCCCCAGCTTGAAAGGGCACATCACCCACCTAGATTAATCAGAATGATGAAATGGAAAATACGCAAAGGAATTACGATCCCCTTACTGCACCAGGCAAATATGCAACTCCAAAGAACGTCATTTACCTCCGAAACCCGGCACGAACTCAGCTCTAAGGGGACATCACCGCGTGACCCCGAAGGGACGAGGGGGCTGTTTGACACGGGAGACACGAGGAAGGCCCTAAGGCAGGGCACAGGGAGGGGACACCCAGGTAGGCTGACGCACGGACCCAGCCCTGCCAGGCAGCTCAGTGGGGAGGGCAAAGAGCCATGAGGGGAAACCCACACCCGACACCCTCCCCCGAGAGGCCACCCAGCACCCGCGGACCTGCGACGGACAGGAACCCCGGGGACAGCCATGGGGACAGCCATGGCCCCTCGAGGCCGCGTAGCGCCCGGAGGGATGCGCCAAGACCCCTCCGCAGGGCGGGGGGAGCCGGGGGCACCTCCCACAGCCCGCCCGACCCCCGGGCGACACCCCCGAGCCCCTCCGGCGGGGCG
>VXAX01006612.1:199683-216863 GCA_013399835.1 Leptocoma aspasia
GCGGAGCGGAGCGGGCGGGCGAGGCGGCGCAGCAGGGCGGGCAGGACGCTACGGGGAAGCGGCATGGGGAGGAGGAGGAGGAGGAGGAGGAGGAGGGGGAGGAGGAGCGGGCGGAGCGGCGCCCGCCCCCCGCATGATGAAATCGCGGCCNCCCTGTCACCGCCCCGGGGGACACAGGGCACACCCTGTCACTGCCCTGGGGGACGCAGGGCACCCCTGTCACCGCCCCGGGGGACACAGGGCACCCCTGTCACTGCCCTGGAGGACACAGGGCACCCCTGTCACCGCCCCGGGGGACACAGGGCACCCCCTGTCACTGCCCTGGGGGACACAGGGCACCCCCTGTCACTGCCCTGGGGGACACAGGGCACCCCCAAAGTGCGGCTGTCCCCAGGGCAGGGGGACACCCCTGGGCAGCCCCTCCGGCCCACGCAAGAGTCTGCGTATGGTGGGAAGTGCTACACTCTCCCGAGATGTGCCCGCCCCGCTCCTCCAGGTGACACATGTCACCCCGAAAGGCTGGGCTTGGACTGCGGCGCACCTCGCCGTCCCTGAGCACGCCCCCAGCCCCACAGCAGGGTTTGTGTGTGCATGGGGTAGGGTGGCACCTGCTCCCCCTCAGGTGACACATGACACCCCCAGAAGTGTCGCTGTCCCTGGGTGGGGGACACCTCATTGTCCCTGAGCATCCCCAGGCTCACACCAGGGCTCATGTTGTGTCCCCCTGCAGTGTGTATGAGGCAGGGTGGTTCCTGTCCTCACCCAGGTGATGTGTCACCCCCAAAAGTGTGGCTGTCCTTGAGGTTGTGGACACCCCGCTGTCCCTGAGCATCCCCACGGCCCCACACCAGCACTTCACACCAAGCACCCCCACCCTCTCCGCTCAGTGTCCCCTTGTCCCACAGCCACATCCCAGCCTCGGGGCAGGGACTCGCAGGGGACGAAGGGCGATCGCGGGGGGCTGAGGGCAGGATGTTGTTTTTCCGATCAGCTGCAGTACTTGAGCTCCAAAGGCTTTGTAGCTTTTGGGCTCGGCGCTGTTTTGCTTTGCGCTGATCCACGGCCGCCCCTCGCTGCCCGGGGGCTGTGCAGGGTGGGTTTAGGGCCAGGGGCAGGTGGCCAAGTCCTGCTTTCCCCAGTGTGGGGGGTCTTCCCTGGGAGCAAGCCCAAGGCAGGCAGAGGAGCCGTGAGGAGCCACAGGAGAACTTCCCATCCCCAGGAGTTAAACACTCCGTGGAAGAGAATCCAAACACAGGTTACATAAAACAAAATTTAAGGCAAATTAAAAAATATATATATACATTTCTCACACACGCTTTCCCCACTGCCCTCCTCCTCCTCACCCTCTCGCCTTCTCCCCCTCCCACTCTCTTGGCCAGGAGCATCGGCACTGATGCAATGTTGGCGTAATTGGAGTATTCAGGCTGCTATTTTGTACCTGTCTGTTTATTTGAGAGACAGCCTCAACCTCCTAATGAACGCGTCTGAATATTTATCTGCTGCTCCTGAATGGTGCATTTGTGTTTCAAATGCTTAACTGTTATTTTTATTTAGCTGCAAATTGCTGTTTTTATTTCGCTGGCGTACCTGCTTGGAAATTGCTCTAGCATGAGGTTAATGCCGAGCTGTTTTCTATTTCTGAATCCTTTTTTAATTAATCCTGTACTGATAAAAGTGTAAGGACTGGCTCTACAGTCCCCTTCTAGCTTGTTATGGAGCTAAGATGTGAAGATTGTGGAATCAGCCTCGGAAGGAACTGGCTCACGTGGAGGAATAAGGAATCCCAGCTAGCTGGGGTGGTAGAGGAAACATGGGCAGAACCCGGGGAGATGGGAAACCCCAGTGACCAGGGCAGCTCTGTTCTCCTATGCTACACTTGAAGGTACCTGTACCAAGTAGCAACATTTCTCAAAAATCTCTTTTTTTCCTCCTCCTAGAAGGTTTCCTCCCCTCCTCAGTGGCAGAGGCTTGGTCCTCAGGGCAGCACACTGCAGGATGGAGATGGGCCAGACTGGTGCCTTGAGCCTTTTCCCCTGGATAAAATCCTGCCTTGCACAGGGTGCTGACCCCAGCAACACCTCTCCTTGGAAAATAAAAAAAAACATGCCTGGGACAAGTTCCCAGCATTGTCACCAGCTGGTAAGGGGCAACCTCAACACAAGGGCCAAAGAGACCTCCTCCCTGCCCATTCCCAACTAACTGTGCATGCAGCACTTCACACAAAGGAGTTTAAGAAGCATCTGGCTGAGAGTGCCTACGGAGCAAGACCTGTCCTCGTGAATAAATCCTTCATGATGTATTTGACAGGCTCTGGGCTAGCACAAGATTTGGGCTATACAGTCAACCCGAACGTCTAAAGTTGTCTTGGGTTTGTTGTTGGGTTTTTTTTGGGTTTTTTTTTTTTAAGATAAAAGAACAAAGCAATAAAAGAAGAAAAAAAAAAAGGAAGGAAAAGGAGGGTGAACACATTTTTGGAGCAAGGTTAGAGGAGGGTGAGTGAGTAGAACACAAGGAAACCCCAAATGCCCCTTTTGTGATGGTACTGCTGAAGATGGAGAGTGTTGATTTGGAGTCCTCAGATCCAAGGCACACTGCTGGATCCTTGTTAGGTTGTGCAGGATGGCAGGAAAATCAGGCAAGGTTTTGCACCCAGCCACAGCTGACACGAGAGACCATGCCCAGAACTGGGTCAGATCTGGGGTTGCTTGGACCTCATCTCCAAGCTGATTTCAGTGGGAAGGGCTTTGTGCATCCTCTGCCAGTGAAGGGCCTGTGGGCACAAACCACCAGTGTGCCTGTGCCATCTTCCCCATGCTCTTGGGTCCTGGGGTGCTGCCAGGCTGCTCTGACACACTCCATCAGAGCTGATCTCTGTGTCTGGTGCTGGTTTGCAGAGAGGACCCATTGCTGGCATCATCTTTGACACCCCTCAGGTGCTCCTGGGCACACCATTGCCACTGGCTGACATCTCACAACTGCCCAGGGCCCAGCTTTCCCTCTCCTTTTAAATATGATTCCAGCTCTGCACCTCTTTGCACCTGATAAGCGTCCTGGTGGGGCCTGTTTGAATATGTCCATGTTAGTTTTCTGCTCTGTACCCCTCAAAAGCACCCCAAGGGGCAGGATAGGATCTAGGAAGTGCATTACTCCATCCCCTTCTGGGGTGGCCTTTGGAAAGCCATCTCCATTTCCTTCCCTGCATATGAAATGGGACATTGTCGCCCGCAAGTAAAGGGGAGGTCCCAGCACAACAGGGGAGATTTACTGCATGATGGAATTTGCAGGAAGATACAAAAGAAAGGGGGGTTCAGGTCCCCCTTTCAGCTTGCAAACTTCTGGGTGCGGAAGCAGAGAGGTGTCAGCATCCCTGAAACATCTAGGGGGTGTTAAAGACATAAGAGAAGGAAGAGGAGAAACGCGGCTGTGTCCCCCCGCCGCTCTCCATGGGGACCAGCAGCAGTGGGGGAGCAACGAGACCACAAATGGGAGGCAGGAGGGAGCCTGCAGTGAGTGTGAAGGGATGGAGGGGACGGCAGAGCCCTGCTCCCGCCACAGGTTATTTATTTCTTTTAATGGAGGGAAAGGAGGAGAAACCCTTCGCAGAGGCGTAAGGAGGGCGAAGGGTGCAGGAAGGGGAGAGAGCCACAGGCAGGAGTCCATGGCTGCTGGATGGCGGCTCCTCAGTTCGCAAACACATTTCACGCTCCACCGCATTTACGCCTCGGCGCGTTTTCCAAGCAGATGCTCCAGCCCCGCTGGCAGAATCCCCTCGGAACCCCCCAAACCCGAAGGCGATTCCCCCGCATGCAGAGGGATGTCGGGGGGTGTCGGAGGGGTCTGGGCTGCTTTCGGGGGGTTCCCTCGGCCGGGGCAGGGAGGGGACCGGGTGCCGGTGCCACTAGATGGCAGGCGGCCCCGCTCCGCTCCCGCTGCCGCCGCATCCCGGCCCCGGCGCGGGGCCCCCCGGCTCCCCGGCATCCCCGCTGCGCTCTGCCAGCAGCGCCCGGGACAGGCTTGCCGTGCCGGCATCCCTTGGAAAACCGAGGGGCACCGAGCCCGAGCCAAAGGCTCTTTCGCAATGCGAGGAGACGGCGGGGACGGTGCTCAGAGGCTCCGACGCCTTCCCGAGACAAAACCCTGCCTTTCCCTTCCCTCCCGCCTGCGCTTTTGGTTTCCTTCTGTTTTTCTTTCTTTTTTTATTTTCCCCTATCCCTCTCCGAAGGGCTGCCTGCTTTTCCCTAGCTCATTTCAAGCATCAGGGTTGCAAAATCAGACAGATGCGCCCTCCGAACGCAGGCTGAGCTGCAGCGATGTGCACACAAGGTCCAAGCTGATTTCCCAGCACTGGGGGATTTTTAGGCTGGCAGTAAACTAAGCAGGGCCTGAGGCAGTCTAATAAATAGCTTCACCTGGCTCTCTCTACAGGACTGCATTTTTTCAGCCTTTGAAACAGTGTGGCTGCATCCAGCCTGCTCCTAGGGCACAGCCCCCAGCTCCTGCCTTCTCCCAAGGAAAAATGGTGAGAGAAACACCCGGCCCTCATCCAAACCCATGGCACAGAGCATGCAGATAACCACGGTGTAAATCCCTAGGCTCTGTTGTCATCTCTGGGGGTCACGTTGGCTGCAACGACCACCTCTTGCTCCTTTCAGTGCTTCCCTGCTCCTATGAGCCATTCCAAGGGTGATGCTGCTGTGTCCCTGGGCTACCTGCAGGGAAGGATGTTCTGAGGGTCCATCTGCATGTGGAATTTCCACGTGCTTTACTGTCACCACCCCTGTGCTGGATACGAAGGACTGGAATATTTGGCGTGGGTGTGTGGGAGACACTCTGGATGTTACTGAAACTCACCCTCTCCTGGGACAGAGCTTTTTTTAGACTGAAATAGGAAGCACAAACCTCACCCTGGCTTCCTCTAGGGTTTGGTTCTTCCTAGAGGTTTCTCCTTACTGGAAATTTCTTTTCTGCACCTCTGGCCTGGATCCAGCCAAATGCTCAAGCACAGGCTTTGCTTCAAACCTGCATTGCCACAGTGTCTTCTTGGATGGGTGGGATTGTCTCGTTCCTCCTCACCTTGGAAAGCTCGTGCCTCTCCCTGCTCCTGCTGTGAGATGATGGCAGTGGGAAGCAGGAGTATCAGCTTGCTTTGCTTGTGCACCAAGCACAAAACTAACCCTGTACATGTGCAGGAAGAGAGTTTTCAAATCTGTGAGGGCACGGGAATGCTGCATGTGAAGATCTGGGGTCCCCAGGCATGAGCACCTGCAGCCCTGATGTCTACAGCTCAGCCCATCCTCATCCTCTCTGCTCTTCTCACCAGGGGATGGTCAGGTAATGCTTAAATTACCAGTAGTGCCAGTGAATATTTGATACAGGCTGAAATGGCCAAGCAAAATCACAGCTGCTGTCACCAACAGGGACTCAACAATTTGCTTGCAGTATCAATGACATGCCACAACACCCATTCTCCAGGGACTGGGACCACCAAAAAAGTCTGATGCATTTGGTCACACCCTCCCAACAGCTTGGACCTTGATGATCTCCCAAGTCTGGCTGTGTAAGAGCTCTGATGGAAATTCATTATGATTTCTCGACCCTTCCCCTGCCATGAATTTAAATTCCTCAAACCCTAATGGAAGGAATCGAAACACATATTGATTAAGAGCCTTTTATGGATGTCTTGCAGAGCATATTAAAAATTATTTAAAACTTGCATTCCAGTATTAATGACTCTTGTCTCTGGCACTTTGCAGCAATTCAGTCTTGACTTTTAATTGAAAATCTTTAGTTAAGACAAATTCTTACAGCCAGGGAAGATGAAGTGCTCCTCCAGGTATGTACCATGGAGGGGCTTTCAACCTCAAGGTTCCCAATTGGCTGTGAAATTCTGTAAAGCAGTGTCTGTCCTTCAAGTGGGTGGGTGCGGGTTGTCCTCTGAGGAGCCAGGTCTTTGGGCTTCCTCTCTAGGTGCTGCAGAACAGGTGTTTCACTGCTCCATCACTCAAAGCAATGACATGGGAAAGATTAATAACCTCCTTCAAAAGGGCATCCATGTGCAGAAAAATGTGGCACCTCAGGGCTGGTGGTGCTCTTACGTCCCACTTCCAACAGCACCAGTGAATATCCACGAGCCAAACAAATCTGAGCCAATTACTGCTGTCACCAGGTCAAACACCTCGTGCCTCCTTAGTCATGTTTTCTTCTGCCTCTGCATCTGATCCCAGGAGGCTCCTTCCCAGCCATGAAGCTTGGGTCTGAAAGGGCACCTTAGCTTGAAAACACCCCCGGAGAGGATGTGACATTTTGTAGAAGGAGCAGCAAGAGGTGTCACCTTGGGACTGTCAGCACCTTGGTGGAGACAGCACTTAATTTCATATTTGCTGGCTCGATGGTGCCTGACAAAGGAGCCAGGAGTCTGCATTGTGGTTTGGTATAAACCAAGATCTTGCATGTTACAGAGCCTGGTATCAGTGTTATCTTCTTGCTCCATAGCTGGAGCCTTCAACATGAGAAGGAAAAGGGCTTTGTCTTTGCATTCCCTTTGCCTCCAAGGAGAAACAAGTCCTCAATAAATGCATCTCTGAATGTGCCTCCTCTGAAGGGAAATCAATATTTTCCATCCAGTCTCTGGTGGGACAAGATGTTGAACACCAATCAGTGCCTTCATCCCCCCTGCCTGGGCCTGGAGCCAGGGGAACTCCAAGACCACAGAGGTTTCCAGGTCACATCAGCACAGGACAGGAGAGTCCCCCCGTGCATCAGAGGGGACCTCTGACCATGACAGCAAGGAATCAGTACTGGCCACGACCTGCTATGACTCTGGTTTATAAAAACCTTCCTCCATCCGCTTATTGCATGCTAAATGATTGTTTGATTTTTTAATGACTGCATGTAAAACATGAACCAGCTGGGACCCCAAGTGCTTCTCTCCACCATGAGTGGTTTTCCTGTAAGTCTCATCAAAGCCACCTGTCACCAGACACTACCCCAGGGACTGTGTTGTCCATTCAGCCCATCACATGTGCAGTACAGCTGCGCTTCTTATGCATGGGGGAGTTGGAACTGGATGATCATTATGGTCCCTCCCAACCCAAACCCCCCTGTGACTCTGTGATTTACATCCTGAGAGGAGTCACAACCACCAGTGCCATTCAGGTGGTGAGCAACCATTACCCCAAGGAAGGTTATAAAGAGAAAATATTTTGCCAGATGCTGCAATTTTTTTTCCTTAAATATTCATTCTGTTCCTTCTCTGGTTTTAGTTTCTTGATGCCGTCTTTGTCCCATCTTCTCCTGAAGAGATAGAAATAAGCAGAGCTTTACTTTCACATCCAAAGAAGGTCCATGCCTCCTTTCCTCCCAGGTGGTAAAAGTGCTGCTCCATAACTGACAGTGCCATTGTGGTGTTTTACAGGGTAATGGAGTCTGCTCATGTTTCCAAGGATTTTTACTGTTCTTGTTGCTGATTTGTCCTTGTGAGTCACGCAGTTATTGGCTTGATTCTCTGGGTCAAGTGCTTGGCTGGAAACCATGGGGTTCATCTGCAAAGACTGCAAGCAAACCAAGTATTTGTCCCTGTGATGTCCAGGAGTGAAAAATCATGAGCTAAACCTTCAAAACCTGAGTTGAGGCATCCTCAAGCCTCCAACACAGGCCCAATGTCCACATACTGGCCTAATTTTTTCAGATTTTTAACCAACAGTAAGAGCTATAAACTCCAAGGGTAGGCATGAGTGCATCACCTATGCATTGACTATCTTAAGGAGTGTGTTTGGTGCTGTAGTTGGGTGTATGAAGAAGACCTTGCCAAAGACCCCCCTAGACTTTCCAAATTGTGGTGTTTTGTGCACATGGAGAGAACTGAATGCAGCCCTCATGAAAGAATCCATCAAATAATCAACACATCCTCCTCCTCCCCAGACTCCAGTGCCCACAGGTGACAATGGCATTACCAAAGGACTTCCAGCAGGCAGTGAGTTATGATTAAAATGGTGGCTATTTACAATAAATGGAGCATTCAGATGGAAAAGTCCAGTTAACTCTCCTAATTGTGCCCCGGGGTGGCTGTGTGCTCAGGGACATCCTCCCCTCGCTGTTGTACCACAGCACTGTACATCATCTTCCAAAATCATGATGAAGTGACTTTGGTTTTGCTTTGAGGCAAAGGTTTTGTTGTTCAAGGAGAAAGCAAGACCCTGGCCTCTCCCCATACCCCTTTCATTTTTTGGTTGTTTAGTTTTTTGTTTTGTTTTGTTTTTTAATTTGAGTGGAAGGCTGGAGCTGCTTTTCTATGCACAAAATGAGGATTGCAGGGGAAAGGTTTGCAGAGATGGTACATTTTAATTCCAAGCAGTCCCAGATGTCAAAAACCCAGGCCAAGGTGCTTCTTTCCTTAATCCTCAAGTGCTCAGCAGCAGGAGGTGGTAGCTGGGATGGAAATGATCTGCAGGTGAAAGACCACTTGGAGGATGCCACAGCTAAAGCTGAAGAAAACCCACACATCACCAGGTAATGCCTTCACCCTGGGGATTCTGAGGGTTTTTTTCAAAGTCTGATGTGTTTCCTGAGTGGAGACACAGCTGCATTGCTGTAGTATTAGGCTTCTTCAAAACCGAGACCTACACACAGAAGGATCTCACCTTCCCAATGATCCCTGTGAAAATACTCAACCCAGACACTCCTCACCACTTAGGGAAACTCAGAAGACAGAAGTGAAGAGTTGTAACTTGAACTCATCTCTAATTATCTGGAATTTGTTCACACTAAATCAAACAAAGTGAAATGTCCTACAAGCATAGTCTATAATTCATGACTCTGTTGATTTCTCTCCTAGGCTACAGTGACATCAGTAAATAACAAAAGACTGTATCCTGTCAAAAAAATCAAGGGGGAGATTTCTGAGGAACTGGGCAAATGCTCTCCAAGGGACACGAAAACTGCAGCAGCCTGCCATCACCCTGTGAGATAAACAGAGTGAAAGCACATGAGATTTAACTCATTAAAAATGTGAGTTTAATGCAGATTTGTGTTTTTATATTGCAGCATCTGGAGTTTCCAATGAGTGTGACCACATCCTCCTTGGATTCAGCCAGCCTTTAAGAGTGAACCACAAAGGAAGAACAGAAAATACTTATTTAGGGACAAAGAAAAGCTTTTGTTTTCTGTTATTTTACACAATGCCATTCTGACAGAACCCTGCTTATTCTGGGACCTGTGTTATGGAAGCAGATCCTCCTTGTCCCAAAGGACATATCCCAGTCTTCCATCTCTGGGACATATTCCATTCCCCTGCCTTTAAGGCAAGATAATAATATTTTCCTAACACAATACTATTGTGTTTTTATACTTCTACAGCATCTGAATAACGTGACAGAACAAGGAGACCAGAACTCACCTGCTTTTTTTTTCTCTTCAAGCTACTGACAGACCATATCAGAGCATCCTTGATTTTCCATCTCTCAGGCTCCAGCAGCACCTGTCAGCAGCCCATCTGTTGGAGAGAAAACCCATTTGGCTCTGCTCTCTAGTTATTTAAGGAGAGGGATGACAAATGCTTACATCATTCAGGAGCCTGAGTCCCGGGGGAAAAACCATCAGGTTTTGATTCTTAACACACACCAAACTTGAGCATTGCCTGGTGGCACAAAGCTGGTGGGATAGGAATGTGTTCCCATGCTCCCATGGCTGTGTTTTTTCCCACAGCTCCACTTCCCACATTCCATGTTCAGCAGTGCCCTGTAGGGACAGTGGCCCTCAGAAGTGGCCTTTCCCCTCAAGACAGGGCTGGAGATGAACACCAAGTCTTTGTGCTGGGCCAGACGGTCAAGAGGAAGCATCACCAGCAGGATCAGCAGCTTTTTTCCTAGAGGATGATGAATCAAAGCCAGCGAGCTCCTGGCTGCTGCCCTGGTGTCCAGTCCAGGAAAAGAGAGAGAATTGGTGGCAGCTGGGTTGGGCCACGAATGTGGGAAGATCTATGAAGGAGGGAGAGCCTTGAAAGCAGGAAAGTGAAGCTCAGAGGGAGTGCTGAACTCACTCTAGACTGGGGGCAGAAAACCAAAACATGAATCAGCTCCCAAGCACTGGAAAGAGGCTGGTCTTGGCCATTTGGAGTTGGCTGCCACTGACCCTTCTCACTGCCAGTCTGTCCAGCACAAGCTGGACAGGATGTGCCTGGCAAAAGGCCTGCTGAAGGGGATGAAATCACTGTGCTGAGGCTGCCTGAAACTTCTTACACCCCCTTCTGGAGTGGGAGCACCACTGATCATTTCTCAGGTGTTTTCCCATCTCCCAGCTCTCCACTCTCTTGGGAAGGGTAGGACTGCTGAAGTGTGTGCTGGGTTAGTAAAGGAAGATGGACCATTGTACTGATTGTTGCTTTTTCCCTGAAGGATATAAGAGCATAAAGAGCTGGAGCAATGAACCACAGCTCAGGAGACCCAAAACCACCACGGGCTTCCGTGGCTCTCTCCCTGTTCTGAATCAGAACAGAAAGGATGGATCAGGAAGCAGGACAACCTGCTCAGTCATAGGATGGGGAGACACCAGATGGAGATGGACCAGTGGAGAGGTGGCCTGGAGGGACAGAGAGCTGAATCCAAGAAAGCCAGGAAGCTCTGCCTGGCTCCCAATGGGAACCTGGAGAACATCAAGGAACAAGATCTTCCTGCAAGTCCTGTCCTATTTCTCCACAGGGGCTGATCTGGGCCCTTTGCTCAGACCTACCAGCTCTGCCTCATTTTTCTTTGTGCAGGTGAGTTGAGTTGCTCAGGAGTCCAATATGTGGGATGTTCTTCCGGTGAGTTTCATAGGCAGGAGCACAAGCCAGGGCAGTCCTGCCCTGATTATGAGCAGAGAGCTTTATTATGGATTTAGGTTACAAAGACTGGGGAAATATGGCCATAGGTCAGGAAAGGTTGGGTGAGTATCCAGCATAAAAGGGCAAACTCAAGCCAGTTTGCATGGAATGCCACAGTTATTTTGAGATTTGGAGCACAGAGAGCAAAAAGATGGGTGAAGAACTTGGGGAAGATGAGCCTGGGCCAGCTGCAGGGCATCCCAGCAGGGAGGTTAGAAGAGCAGCAGAGAGATCTTACGATAGTTAATCTTTCAAACAGCACAAAATCTTTAGAAACAATAAAGCAGTCACTTTATATCAGGTTAAGTATCTGGTTCTTGGAGCCCTCGTGTTTACATCTGGCCCTAAAACTCAAATTACTGCACTGTCTGAGGCTGATGGCTTTAGGTGTCTTGAAAATCTCTCGTATCTTCTGCAGTCTAATTGGTCTAAAACATGTTTTCCTTGTTTTTTCTGGTGCCAGCGCCAGTCAGAGCTCCAAGTTTTGTAACCTGCTTGTTTACACTGCTTCAAGCAAATCAGAGTCAAGCCTCTGGATGTTGTGGTGCCTTTCACCACATTCTTCCTCCAGTCTTTTTTTTTCCCTGCCTTTTCCACCCCATCCCTGACAGGGGAAGCACTGTTCTTTCCGTGCTCCTTGGTTCTGTGTTCGAAGCAGTCACAGAAAAAGTGACAATTAGGAAAGAAAGAACCTTCAGTATCTGCTTTGGCAGGCACAACACATCCCACTGCTGAGCTGCAGCAAGGCAAAGCAGCTGCCTGCCTGGGTCAGATGGAGATTTTGCTGCCTTGTACTGTGGGATCTCCCCAGAGAGCCTGGTGCTCTGCCATGCTGCAGAGGCAGTGAAAACCCAGCATTAAAGTCAAACAATGCACATTTATAGCAGTCCTGCAAGGAGCAGGGAGTTGGACTTGTTGATCCTTGTTATTTTTCACTTTTAGGGTGATGAGGCCCTGGCACAGGGTGCCCAGAGAAGCTGTGGCTGCCCCTGGATCCCTGGAAGTGTCCAAGGCCAGGCTGGACAGGGCTTGGAGCAACCTAGGATGGTGGAAGGTGTCCCTGCCCATGGCAGGGGGTTGGAACACAAAGATCTTTGCAGTCCTTCCTACCCAAACCATTCTAGGATCCTTCTGGGACCCTTCCAACCTGAGATATTCTATGATTTCAGGATGCTCAATAGCAATTCAGAAAACAATGGTGATTAGAAGCAAATAATAAGGTTAGATAAGTTAATATTTGGGAAATCAAGTAACCTGGGGCAGGGTAACAGACATCAACTTCGTCCTTCCCACATTATTGTGCTCTACCAAAATTACTTAAAGGTTGCTAAGCAATGTCAGCGTTTTTCCCCCAAACTGAAGGAGCATAGCAGAAGTGAATGAGTTCACTGCAGTAGAACTGAACTTATATCAAATCTAAATATATAGAGATATATAATCATTGCTAGTGAAGATTTCTGTTTCTTAAAGCATTCCAGGCAGCTGAAAAATCTAATGAAAGCCAAGATCCTTATTTCATGTCATTTAAAGTCTTCTGGATCAGCCAAGGTGAACCTGCAACCCCTTCTCCAGGTCTTACCTGGCCCTAGTTCAGTGTTCAAGGCTGTTGCTAAATGCTGCATGAATCCCCATTTTCCTTCCTTTTCCAATCCAGGGAAAATAAACCAAAATCTCCCTCTCAGATGATAAAAAAGAAAATCTTATCAAAGCACAACTTTATGAAGGGCAAGGCAAAGAGACTGGGAAGAAGGAGAAGATAATGTCCCAAACCATTAAACAAGCCTCATTTTCCCACACCATTGCTTCCCCCTTCTTATTTTTATGAGGCAGCAACCAACCCCTTGCTGTCAACACATCACCTCTGTGTTTTCTGGGTGAACAAGGGAGAGTCCTGGGTCTGAAGGTCCCTCTGGACCTCTCTGGTAGTCCCTTCTTTCCCTGCTGGTCACCTCTCTCATTTCCCTAAGACACTCTCTGGTGCCTCCACAGCACCACAAATCTAGAGATGACTTAAAATCGGCATTTTCATTTTCATGCCACAAAAGGGAGAATTTCCCAAACAGACTTTTGGGACTATGGTAGAGTGACCAAATAAGTCTGGGAGTGACACAACAAACAACAGACACCAGAGGATAAGAGATGAAGAAGTGAAATTGTCCTGTTATGTCTCACAGGGACACAAAAAGGAGACTGAGGTGCTCAGCAGAAAACTCCCAGTAGGACAGGAGCCATCAGCACTTACTGGAGGTTTCACCTGCCTCCTCCAGGTGAGGACCAGGCAGCACTGGAGACATGGAATAATGTGGAGCTGGTGCTGCCAGTTCCCTGCAGCTCATCCATGCAGTTAATCTCTCCAGATTTCCTAGTATTTGTTCTCCTGTTCTGGGAAGAGTCGAGAGAGCTGCAAGAGGCCCAGCTCACAGGGATGTTTAGAGAAAGGAAAGACCATTGTGTGAAAGACTTTGGTATTTCAGGGTTTGTTTTCCTTCTGACACAGAACAAAACACCACCATGACAAAACCCTCTGGAGGGCTAAACAGAACAACAACAACAACAACAACAACAACAACAACAACAACAACAACAACCAACCACCAAAAAAACACAAAACAAGCAAACCAAAAAATATCAAGCAGCGGCATTTTGGACATGGTCTGTGGAAGTCTTTCTCTGCATTTTGGGCTTTTTGATCTCAAGATCTACTGTTGCAGCTATTTCAGGAGTTTTTTTTTAAAGAGGGGAAAAGAAAGAAATAAAAGAAAATAAAAGCCACACTAGAGCAGAGAAAAGAAGCGTTTCCTATGCCAGGGTCCGACCCTGCCTCGGTGGGTTTTCTCTGCAGTGGCACCAAGATCAAAGCGTCTCCCCTCTTTCTACCCTTGGTGGGATGCAAAGCTGCAAAGGAGCCTCCGAGTTTTAAGCAGGAAAACTTGGGAACGGGCAGTGCAGCCACTGTGCAACATCAGCAGAGCTGTTTTGCACCGGCTTTTCTTGAGCAGGACTCGGACCAAGCAGTGCAGAAATTTTAGAAAGGTGGGACGTAAGGGTTGGATCCCAGCAACAGAACTGGGTTGTTCTGGGCGGTGTTTTGGGTCAAAGTGCTTTCGCTGCAAGGGCTCCAAGCCCAGCCTCCTCACTGGCCCTGGTGGGTTCATGTCGCTCCTCACGCTTTCAGCCCCTGGGACGGGGATTTTTATGGGTGGCTGGGTGAGTTTCCCGGTGGGGCAGCCCCGGGTGCCGATGCCTGCCCTGGCAGCAGAGAGCAGCTCGCCACCAGCTCTCTCCCCGCGCTTGGCTCCGCGCCCGGCCGCCTTTCACTGCCGCCTTTTCATTCGCCTTAATTCAGTGCGTTTCCTTTCTTGCTCCTTGCGAGGAACAGAGGGAGAGCTTGTTCCAGCAGACGGGCCCCATCCGCCCCACCCGGCTCCGCTGGAGCGAGGGCTGGAAAAGCGGGATGCGGGCGAAGGGGGATCTCCCACCCCTGCGGGGCCCCCGCGCCGCTTCCCAGCAAATACGGTAAGCGCTCAGCCTAAAAATGTAAGTCTGATCTCATGACACAGGGTGGCCCTGCATTCCTCACCTCTGACATAACCCGCTGGGAGTGTGCTCCGCACAAAAACACAAACAAGATGTCCTGGCGGGCTGGCGGCGGGGGCCGGGCAGCTGGCAGATGTTCCGCAGAGCCCCCCGGGTGCCACAGCTCCGGCACAGGCTGTACCCTGGCGGGGAGGGCACGGCCACAGCCCGGGCTGCCAGCACAGAGCCGGCCGCTGGTGCCTGGGTGGCTGCCCGGCTTCTCCCCCGGCCCTCGGGAAGGTAACGCGCTCTCTATCACCCAGGGAGGCAGCTGGATCTTTTCCCAAAATCTCCCCTGGGATTTTGCTTGGCCGATGCCCGAGGGCGTTTGTAAGGACTTTGCGGTGCTTTTGCAGCAGGCTCGTGGTTGTTTTTTCGGGTTTGTTTGGGGTTTTTTGGTTTGGTTTGGTTTGGTTTTTTTTGCCTTGTTTTTTGTTTCTTTCCGACTGTCCCTGGGCAGGCTCTGCTCTGGCTCTGCCATGGCCATGGTCTTTTGTCCCCGTGAGCCCTGTTTGCTCTGTGTGGTGCCCCAAGCCCCACAGAGCTTGGCACCCAAAGCCTCGGGTGCTGTGGGGCGGCGATTCCTCCCCGCAGCCAGACACAGCCCTGGGATGGGATGCTTTGCCAAGGATCACGCGGAGAATGCGAGTCCTGCTGCCGTAAACACGAGCTGACTTTGCTCCCAGCCAAACCCTCCTTCAAAGCACAGCCTTGTCTACAGCAGGAGCACATCCTGCTCTCCCCTCTAGCCCGGCCACGCTGCACCACTTGTTTACTTTCTTCTGCAAATGCCCTAAACCTTGACAACGACCTATTTTCCCTTCTGTTACGCAAAGCTCCTTTCCTAGAAAGAGGCTTTGTAACACTCGGTCCAACCAGCCCAGCTCTCCTCCATGTGTGTAAAAGCCAACTGTAAGAGCCTGGCAGGTTCAGCTCAGCTCCAGCACATCCAAAACCCACACAGGGATGAGTCAGGAGGCTCGGGCAGATGTTACCTGAAACCATCCTGCGAGACAGCCGGCCCTGTTTACAGGGAATCAGATAAGCAGTAAGGCAGCCTTCAAGTCCACTCCTCAAACTTTGCTTTTTATTAGTGCTTTTCATCCATCTCCTCCTTCTTCAGCATTCAACAAAGCTGGGAGACAGCTTTTTTCCCAGACATTTCTCTTTCTCTCATTACCTTTCACTGGCAGGGAGAACATCTGATTTTTTTTTTTTTTAATTTCACATTTTTTAAAAGGAAATTTAAAAAAAAAGTCTCCTTAATCTCCTTCTTCCTCCACAATACTTCCAAGTTTTCAAGATTGCTACTCCTCTGGCAGAGGATGCTTTGCAAGAGAACACAAGACAAACAGTGGTAATGAGAAACAATAGTAACAAGAGAATAAAAAATGTTTCAAATTTGCTCCTTCAGAGCACACAATGCTTGATCCCAGAGCAGAAGAGAGCCTTTCCTCATGGGTCCAAGGCTCTTTTCAGACACCCCTTTATCCTGGGCCTCTGATCCTTTCTTTTTTCTCAAGGAGGTGCTCTGGCCATGCTGAAGCTGTTGCCAGCATGGAGTTGTCTCCTCCTTCCACGATTCCTTCTACATCTCTAATCCACAAGCCAGCTTTTTAAGCTAACACAAAGTCGGGGATTGTTTATTTTAACATGCCAGGCTGTAACCTGAAGCTAGAGATACAAATTCAGCCTAACAAGTTTCCCTTGGCCAGCTAAGAGCACAGGTTAGAGATTAATCCAACAGCAGCAGATGGTCTGGGCTGGACGCTTGCTGCTTCCCACAGCTGCTCTTTCCTGTCCCCTCAGTACCTGCAGCCTGGCTTGGCTTCTATCCCTGCTCTTGCCTGGACAGGGACGGGCTGCTTTACACAAAAACAAAAGCAGAATTTGAAGCCTGATGTGCTGGAGGCAGGGCCTGGCTGTAAGTGGCTCACAACACCAACACCCACACGTGCACACTCGTGTTTTCTATCACTTGGAACCATCAGACTTCAAATCACTGCCAGTGACTCCTTGTGCCTCTGTTATCTTGTCCATGCAGAACAAGAATGATGGGGAGGGCTCATTTTAAGCCAGAGAAGTTCTGCTGTGGGTTTTATTCCCTGTTCAAACCAGTTTGAGATGACACAGTGGGTGCAGGTACTGGGGTAGGTAACAGACCCCTGCTCCCACTCATTAGAGGAGTGAGTGATCCCATACATGGCCTGGTCTCCCCTGGTTGTAAGAGTTCAGGTTGAACCCTTGGATGCGTTCTTGTGTCCCAGAAATATTAAATTTCCCTTTCTCTCTCTTTCTCTCTCTCCCCCTCTCCCCTCTATACGAGGCTCCTTGTTGGCAAAAACCTTGTCAGCTTCAACTCTTTGGAAATGCAAAGGTACCATCAAACAAAGCTGGAAATTATCCCTTGGTTCACAAACAGTGAACAGGAAGTGACAGACATTGGCTGATCACATCTGCTTGTTATCCTGCCAAAAATGCCAGGGACTACTTAATCCCAAGGTGCTGATGAATACTTTGGCTATGTTACCCATAACAGTCTATGCCAAACCCCCAATTTTCCATGCTTTTAGACCAAGAGGAGGCAGCTAGAAAGTCAGCAGGAGTAAAAGGCATAATTTTAATTTACCTGGAGAGGTACAGATCAAGTGAGGAGGAGGTGGACATTCCTTTCCACTTAGCCCTGATGGGACATCTCTGGCCACACAGGAGCCATGAGGAAAGCTGTCTGAGGCTGTACAGGACA
>VXAX01006612.1:216897-228697 GCA_013399835.1 Leptocoma aspasia
CCGCCCCTTCCACCTCTGGGATTAAAGAAAGCAATGGAATTAAAGGAAACAATGATTTTACTGGTAATTTTGAAAAGCATCCCACAGGGCTTTTCCCAGCTAAGGGCAAAACTTGCATAGGGTCACCAGGGTGTTGTGACTTCCCAAATCCTCCTGCCTGGCAGAGCAGAGCTGTCCTGCTCCTCTCCCCCAGCCGCTTCCCAAGGCAGGGGTCTCACACATGACTGGAAAAAGTTTAATATCCTTGCAGGAGGGAGCAGCCTACAAGATGGATTTGTAGGAATTTTGTTTACTTATTCCAGCTGACCCCTTTGGGGTGAGATGAGCTGTGCTCTAAAAGGGTCATTCCTGGCTGCAAAGAGAGCACAGGGAGATTTACCCAGGGGCTGCAGCTGTGACCCAGTGGAGCAACAGACAGCCCTCAGCATCAGCCACTCTTGACTGTCCCTGGGATCAGGAGGATGCAATAGGATCCTGTTTTGGGGTTTTTTTTAGGGACCCAGGTGTCCTACTTGGAATCTAGCAACAGGACACAAAGCTGCTTTCAGTACCCACCAGTTTTCCTCCCTGAAATTCTTTCCTGAAAAAAACCATGATGCCTATGTCAACTACATAAGCCCTGCTTGGAAACCCCATGGAATAAAGGGTCCTTGACTGGAGCTGTTCTTCGAGCTTCGATAGCCCTGCAATAATTTTCCCAGATCTGCTGGCAAGTTTTGAATGTGACACTAGGCTGAGGTGATCTGAAGTACAAGTGACCTTCCAAGGAATGTTTTCCACTCATGCTATTTTATTTTTTGCCTGCTTTTAAATGCACATCGAATGCAAACAAGTGAGGAGTTGGCTGCTGGGCTGATTCCTGTGCTTGCTTACACAGGGATTATTGGGCACCTGGGATTTCCAGTGGCACAACATTTATTAGGGGTGCTAACAACGTGCTGGAGCAGGGGCTGGGGTTTGTAGCTGATGTACTGGTTTTGGTACTTTGGCCCAAAATGATGAGCAGTCAGTCCCAGCTAAAAGTTGGATGCTAAGAACAGAGCAGGGCTGGGATGTTGGCAGGCACCTTTCCCATGGAGGCAGCACTAATATATTTCCAGTTTCATTTGCCTTCTCCATTTTAAAACTGAAACCCTTGGAATCAGCAAGTAAGGGAAATGCCAATGTTAGGATTAAAAAATAAAAATAAACTAAAACTGAAAAAAAAAGGACAAGAAAAAGCCTTCTTTTGAGCATCCAGAAGGCACAGCAACCAGAGGGAAATAAACCATGTCCCAGAGTTACTATCTTGCTGTAATTCCGTGCACAGCGACAGGATAAATGGCGTATTCCTGGAAGTGCTCTTTCCATGGTTGCATCTACGGGCTTGGATTTAAGGTCAGATTACCTGATTTAACAAATTGAAGAGTGTCAGCTGATCCCAGTAACCAGCCAAGTGCCTGCTGTGCCTCCCAGCCTTCCACCTCAGTATCTGAAACCATCTCCCCTAAACCAGCAGTTCTCAAACCTCAGTGTCTGGGCTGTGATTCAGCAGCATAAAGAACATCCCAAAATACAACCCTTAAAGTATTCAGGCATCAGCTAAAACTCATACATGATCCTCATACTTAAAAATTCATTTCTTCGAGCCTTTCAACATTTCAAAGCTTGAAATACTTGCCTTTCACATTCACTTCTAACTAAAGGATGTGAGTGAGAAAACACAGCCCTGTGTGTAGTCACTGCTGGACAGAAAAGCCCCACTGCTGCTTCCTCCAGTCAGGCAGGAAGGACCTTCAGGCTGATGCTGGAAGGTCACATATTCCATTGCTATCTTGTTTTCCATGGAACTGCAGCCAAAGCTGAGGATCTAGCCCCTCTGGGCTCACTTAGGGGATGTCACTGACTTGCTGCCATCCCTTGGTTTCCCTGATGAGAAGTTGGTCAGCAAACTAATGATCTTCATTCCGCTGGTGTTTCGGGAAATCTGCTCAACTTTGCTGTAGATCCAGAACAGCATCATGAGCCCAGGGGCAAAACAGTGGCACTGCAAAAGTCTGCCATTTTTAATTCCTCACTCTGATTTCCTCTTTCTGAACCCAAATGTGTCAACAGTTGGGTTTTCTCTTCCCTGAACCTCCCAGGGCCGTAGGCGTGCAGCAGTGAGTGTGGGATTTAATGAGGTTTGTGCTGTTGGTTGATCCAGGGAAGGACTGATGTGGATAGCAAGGCAATTCCCAAAATCTGCAAGGAGAATTGCATGGGCAGCATCATTGTGTTCAAAGAATAATTTAGTTTTTCATACCTTTTTAGAGTAAAACACAACCCCAGCCTTTGGCAGATGTGTGAGATGGAGGAGGAGGCCTGGAGCCAGTGACCCTGAGATCCTCAGCTGGATTGTGCCAGATGCAACAGGAGGCTGGAAAACCTCAGGAATTTGCTTGGACCACATTCAACTGCCTTCCTGTGGAGTCTGATAAAGCCTTAAACATCAGCAGGGCTGGGGACAGGTACTGTTGGAGTCCAGGGCACAGAGAATGTTTCTCTGCCTGTTTTGGGAAGCCCTGATCCCCAGCAGAACACTGCTTTTAACCTTTGTCCCTGGAGAAAGTTCCCAAGGCTTTGGGATGAGTTGGAGTCCACAGGTGTGCACTAGATAGTGGTATGTAGTAGTAGTAGTTTATCACAGGGTGAGAAATTTAGGGTTTTAGGATTTTAATATGAGAGTGAATAGGAGACAAGATGGAGGATTTTGGGCGTTGTCTCATCTCCTCCTTGTTCTTCTTTGACTCCATTTTCTGTAAGTATTGGTGGCAAGAAGTTATTGGTTAGACAAAGCAGTGGCATAGATGTTATGTGAATAGATTAATAGAACTTATTGGTAGAAAAGTAGAAATAAAGTACATGTTAGAAGGTAATTGGACTAATCAGCTTTAAAAGACCTTGAATTTGGGTGTTTGCTCTCCATTTTGTGCCTTGCTTCTTGTATGCTCAGTCTGGTGTGTGGACGGCGTACTGAACTTAAGAAAGGAGAAAAATAAACAACAGACTGAAGAGCAAGAAAAGAAAAACAAGTCCTGCTCATTTTTTCATCCCTGGCTCAGAACTCACAGGGGAACCCCCTCCAAAGGGCTCAGGAGGTGGGTTCCCACTCTTGTCAGGTCCACCAAAAATCTGACAGGTACAGGCACTGTCATCCAGAGCAGGGATGGACCTAGCATGCTCTGCAGCCTTCAAACAACCCTGAGGTGGTGCTTTTATTTCTCCCCCACTGACGAGGTGCAGAACTAGGGGCCTGGCAGCCCTGGAAATGGAAAATTCCTGATGTAACCATGGCTTTCATGAGAACAGTGGGCACTAAGTCTGTAACAAGCTCTGTGGCTGGCAGCTTGAAGAGAGACCTTGGTTTTACAGTGCTGTATCCCTGCACAGACATAAGCCTGGTCTGTGCTCACAGTATCCTATCTTGGGGTGAGAGCTTTCCTGGAGCCACCAAAAGAGCCCAGACCCTTTTTTCTGTAATCTGTCCTGCCTGTCAGGATGCCAAAAGCCACACCAGACCTGGAGCCTGGGCCAAAACTGCTATGTAGGCATGCCCAGAGAAGAGAGCTGGCACAAGGGGCTGTATAAAGTGAGATATGTGAAGCTGCAGGCAAATAGTTTGGTAATCACACGGGTAGGCTGGGCTTGGCATGTCTGCTCATCAAGAAAGAAAGGCAAAACAGCTTGGGAAAGGTTTGGAGCCTGTTTTGGTGGGAGGTCTGGAGAGCTTCAAGGGGTTAAACAATCATTCTCTGAGGAAGGTTGAGGTGAAGGACTCAGTGATATCCCAGTGAGGCCACAATCACCCTTCCAAAAGAGGTTTTCCCAGTGGGAAAAAAATGACTACATTCCTGATAATGAATCCCATTGCATGGTGTGGTTCATGGGGGGAGGAGTGTGTACCTTGCTTAGCACATGTGCAGGGGGATATATCCCCTGGGAAGCTGTCACTGGTGCTCACAGCCAGCCAGTCCCCCAGTGAACATTTCTGATCAAAGCCTTCCCAAGCTGATCTATTTTCAGCCCAACCCACTCAATACCTTGATTGCCACACAGCTCTTTTAGCTGCTCTTAGGTAAACAGGCTGTCGCTCCTTGGCATTTTGCCTCACTAAGCCCAAAAATACAAGTGGCACAGAAAATTAGAGAAGCTGCTCTCCCTCGCCAGGAAAAATGATGCTATTTCTGAAATAAACTGGTTTTAATACACCTCACTGGCCATGCAGGGATAAATATGCATAAATACACTTGAACTGGAGGTTCAGCTGTTGACATCTCAGGATGGAGACTGAGACAGAGAGAATTATGTGTCTCACAGGAGATGAAGCACTGCACAGGACACTTTTCACATGTCCTCCCTCAGCCAGCATTCCTGGGGTTGAGCCACAGGCTTGAGCAGATCAAAATCAGAGCTCCATCCACAGCAGATCTTATTTTTGAGGAATGGCAGGAACACTGGCCAGAGCTGGAAATTGTGTTTTCAGTTTCCCCTTGGTAAGTAAACACAAAGAAGTCAACAACAGATGGAGCATCACATGGAGTTACACAGGTCAGCACAGACTGCAGAGGACCCCTGAGTCTGAAAAAGGAATAATTTGGAAGGGGGAGCAGCTGGGAGATTTTTCTGAGAGATTGAGAAAGAAAGCAAAAATACTGGTGTGAGTAATCTCCTCTGCAAGCAGCAGCTGAAAACCTTGGCTTTGTGGAAGGGGACAAAGATGGGCAGGTAGCAGGGCAAGATGACAGCTCCTGGGTAGGACAGGTTTGGGGATTTTTTATTTGGCTGAAGACTAGAGAATGCAAGCAAAAAGGTGTTGAACTGATCACAAAACGAGCAGGACTAAAGCAGGCAAAAAGCAGGACAAAACTGGATTTTGTGTAATGAGCAGGTCGAAGCTCTGCCAGACAGAGGAGAGATTTCCAGTAGTTTATAGAGTGCTGTGGGGAGTCTGGGGTGAGACCTGAGGGATTCAGGTGAGTGGAGTGCTGCAGTAATGGGCTGCAGTGTGGAGGAAGATGAAAGGGAGGAAAGAGAGCAGAGGACACCTATTAATAAAAAAATACCCATTTCTTTTAAGATTTATTGATACCTCAGAGCCTAAAAGTCTCCTATGCCTTTGCATCTTTGTGCTAACATCACCCAAGAGTGAGCAGTGGCAGGGATCTGTGATGAGCCTTTGAGTTCAAGTGGGGAAGAGCTCTTGACATTAATTTGTAGAAATGAAAAGAAGACTTTGGTTAGCAGAGATTTCAGCCTGAGAAACCTGTGCTGCAGGAGAAAGATGGCATCAGTGTTTCTAAAAACCCAGCTGGCCATTGCTGAACATGCACTACCACACAACAAAAATGCAATCACGCAGTTGGGGACCTCAGGATGGTGGCTGTGGATTAATTCAGCACTGGAAGGAAAATTGATGGTTGCCCTGGGACCAGTGTTTGCTGGCCAGTGACATTCAGAGAAAGGACAGTCCCATCTGGTCCTGGGGAGAGCAGTGACAGTGCAAAAGGATGAAGTGATCACAGTGGACAAAGAGCAGGTCATGAACTCACCCCAAACGAGGGGAAGAAGGGCTGAGTCAATAGGAGACAGAGGTAAAGTTTATTCCTTGCAGGGTGTTAATGAAACAGGTACTGAGAAGTTCCTGTCAAAAACAATGCTGGGAAGCTGGGGACAGTGAGTCACCAAAATAATGTGATAATAAACGTGATAATAAATATTTATCACAGGGAGAGGGCTAACAAACAAAAGCTAAAATTGGGAGTGGACTTCATTACAGCTGAGGATTGCTTCCGAGGGGTGAGGATACAGGATACAGAGCTGGCTGACCTCTGGGAGAAAAATGTGATCACAGCAGAGAGCTGGCAAGCAGGTCCAAGGGAATTTGTATTCCAGAGGAGGCAGCCTTGGTAACATCAATGCTGACGAATTATTAGGGCATATTTACAGGGCAGCAGTCTCTATTCCTCACACCACACCTTGTGTGCAGCCAGCAGGCCTTGGGGGAAAAGAGGCACCTTCAGGGCACTCTAACTCATCTGGTCCATTTTGGATTCCTGCTGGAAATTGGGACAACAGGTTCCTGATCCCCATCAGCTGCTCCATCAGGATTTCAGCAGATTTAAGCAGATGAATGCAGTGCCTGATACTTTGAAATCAGTGCTGCTCACATGGTAAATAGAGTTGTGAGCCAGAAGATGGCCTCCCAGAGGGGTAACTGGTACTTTAATAGCCTGTGACCCTCCAGAGGTTGGGATTTTCCTGGCTCCAGCCAGTGCATCCCCACTCATGCCACGTAGGGCATGCTGAAGGTAACACCAGGCAATTTTTACCTATCAGCAGCTCTCCATGCAAAGCAAATATTTGCCTTATCATGGCTTTAACGTGCCCATCTCAGCTGCAGCTAAATGTCAACCACAGAATAAAGCTGTGCCAGCTGGGGAAGACCCTGCGCTGCTTGTGCAGCTCCAGGCTGATCAGAACATCGCGGGGCAAAGTCCGGATGTGAAGCAACAGGGAAAACCCCTCCGTTTCCAAAGGTGGGATTTGATTGGGGCATTGTGGCCTGTTAAGGATGTTTTTGAAGTCCCTGGAGAATTAGTGCTGGGTCTGCTGTGAATGATGATCACTGAAAGCTCCCCTTTCTCCCCCCGTTCCCAGGCTCGGTTGTTTCTGACACCGCTTTGCTCTCTCTGCGGTTTGCAGCCAAGTTTCTCGTCCGGTGACCGAGTGTTCCCCTCCGGAAGGGCCTGCTGCGGGGAGCCGCGGTTCCTCGGGCCAGGGTGACATTTGCAGTGACCGGGAGGTCACTCAGCGGAAGAAAACAAAAGCAGCGGCCGCCCCGCCACGCTCGGCAGCCACGGAGCTGCCCCGCAGAGGGGAGAGCACAAGCTGGGCATTGAAGACCTGCATTTTGCCTCACACCACATTCCTTCTACTTTCCATGAAACATTTTGTTTAAATCATTGGCAAAACTTTTTTCTTTCTCTTCTCTTCTCTTCTCTTCTCTTCTCTTCTCTTCTCTTCTCTTCTCTTCTCTTCTCTTCTCTTCTCTTCTCTTCTCTNGCAGGAGACTGTACCATTTCAGATAAAAGAGTAAATAACTGTTGGGAACATTAATGACTGTGCCCACCTTAATTATTGCATGCTTCTGTATGTGACATGTCCTTCCCTTCCCTTCCCTTCCCTTCCCTTCCCATTTTCCCCTTTTCTTTCTATGCTGCACATGTCCAGAGAATGGAACAGAGTTGGGAATGGGTCTGGAGCACAAATCTGATGAGGAGCACCTGAGGGAGCTGTGGGGGGCTCAACCTAAAGAAAAGGAGGCTCAGGGGGCCCTTCTGGCTCTTCAAAATTCCCTGACAGGAGGGTACAGCCAGATGGAGGTAAGGCTCTTCCCACATGTAACAAACAATAGGACCAGAGGAAATGGCCTCAATTTGTGCCAAGCCCTGGCACAGGCTGCCAAGAAAGAGCTGGAGTCACCATCCCTGGAGGGTTTAAAAGACATGTAGATATATGTGGCACTTGGGGATATGGTTTAGTGGTGGCTTGGGCAGTGCTGGATTAAGGGTTGGACTTGGTGGCCTTAAAGATCTTCTCCAACCCAAGTGGTTCTGTGATACTTAAGTCTGCAGGAAGATGTTAAGCATGGGCTGAATTCATTCAGTTCTTGCCTTGCCACATTCTCTTCATCATCCTTAACCCAAACTGCACAAGGACCCTGGTGAGCTCAATGACTTGTGTTTATAGGATCAGAGATTAAATGAGGTTGGAAAGGACCTCAGGAGGTCACCAAGCCAAATCTTCTGCCAAGAGCAGGAATCAGGAATAACCAGGCACTTGTTCTTAGACTTCCCCTCTCAGTTGGCAAGAACCAGTTTTAAAATGGCTAAAAAGTATTTTTGAGTATGCACAATGTGTTTGTGGCATCCTTTGAGTCAGAATATTGTTTGTTATTGCAGTCTCTGTCTACATGTCACCTTCTCTTGCTTCCTCTTATGCTTTCTTCCTGTGCCATTCTTTACCTTGGAAAGGACTTTACACCTGCTCTTCTTTGCACCTGCTCAGCATAAAGAGAGGGGGGAGAAAAAATGCTTTGGTAGGTTTTACTATTGGTTTTTTTGGGAATGTTGTTGGTGGTTGTTTTTTAAAACTTTAATGGAAAATTTCAATACTGAAGCTTTCCATCCTGGTAATGGGGCTTTTGCCAGAAAACAAAAGAAAGGGGAGGGAAGCCTGAAGGAGCAGTTAAATTTAACTTTCCAACTCCATTGCATAAAGAAACCCTGACAGCTTTTACCAAGACTTGCACTTGCAGAAAGACATTTTGTTAGGGATTTGCAGGGTCTCTTTTTACTTTAGACGCAGATGAATAAAAGCAAAGTCTTTGCTACAACACAGTTTGTGTTATCTTTTCCATTCCACATCTGAGGACAAGGAGCCACAGTCAGAGCTGCTCCTTAGCACCAGAGTGCTCTGGATTCAGGTGCAGCCTCCACTTTGCTGAGCCCAAGGAAGAGCACAGGCTGCCAGGAAGGAAGCAGAGCCATGACAGCAGAGAGACAAAGCAGAGGTCAGGGCTTCCAGCCCTGAACTTGTCAACCCAGAACTTCACTCCTGGTTCTTGGGTACCGATAATAAACAGCTGGAGAAGCAGCACCCTTGGATACGTCAGCATGTCATCTGCAACAACCACACATGGCCTGACCCAGAGCCCTTTGAGGCAAATGAGGAAGAGAGCCTTGCCTCCAGGAACAACCTGGACAGGGTGCAACCAGGGAGAAAGGGCAAGAAGAGTTGTGCAACCATCTGCCAGGCATTTCTCTGGGAGAAAATAAACACCAAATTCTCTCCCCTGTTCCCATCCCCTCCTTCAGGGAGATGAGCCCCAAAGAAAAAAATTTGACTAGTTTTGCATTCTGAATGGAGACTGGGCCCGGGGTCAAGGCTGCCAGCCCTGTGCTGGGGACACAGCACGTGAGGAGGTTCAATTAAAAGGTTTCACAGCAGTGGGAGTGATGGGGATCACAGGCACGAGGAGCCTGCTGACCTATTCCAGACAAATTGGTCTTATAAATAAAATGAATGTGTGCAGGACAAACAGGGAGCCTGTCACCTGAGCAAGCCATGCTGGGGCGCTGGGAAATATTTTATTGGGATATAAAGCCTTAAATGCCATTCTCCACGCACAGATGGGGGCTGTGTGGCTTTTCACCAGCCAGCTCTGCTGGCTGCTCCTGCATATTGATTCATGGCTGAGCGGGAACCTTCAGTTCCCTTTGGTGGCTTCAGAGAGCGTGACTGACACCCCGCAGGACAGAGGCTGACTTCAGCTCCCTGGTGCCAGGAACACAAAGAGCAGAGATCAAGGCCGTGGGGACATCACTGAGAGGAGTCCTGTCCTTGCCAGGCCAGGCTGCAGGAGCCCTGGTAGTCCCCATCACACTATCTTCCCTCCACTGATGCCATTAGGATGGGGGCAGAGGGAACAATCCCTTCCCAGTCATGGTTTTTTTCCCAGCTCCATCCTCATATCCTTCCTTCCTTGACCAGAATTAGAGAGAAAACAAAACAAAACAAAACAACTGAAACCAGCCCCAAGCTAAACAACAAACTGAATTCCCATCTTTTTCCCATTTTGTTTATTCACCCTGCAAAGGGCTCAGCCCCTCTCGCCCTTTCTGAGGACGAGGGGACCAGGGATGTTCAACAGGGCCAGACCCAACCTCCTGAAACCCCAAAATAGACCAGGTGGGTGTAAAAGAAGCTCTCCAACCCCAGCAGACATTTAATGGCACTTGTACCAATGCTAATTACATCTTAACATTTTCCCTCTGTATTTTGTTGTTTATTTTGGAAAAGCTCCTCCCTGGACTCATTTTCTTCCTCAGCTTTAAAACAATAACACCACCACACTTGCTTTTCCCTTGGCTGTTTCCCTCATTATTTTAACTCTGCCATTCTGCTCCTGTACAGTCAGCAGAGGAGTTCAATCAGCCTGATGAGTAAAAGTGCATAATTTTATGGCTGCATATCAACTGACTGTTATTAAACTAATCAATCAGCTTCAGTGCAGCTACCAGTACAGCACAAGAGAGGACAAGGCAGAGGAAATGCTATGCTATTATTTTTCCAAAAGAAAAAAAAAAAAAAAAAAAACCAACAATCTGGCCAACCAAATTCTTCAGCTTGTCCTTCTCTGCAGGGGGAAATGACTCAGTAAGTCATGGAAGAGGTGACCTGCAGCAAGGTAGTGAGGAGGAGTTTGCTCTGTCCTGCTCACCCGCAGTGCTCAGCCATAATGCCCAGCAATTGCCAATGCCCAGCAATTACCATGCTCCAGAGACCAGGAAAGTCATCAGCTACTCTCCCATCCCACCTTGCAGTGTCCCCCTGCAGCTGCCTCTGACCTCCTCCAGCAAAGCATTTAGGCACATGTTCAATTAATTCTGTTGGAGCCAGTGAGGTCATCACCTGTGCCCATTTTCCCAGCCTTGGGGTCAGCAGTCATGGAAGAAGTTAGGGAGCTGATTTCCAGTGGTCTTACCCCAGTAGTTCTCTCCCTGATGACCCCAATGACATTTACAGGATAGCACATGGGAGGAAAATATGCCTGAACCTCCTTTCCCATAAATAATCACACTCCTTCACATATTCAGTGCCAGGAAATGCAGAACTGACCTCCCCATCCCATTTGGGACATAGCACACAGGCCAAGGGCTACTCCTGAAAGGCTGCTGAAGACACCAGGGGACAGTCTGTCCTCCATGTCCCTGAAGGGCAGGACAAGCAAGGGAGACATGCTACAAGCAAGAGAATTCTGGGATAAGGCAAAGCTTTCTGCTGGACAGGGTGAGCAGGGACCAGGACATGCTGTCAGGAGGTTGGGGAGGTCCCTTAGAGCAAGTTGCTTCTTTCACAGAAACACCTGTTAAGGCTGGACCTGGTGAGGTTCTGCTTGAAGTCACAGGTGGGCATGATGGCCTTGGGGGTCCCCTGCAAGTCTGAGTCCATGGGAAAGAACAACCCAGCTTTCCTTGACTTCCAAGAGAAGGAGAAGATGTAACAGGGCTTTGAACTTCAGCACAAGTCAGTGGGATCTTAACAAACATGAGCAGAGAGAGGGAGGGAGGGAAGAAGGGGGGAAGGACACAGACAAGCAGATCACTTGCCAGGTTGTGCCTTTCCCACTGTAGCTGGCACACTTTGTGCTTCCCTCTCTCAGCCTTTCCCCCTCCATATCCTACAGATAAAGAGTCAAATGGTGCAGAACAGAGCAGGCAAAGCTCTCTGTGCTATATCCTCCAAATGCTTTTAGCCTGGTCGTGCCTCCTTAGACCCACAGAGGAAAGGAAAGCCGCTCTCAGCCAGCCTGAGAATCCTTCCCCATTTAACTGCATTCACTTAATACGGATTGAACTGCACTGGCTCTTGCTTGGGCTATTATTTATCCCAATATAAACATTATAAAATGTCCTGGGTTGACTTTATGAGGCTTGTTATCCCCATTCGTCTGTGTAGCTTAGAAAATAAGTTTTTGTGCCTTTAAGACTCATTCTGAGAGCAAAGACATAAACCAGGACATAGATATATATATNTTGTCACATCCACAGGTGCAGAGTGCTCTGTACTGGCCACTCTGGGGCATACAAATAATTCTGGAGCTTGACACAGAGAGTGACCGGGAGTAACTCACCGTGGACTCGACCCAAAGGCTTTTCCCGGGCAGGGAAAGCAGCCCTGCAAGCCCCCACGCCATCCCGCTGGCCAGGGCTGCCAG
>VXAX01006612.1:229086-289742 GCA_013399835.1 Leptocoma aspasia
TTTTCCCCTCTGTGCAAAACCACAGCCAAATAAAAGTCGGGGGAAGCAAAGGAGACTCCAGTGGGTGTTGCAGCAGCACAGCTGAGGTCTCAGGAGTCAGGAAATTCCAGTCCCGGCAGCCTGCTGGTCGGAGTAGATGGAGGCCAGGGGTGAGCAGGAGGGGAAGGGACATTCTGCCTGCTGGGAAAGGATCCTGAGCTAGGCTGGGTTTTACTGGTGATCTGGGCTCCCTCCCCTGCACTGCCACATGCTCTTCGCACAGCCCTGTGCACATCACTGCAGGTTCTTCTGGCAGAAATCATCACCCTCCATCAGGTGTGCCAATCCATCAAGAGCTTCCTTGGAAAACCCAGTGTGCCCCCCAGCCCTTCCTCCGTTGGATACTGGTAAATAAAGCAAGCAGGGATGAGTTCCCAGTGCCAGAGGCACAGCACAGCTGTGTGAGGGCATGGCAGCAGCTGGACCAGCACCAGGATGGGGACGGGAATGAGGTCTCTGGTCTCTGCCCAGCACAGAGGGGCCGTGCCAGCCCACATCTTGGCTTGTGCAAAACCTCCAGCCATCCATTCTCCCCCAAAAATCTTTATTCAGGTGAGCTCATCGGTGCTGCCATGGAAAACAAGCACTGCTGCAAATGAGTAGTCATGAATAATCATGCTGGCTATTTTGAAAAGCTTTTTATGCTTTCCATAAGAGATCCAAAGAAGATACGCTTTTGAATAGAAGAATACTCCTTTTGAAATGTTTGGTTCAGTCTCCAATGAGGAGATGATCCTCAGCATCTCACCCCAGGGACAGCGAGTTCCTGCCATGCACTGCTGCAGGATCAGCCAGGGAAAGAGGGAGGATGGGGCAGCAGTGGCAGCACCAACTTCTGAGCATCCATCTCCTCTGCCATGGGCTGTCTGCAGGACCTTGGGCTGAACCTGCCCTGCCTCAGCTCTCCAGCTGCAGAGTGGGGAACAGAGCCATGTGCACAGGCAGTAAGGGGTTTACAACCATTAAAAGATGATGAAATTCTATCCTAGACAGGCTGAGAGAGCTGGGGTTGTTCAGCCTGGAGAAGAGAAGGCTCCTGGGAGACCTTAGAGCCTCCTCCAGCACTTAAGGGGGCTACAAGAGAGCTGGAGAGGGACTTTGGAGAAGGGGGAATAACCTTAAGCTGGAGGAAGGCAGATTTAGATTAGATATTAAGAAGAAATTCTTTGCTAAAAGAGCAGTGAGGCCCTGGCACAGGTTGCCCAGAGAAGCTGTAGTGCCCCATTGCTGGAAGCGTTCAAGGCCAGGTTGGAGCAACCTAGGATAGTGGAAGGTGTCCCTGCCCATGGAAGGGGCGTTGAAATTGGATGGTCTTTAAGGTCTCTTCCAACCCAAACCATTCTATGATTCCATAATTGCATCCTCTACAGAGGCAGCTCCCTCAGTAGCTGAAACTGAGGAATGCAAAGAGCTTTTGCATAAGAAAACCCTAAAGCCCAGCTTCTGCTTGTGCATTAACATGGCTCCAGTGAGAGGTTTCTTGTTACCTGTTTCCACTCAAGTTGGGTACATAATATCTATTATTTACAGAGATAATTTAATTCCTACCCCCTACCCAGTTCCTTCTCTCACTGTCCAGTATACCCCAACCAAGAATTAAGTATACAAATGCAAAATCTCCACTTGTTCTTTAATGTAAGCACTTAGTCCATCTCTCCAGCCTGCCCTGCCCAACCCAGGAAAGCCCAAAAAAAAGGGGAAAAAAATGAAAATGAAGAAAATGCTTGACTTGCTATAGTTAAGCCTGTAGAAAAATATTTCTTTTGCTACCTATTTATTAGTATTCTGCTACACCAGTGAAAGGGTTATCAAAACAGTTACTGGGCCATGGGAAACCACTTTTTTTTTTGCTGAGAATAAGAGATTTTTGGTGAGCCGCCTCCGGTAGCTTTACGCACTTCTTTTCTGAAGAATATTTTCATATTCTCAATTTCAATGCCTGATGACTGTTGTGTTGGACCACATGGTGCACATCTGGTCTAAGCAGAGCAGAGACATGCAGGGCATGTTCTCAGTGTGATCCTCTTTCATTACACCTCCCCTCGAACCCAAACATCTGCCATCGTGCCCAGTGATTTGAGCCAAACAAGCCACCTTCAGAAAACAAAACCAGAACCAACTGATGTTAGCAAAAAGGAGTAAAAGCATGGGAGGGGAAGTGAAAGCTGAGAAAAAGTGGGAGGAAGAAAAATGCAAGGAGCAAATAGCTGGTGAATGATCCGATAACCAGACAGAGCAGCAGCCCCTTACTTGCAAACAGCAAAAGAAAGCTGGTAAAGAAACAGAAAGCAGGTAAAATTTGCAGAGAAGATGAAAAGAAGCTTGGTGGCAAGTAGCCACGGGACCAGCCTGGTTGTGCAGGCAGGTGCTTCTTGCTGAATTGGGAACTGCTAAAAATTCATTTTGGTGTGGCCACAGGAAAAGGCAAATGTTTTGGAGCAAGTCAGGGGAGGTCACACCTTAGGGGATGTGTGTAGGGGGGGGATACATCCTGGAAATCAGTGACTCAAAACCAACTGGAATGGTCCTGGTAGACAATTGCTGGTGTTTGAACTCCCAGCAATGCCTCAGCCAAGACGGTTGGAGTAATCCTTGGCTGCGCAGACGGCAAATATGAAGTGGGAGTGCTGAACTGATACTATCTCTGTAAACAGCATTAGTGAGACCATTTCTGAAAAGTTATGTCTAGTCCTGATGTTCACATGTCCAAAAAAAGATCTTAAGGAAACAGCAACAATTCACCACAGAGTGATTTTAGGCACTGGAAGCCTACTTTAGAGAAAAACATATCCAAGGGAAAATTGAAGTGACTTTACTGCAGGTTATCAACATCTGAGCAGGTATAAGCCCTGGAAATGGCATCAAGGAAAGTTGTAATGAGCTGGAGTCTGGGAAATTCAGATTAAATCCAAGTGAGAGGTCTGAACCAGGTGTGCAGGGGTCAGGTTTTCCCCACAAGGTCCAGATGACCTCCTAGCATCCAACACAGCTAAAGGCTGGCAGGCTTTTCATGCCTACTGCTTGCTCATCAAAGTGGCCTTTGGCTCAGTAATTGGCTGACCCCAAGTTTGGAGGAGTTGAATGGCTGGGTTTTGGTGCAAAAGCTTGAGGTTATGCTACTATGGACCCAGAGATGTGGGTGGACCTCCTGATATTGCTATAGGTCATGGTTTTGGGGAGATTTGGGTGAATCACAGCACACAAAGTCACTTTGTGCGTTGAACAGAAGGCCGGCCCAGGGAGATTTTTCTTACATTACTCAGCCAAAAAGGTAGCAACAAAGGTAATGGGGCACGAGAGCCCTTCTTTTGCTAACTGCTAAAAACCATGGAGGAAAACAGATGGATGAAAAGTTGTTGACGTTGATGGGGATCTTTCCAAGCGCCTTCAGTGGGTTTTTGGCTGAGGTACATATGCTCTTGGTATCAGTAGGCTGATCTCCACAGCAAATGAAATGGCCCCTGGATGTCACTGCTGTGCTACAGTAGAGCAGCAGAAGAGCCTCATTCTATGGGATGTAAAGAAGATGGAGTTAAGGCCCGGAGACAAGGCCTGGATAACTGGAAGCGTTGGCTCGGGCCCTTGGTCTCCCTCCAGCACAGATTGCAAATGACTGCGAGTTATCATCTGACAGATGCTCTGTCGTGGCTCCAGTCCATTTCCTACTGCACAAGTCTATACATCACAGCCCGCGCTGTCGTCAGGCCTGCGTGGTCAAACCAGCCTTGGCTGCTGCTTTCTCTCCAGCTTCTCCTCTTTACTTCTTCAAACCTCTCCCTTCTCCAGGGAAAAAAAAAAGGCCCAAACCAACCGAAAACCCAACAAAACTCAATCTGCTATCCACCACAAATTTAATTGGTTTCAACACAAAGTCCGAGCCACATGCTCTCGTGGAAGACGTAGGAAACCAATTCATTGATGTCTCCTTCAGTTTGCAAATTTCAGTGTGAGAGATGCTGCAACTCTTAGCAGGTTGGTAACAGTGAAACCTAATGATGACATTTAAATGTATTATTTCTACCACCAGGCTACCTGGGGTTTAATTTGATGACATTTAAATTTTATCAACATTTTCCCTAGGGCTCGGTTTGATGGAAGGCCTTCAGATGAGTTGCTTGTTCCTGGGAAGGCAGAGGACTGGTTTGTTTGGGGTAGAGGAGAAAAAAGAACCCAAATTCCTCCTATTACCCCCACAGTAATTCTCATTAGAGGGAAATAGGTGTAAGTCAGCACAAGAACTTGTGGGAAGTGCAGACAGTTGAGGTGGAATACAATAGTCTGAGAATAAGACTGGGAAGAGTGGGGCAATTGCATCACTCATCTTCCTGTTGGCTGCACTAAAAACTTTTCATTTAGCTCTGAGATTTCTGCTGAATTCTTGTCCACTGCAGTAAAGTAAAACCGCCTTGCTTCAAAATTGACTTTGACTTTGCAGACAAGTCTGCAGGAATTCCTACACAGCTGACCACTGTCATTTATTTAAGCAGCTCAGTACAGGATTAGGTAGCTCTGGAACCTGGGATAGCCTTTTATCTTGAGAAGTGACTGTTGCAGGTAAGAAACAGAGATGGAGCAGTGGGAGATGTGGGATTTCTCTCACCTGACTTCATGTATCCACAATGCAGACATTTCCAGCAGAGCTGGTCACCCTGGGCTCCCTTTTGTAGTCAGCAGAAACAGACACTTTTAGGGCATGATTCATCTGCCCTATTTTCAACATCTGTGTTGGGTTGGGATAAATTACAACCAGGACTACAGAGTCTGCACAATCGAGGGCCTCAACCAACTCTCCCCAAATATACTGTGCTTGGAGATGTCCCCCTTGTGCACCAGCTTCCCATGTGGCTCTTCCCTCAGACCCACTGCAGGGACATCTCTGGTCCCCTAAGAAGCCTGAGAGGGCACAAGGTGCCTGCAAGCCTGCAGGGCTTCTCATTTTTGCTTTATTAAAGCTGTGACACAGAAAACCTCTTGAGATTTGTCACCTAATACCGGTTGTGAATTCCCCAAGGTGATAAAGATTCAGCTCAGGATTGACAGAGGAGAATATTCAGCTTTTTGGGACCCTCTTTAGGTCAAGAGGAGGCTGTTGCTTAAGTGCTTTGGCACTTTATTCCTTGTTGAGACCCCAAGAAAAGTTTAGGAATATGTGGGACACTTTCAAGTTGACTTGTTGCTCATTTGGCAGACAGAAAGGTGCATTAATTTTTGGGAGAATCCATACATGGTTATTTGGCTCTAAATGGGCCATGGAACTAAATTCATCTTCAGAAAGTTCTGTGGGAATTAATTAAAACTTAATCTCAGCCTGGTCTGTGGGTTTTGCTTAGTGGGTACCATTGTTTTTTCAGGCTCAAGTACCTATTCCTAAGGAATCTGAAGTGTGCCTTGGCCCATCTGGGGTGGGTTTTCAGTCATGAAAACTCTCCTCTTGTATATTCTCTGGTCTGGTTGAAGATGTCCTTGCTTATGCCAGGGGGACTGGACTGGCCTTTAAAGGTCCCTTCCAACCAAAACATTCTATGGTTCTGTGATATTCCTGCCCTGGTTCTTTGGCTTTCCAGCCACATAGGATCTCAAACAAAAAAGAGAAACCACACATACCCACACACACTGTTTCTGAGCCTTTCTGCCCTAAATGTGGGCTGTCTGCCCCTTAACACTCCCTGGCTGGAGCAGCTGGTGCGTGGTCTGACCTACACCAGGGCACTTTCATCTACTCCTTTTTCCAACCCTCTCCTGGGGGACCTTCCACAACCCAGGACTTGTGCTCCAGCAGTGGGTTCGTGGATCCTTCCAGCATCCCTCCTTGTACAGCTCAGGTATTTCTGAAAACCCCACATTTCGTGCATCCCACACCCTGAGGTGTGTTTGTCCGTCCATCCCCTGCTTCCCCTTGTGGGGATGCACATTGGAGCAGAGGCAGGACAGGAGCTTTCTAAAGGGCCAGCAATCCCTCTGAGGCAGAACTGTAATTACATTGCAGTTGCTATGCAAACAGCCGCTCGTTTTGCTTTTCAATATGTAATTATCACTAAATCATCGGGGTGGAGGTTTAGCTACCTAAGTCGTTTACTTTCCTGCCCCTTGGGGCTCTGCCATCTGCCAGGACTGGCCAGCCGGAGGAGGCCTGGCAGGGTGCAGCAGTGCCCCAGCTCTGTGGCTATCCAGGTGCTGAAGGAGGTAATCCCAGCCACATCCCGATGCTTGCACCAACGCGGAGCTACCACCGCTCAAAATTCAAATTGCTCTTGTTCAAACCCAGCCTGTTTTTCACCATTGCTCAAAATTCAAATTGCTCTTGTTCAAACCCGGCCTGTTTTCTCCCCTTACAAAGGCAGTCGGTGGGTGCGCGTCGCAGCCCTCAGCCCTGCTAAGGAAGCGCAGAGGCGGAATTTCATCTTGAGAAGAGGCTGAGCAGGGGGCAGTGACCCACAGAAGTGTAGGATGGCCCATGGAAGGTCGGATTCCCCCAGGGCTGCATTAGCTGTAGGAAAATGCTTCCCCAGAGGAGACAGGGTCATCCATCACCCGCTCCCATCTGGGCTCTCGGTGAGATTCGGGCCTACAAACCCCCCAGGCCTGCACTGTGCACTTCAATAGCCATGTCCCCTACCCTGGGGGCAAGACAGAGGAGATAAATAATTAACTCTGTGCTGAGCTGAGTGGTGGACAGCGACAAAGATCCCCTTAAACGAGGCCTCTTAGCCTGAATCTCCTCAGCGCAGGAAGCCTTTGGGTTTGTCGGTGTATAAACCACGCACAAGGACCTTGGAGCATCCACAGCGGCATTCCTCTGCTGCACAGGACTGAGGAGCCATCACCTCGTGTCCCGTCTCCTTCAGTGTCCCCTCTCCTTCAGTGTCCCCTCTCCTTCAGTGTCCCCTCTCCTTCAGCACGGGGTCTGCCACAGCAATTATTTCTGTGACACACACACACATGTTGAGCTGGCATCAAACCAGGGGCTCAGAGCTGAGCCAGCTCCAGAGCCATTAACAACCTCTGGAATTGTGCAGCCTCCCTGCTGGCTGCCTTTTACGATCCCTTTAAATTGTCAGCTAACAAGATGGTGGGGACGTCAGTTTAATGATCATTAGCAAGACCCAATTAGCAGGGAAGCATAATGAATCCTCAAATGCAGGCTTGCTAATTTAAATACAGATAATTCATGGCACCAGTTGAGTGCTTAAACAAAGATTTCAGAGGTCTTTCTGCTTGTCAATAATGTGGGCACAAGCCTGATCGATCTCCATGAATGACAATGGATTGGAGGCTTTGGAGTGTTTGTGAGAAATTTAACACAATTTGTCTGCAGCAGCAAATGCTTCAATAAAGCTCCAGCTAAGAAACAGTCAAACTTCCACAACCATTTATCAGATTATCACACAAGAGGAAGGAGTGAAAAGCAGGAGGGAGAGAGAAAAAAGGATCTGAGCACAGCTGCAAAATTTATTATCTTATTGTACCCTGAAACTGTATTTCTTCTTCCTATTGTGCATGTGACTGAGTCATTTTACCAACTAATTTCTGCATCTCAGAAGCACTCAGCATCACAAGGCAATGGGCCTTGGAGTCCAGGCTGTCAGCTGAACTCTGGAAGTTAATGGGCCAGGCAGCTTTCCTTGGCGGGAAGCATTCCAGGAGAAAACATCTTGATAAAAGAAAAAACATCCAAAGAGTGACAAATGGGCCTATGAGGCTGGAGAGGGAGCAAAACCAAGACAGTGGAAAGAAAATAGCGCTGGGAGGAAAAGAGAGGCTCATAAAAATATACATTTGTGTATACATGTATGAGTCTGACAGAAAGCAGTCAATAAAAAAAAGCAGATCGGGCACGAGGGATGCAGAAGCAGCTGTGGTTTCAGGCAGATTTGTCACAGAGTGGGGTTGGGTAGTTTGAAACTTGCAGGAGAAAAAGGAGAGGAGAAGAAGTTGATTTGATGAAATAATTATGAGCAGGACAATGTGATGGAGAAGGGAAGAGAAGGTTTCACAGCTGTCAGGCAATTGAAAAGGATGATCAGAGCTTGCAAAGCATGGAGGGTTTAGCTCCCTTTTTTCATCTCCTCACATCTCTCTCATGGCCTGAGTGCTGAGAGGGGCTTTGCCCCCACAGTCAAAGCTCTTCAAGCTGGGGAGGACAGCAGCTGTGTCAGCCACTCCTGCTGCAGATCCACGGGCTGGCTTGGGTAAGCTGGAGCTCATTTGTCTCTGTGCTCAGCCCCATCTGCTTCCCAGCACTGCCCTGGATGCCTGGTGCTCCCTCCCCCTCAAGCTGCTCTCCTTGCTGATGCTGTAAAGGTAGTGGGGACTCCCCAAATTCCCCCTGGAGAGCACAGGAGGGTGAGGGTGCAGCTCTTGATACGTGAGATGGCAGCACTTGGGATGAAATGTCCACAGTCCATGGGAGACCATCACCATTTGGCTCACAGAGCCCCACCAGGGCCAGTGCTGAGCTCTTCATTTCCCTTCTCGCATCTGACCCTCAAGGAAAGCCAGGGATGTCCTCATTGCTCACACACAGTGAATTATTAACCAGAGAGGAAAGATCCAGAGATTCCTTAGCACCAGTTAAGTGCTTCTTTGTTCATACTCAATCCTGAGAGGCTGGATGGGCACAGCAAGACACAGGACAGGGGATTGTCCCTGTCAGCTGCAGGCTGAACAGGTTGACCCTGACATGGAAGAATAATTCAGTCCTTAACATAAGCAGCCAGTGGTATTGAAAACTCTGGAGCATTCAGGACAGGGGGCTCACAAGCCTGGCCTAGGACTTGAAGAAGATATGTGCCATTCTGGCCTGGTGGAGGCCAGGTGGGACATCCTGGGCCACCTCAAATGGCACCAGAAATCCGGGAGTGGGTTGTGACCCTCTCTCAGTACAAGCATTTATATCACAGACATGCAGATAGGTGGCTGGTGAACCACCTCACATCTCCTGACCATCAGAACACTCCACAGGAGGTTAAAAATTAACTTCTCTCAGCAGCTTTGCTGGCCTTGAGCAGACAAAAATTCAAGGGCCACTCCTCAGCAAGGGCCAGTCTTCAGTCTGAGATATTAAATTAGTAATTGTGACTACTTAGTTTCATCTGTGCTTGCATGTCTAAAAGTCACATTTCGAGCCCTTCAGCTGAAAATGGAAACCTGTGATTCTCACACCCTCATAGACTTGTGAGTGGAGTTTTGTAAAAACATAAAGGAAAAAAATGAGACCTTCATGAAAGTTAAAGGTGAAATTCCCAGGGGCCTATTCTAGACTTCCCACCACCAGCATGGCAGCCTGAGACTCCAGACAAAATCATAAGAAATAGAATTGTCACTTTGCAGCATCTTACCCAGCCTTGACCCAGAGCTGAGCTCAAAAAGCTCTCCCTCCATGAGTCTTGGAGATCAAGAAATTTCCTCATTTTCTCCTTCCAAAGAAGGTCTCCCTTGCATTGTTTTCACTGACTTTCTTAGAATCCCAGTATCATCATGGTTGGAAAAGACCTCTGAGATCATTGAGTCCAACTGTACTGGCACTTTGTTGGTGCTTGTTGGCAGATCAAGGGTTCTCTGGGCTGGATTTATTTTGTGCAGCAGCACAAGCCTGTAAAAAGTGTTTCCAGACTTTTGGAGGGTTGGCTGAGCTGTCCCCAGAAGCCAAGGTCTCTCATTTTCTCTAGAGACGTGTGTGTTCTTGCCTGTTTGGAAAGCTTTTATTTGGTCAGAGGAGCAGTAAATAAGGTTTTACTGACAACACCAAGTGATGGATTGTCACCACAGGAGCGTAACTTCTCAGTGAAATAAGCTCCTATTTAGTGAAGAAATGCTCCTAAGAGTGACCATCCGCAGCTGATCCTGAGCCAGGGGTTATCTCTTTGAAAAAGTTGGTTAAATGACAGAGCTGAACAGAATATTAATTGTCAATATCCTTATTGTACCTAATTTTAAAAACAATTGGAAATTAAATTAAAATTAAAGTCTCTGCTTTTGAGTAGTCGTTCAGTCTTGTTGGTCTGGAAGCAGAAAGCTGACATTGAAGATTCTTATCCTGGCATGTGATTTATTGATAAAGGTGCTCAAATATGGGAACTGAGACTTTGATCTTTTCATGAGAAATAGTTTTCCCATCTGTAATACAGGGGCTTTTCTGTCAGCCACTTTATAACTATGTAATAGCTGCAAAATATGAAATGAGTCTAAATAACTATTAAGGAGGTGGGATTTTCCTCTAATCAATTAACTTTTGAAAGCCCTCATCCTCCAGCAGCTCTCTTAGCACCAGTCCACAAATGGGATTGCTCATGCACAAAAAAAAAGAACACACAAATTTTTTTCCACAAGCCTTGATGCCATGATGGATCTTCCTTTTCAATTAACTGGAAAAAAACCCCCACCATTTCTGTGTATGGAGTTGGCATCACTGGGACTAAGGACATTCCATTATTTTTCCCCTCTCGTGAGCTATGTTAATAATATCAAGACAAATCTGCTCTTAGAGAAAATTGCCTGGTGCAAGTGAAAGCAAAGCCTTTGATCCATGAACCTCCTGCCCCACAAAAAGAGCTTCCCAAGCTTGCTTAGTCTACTGAAATGGGAGCTGGGATGGGATGCAGCTGCTGTCTGCACATTTATCTCAGGGGTAAACACGAAAGATCAGGCAGAGCAAAATTGAGGGCAAAAGAGCTGAAAGTGAGTCTATGAGACTGCGTGGTTACAAGAGGTTACTAAGGTTTCTGACTCCCAGAGCAGAGCTGCCCTGGGACAGCCCCTGGGGAAAGGAGAAGGGGCAAAAAAACCTCTGCTGATTTAACACAGAGGCTGTGAGTGGAGCAGGAGGGAGGAGCAGTTCTTGGAAACATTTTATCTTGCCAGTTCCTGCCTTCTCCTCTCCCATCCTGACTGTTCTGAGCAGCGACCTTGGCCACTGGATAATGGAAGAGGGAGGAAACTTCAGAGGAATTGAAGAGAGCAAACTGCAGAGCACAGCACAAGTCATTGAGAGCCTCTGGGGAAGGGGTTCTGCACCGTGCTGGGGGTTGCAGGGCTGGATGGATGGATGGATGGATGGATGGATGGATGGATGGATGGATGGATGGATGGATGGATGGATGGATGGATGGATGGATGGATGGATGGATGGATGGATGGATGGATGGATGGATGGATGGATGGATGGATGGATGGATGGATGGATGGATGGATGGATGGATGGATGGATGGATGGATGGATGGATGGATGGATGGATGGATGGATGGATGGATGGATGGATGGATGGATGGATGGATGGATGGATGGATGGATGGATGGATGGATGGATGGATGGATGGATGGATGGATGGATGGATGGATGGATGGATGGATGGATGGATGGATGGATGGATGGATGGATGGATGGATGGATGGATGGATGGATGGATGGATGGATGGATGGATGGATGGATGGATGGATGGATGGATGGATGGATGGATGGATGGATGGATGGATGGATGGATGGATGGATGGATGGATGGATGGATGGATGGATGGATGGATGGATGGATGGATGGATGGATGGATGGATGGATGGATGGATGGATGGATGGATGGATGGATGGATGGATGGATGGATGGATGGATGGATGGATGGATGGATGGATGGATGGATGAGGCAGGGATGACTGTCACAGGTCCAACACCCCAAAATACCATGACCAGCCCCAGCAATGCCCTGTCCCACTGGCATCCCACAGCTCCACATTTCTCCCCTCCCAACAGCCTCTTCCCCCAGGTCCAGCACTTCTCCTCCATTTGGAGTGTGGTCCTGCAGCTCTCAGAGCTGGAGCCCCTCACGTCAGCAGCATCTCTGTGGAAGATGAGCGTGCCTGCGAAAGAGATCAGAGATGCTCTTTGAAGAGTCGGCAGAAATTTTCATTACAGATTCCCAGCTGCATTTTCCTGCTAACCTTGCATTCCTGAGGATGCAAAGTGAGACGGGGACTTACGTATGGAGAACATGTTACCCCTCTCACAGGCTACTCCCACAGCCAGGAAAATATGTCCTGTGAGTTTCCTCCCTGAAGAAGGCCAAAAATCAAATCAGTTTTTCCCTTGGAATTTTCCAAATGCTCTCTGGGCTGTTTCTGACTGTGTAGAAAGCTCACATTTCATCCCACAGCCCACAAAGGGTCCAGTATGGATATCTATCACAATAACACTGCCATCATCTTCCCTGCTGCAGCTACCATTATTTAATTCTTATTTATAGCCCTCAGCTTGGAGAGGAGCAGCTTGTGTTAGCACACACACACAGCGACAATAAGTGACTGGTGACAACCAGTCCCTGGCAAGACTCACCACTTGAGGAAGGAACTGGCATCTTTTTATTATTATTTTTATTATTTATATATTATTGCAGTGCCTGACACAATGTGCACAACACTGGATAAGGGTGGGTTTTGAGCGGTTTTTTATTAAGTGTTTTTTTATTTGAGTGGTTTTTTATTATAATATATAATATACATTATTATATAATAAGTTTTATTAAGTTTTATTAAGAGAAATTTATTATTTCTCTAAGCTCTGCTGTGGGGAGCACAAATGTGTGTTTGAGCTCGGTGAGGGATGGGGAAAAGGGAGCCAGACCCAGCTGCGTAACAGAAGAAGGTGCAGGAACCCTGGAATATTCCAGATCCACCACCTGCTCCCGACACGTGCTCTGCCCAAACCAGGACCCCTCACAAGTCCACAGTCCCTGAAGGTGATGCCAAGATAAGGAAGGTAAAGAAAGGCTGGATGCAGTGTCAGGAAGGTTTCCCTGTTCCCTCCTCAGGGACAGCCAGGACTGATCCGTGCCCGGGACCATTCCCAGAGCACATTCCTGATCCCAGTGGTGTCAGTCCTGTTACTGCCTCTCCAGATACGACCCATTGTTAATTATTGCTCATTAGCAATAGTATTATCATGGCTACTGTTGTATGAATATATATAATTAATTATTCACTTTCTTAATTAAATACTTAATGGTATTAATGGTTTAAATCAGGCCATCAAAGCTCTAACAGCTCGTATAAAATGATACCAGCACTGAAAGAGATCCTCATCCCCACCAAAGCCTGCCCATTTGCTTTGGGGTTAAAAATTATTAAGAAGTCTAAATAATTAATTTAAATAATTAATAGAATTTAATGTAAAGTATTAAATATTAATAAACATAATTAAGAAATTATTTGGGTTAAAACCAGTGTGCTTAGACTCACCACAGCATCACCTCATCACTGTCTTGATGTGTGAAGTCATACAAACTAAAAAAAAAAAAATAAATAAGGTGAGATAGAGAAATGTATGAAGAGACAGATGTTGAAGGTGCACAGCTGGAGCCACTGCAGCATCCCCCAGCCTGTGTGCATCCCATGGGGAGCAGGTGTGCCCAGGCTCCTGCACAGACAGTGATCCTTCCACAAGGCTGTGGTGAATAAAGGAGTTCACTCCATGCAGGTAGCCTGGAACATGCAATTTTGCCTCACACCTGGGTTAGGCAGAGGATCCAAAGCAACCAGCAGCCACCAGAGTGGTGAGATCAAACCCTGCTGCTCCTGTGTGAATCCCCTCCCCAGATTTGGGGGCTTGATTTTGGTGCAGTTGAGATGCCACCAAGGATCTGCAATATCCCTGCCAGCTCAATGCAAGGGATATAGAACATCTGCAGCATCCTGGAGTTTTGGTGGGAGATCAGGAGAGAGGCTGCAGGGTATCACAGCAATAAGAGATCTCTGTTTGTGTATGGACCCCCCCCATGCATGATGCCAAATCTGGAGCTTAAATCTGAATTGAACCTACTGTAACCAACATGCAGAAGGGAAGGTACCCAGGCATTTTATCAGTCACAGCATGGTTTGGGTTGGAATGGACCTTAAAGATCATTCTGTTCCAACCCTCTGCCATGGGCAGGGACACCTTCCACTATCCCAGGTTGCTCCAAGCCCCATCCAACCTGGCCTTGGACATTTCCAGGGATGGGGCTGCCACAGCTTCTCTGGGCACCCTGTGCCAGGACCTCACCAAGTCACTCTCTTCACATTGCCTGGGAACTTGGATTACTTAGGACAGAATGAAATCATCCAGCTCCTGCTGAAAAGTGAGGTCTGACTCCATGACCATCTTTGTAGCTTTTCAGCACTGGATTTCCCTGCTGCCAGCAGAAATCTGGGGTCACACCATCTAAACCCTTGAGTGTTTGTGCTGTCTCCTGGGTCCTGGCCTTCTCAAACTGCTCAGTGTTGGTTTCTGTCCTCATTGATTTCTGCAGCAATTTCTGCTCAGTATTTTTCAGAGGAAGGGAATGACCTGCTTGCCACCCTGTGCTGACAGATTTAACTCTGCAGCCTGCCCTGACCTCAGCTCCCACATCCAATAAAATGCCTCAGTATCCTTTCCCCTGCAGCTCATGCTGCCTCTCTGAGGTGGCAGCACATTTTGATCATGGAGTAAGTGCATAACATTTACAGCTTGAAGATGTTCAGCTAACTCATGGGAGAGAAATGAAGGGCTGTTAAATGTAGAGACGGCACTTCAGGAAGTCCGAGAGCCACAAAGCGAGCCCAGGGCCTATTGCTCAAGGCAAGAGCACTGCATGTTTTCCCTACTCTCACACTCATCTCTTGGAGCAACCTGGGATATTGGAAGGTGTCCCTATGCATGGCAGGGAAGTGGAATTAGATGATCTTTAAGGTCCCTTCCAACCCAAACCATTCTATGATTCTGTAACTCTCCTTTACTCCTTGCATTGTGAACTCAGCTGTTGGATGCTGAAGAATCAGGATCTGGTTTGGAGAATTTGGTGATGAACAAGTGCAGCAATCACGTGTGAAGTAGGATGGTGTAATGTGTCAGTAAAAAAAGCTCTTGATCCTCTGCTCAATTCCTTGACTCTTGAACCCTTGCTGGACACAGGACCAGAGCTAAATGGGCCATGAACCAACATGCGTGGATGTTCTTCACTCTCCACTGACTCCAGGTGTGCTTTTGTGAAGTACCTCAGTTTGCAGCAACCCATCCAATTCCTTTGAAGTCAATGTGACTTCAGGGTGCAAGAAGCAGCCTCAAGGCACCACTGATCTCCTCTTTCATGTATCTGTGCTATCTGGGCTGCACAGACCACAGAGTGGTGGAGACTGGGAAATGCACCAAGACAGAAAGTGCCATTGTGTATGGGTTAGTGTCAATTAACTCTAGGAACGCTCTGAAGAAATTAAATTATGCTGCAATTGGAAACGAAACTGATTCTTAATTAAAAGATAAGTTATTTCTTAATCCTCAGATGATTTAAACAAAAAAGAATAGTTGTGGGAATCACAGGCATCCTTGTCAGTTGGCTGAGCAGTTTCGGTGCTAAGGCCCTGAGCCATTCAGAGTAACCTCAGAGCTGTCCCCTGCTACAGCCCTGCTTTGAGCAGGCTTTGGGCAAAGTGACGCCCAGAGATCTCCTTCAACCCAAATCAAGGGCATGTAGGGATAGGACAAAGATTATTGACTTCAAACTGAAAGGGAGGAGATTTAGGTTGGATATTGGGAAAAAATTCTTCCCACTGAGGGTGGGGAGGCCCTGGCACAGGGTGCCCAGAGAAGCTGTGGCTGCCCCTGGATCCCTGGAAGTGTCCAAGGCCAGGTTGGACAGGGCTTGGAGCAACCTGGGATAGTGGAAGGTGCCTCTATGCATGGCAAGGAAGTGGAATTAGATGATCTTTAAGGTCCCTTCCAACTCAAACCATTCTATGATTCTGTAACTCTCCTTCACTCCTTGCGTTGTGAACTCAGCTGTTGGATGCTGAAGAATCAGGATCTGGTTTGGAGAATTTGGTGATGAACAAGTGCAGCAATCACGTGTGAAGCAGCATGGTGTAATGTGTCAATAAAAACACTGAATATTTCCTCTTTTATTTCTAAGGTTCATTCTGAAGAACAGTGGGTGGATTCCTCTAATACCCAAAGAGTGGCCTCTTTGTACTGAGAAGTCGTTATTTCCAGGACCAGGAGTTTCTCTTCCTGTTTCCCACTGAGCATGAGGACTTGGAAATTTTCCTTTTATCAGCCCCCAATAAATTCTAGGAAACAGGGAGAAAAGCCTCATTCCAGTCACTACAGACAAAAAAAAGGTTCCTGCTTTGTCTAGTTGCTTACCAAGGGATGTGCCACAGCACAAAGGTATAACTTATGGCTAAATAACACACTGCAAGGAAACATAAATCACCACAAAAAGCCAAGAAGGAAAGACTTATACAAGCACAATCTAGCCCGTGGGAGGCAGTGGGTTTTGAGGCTGGGAGGAATGAAATCTCAGGCCTGATGGTTTCTTACAATGATTTAGTCCCACTATCACCTGAGCAACTCCCCCTTTATTTCAGTTGTGTGAGCAAAGAATAAGTCTGAATAGTCATTTTGCCTTGACAGTCCCAATGCAGGCTGTCTTTTTGTTGACTCAAACTCAGAGTTTTTTCCCCCATTATTAAAATTATTCTTTTCAGTCATGGCCTTGTATAAGACGTTCTGCTGCACCACAGTAAAGCACACATTTTAAAGCATTCCCATAAAGCAAAAAGCACCACAGCAGTCCATGGCTGCATGGCTGGGTGTGATCTTTTGCTTCTGGAGGAAGCCCTCAACACCCTGGACATCAACAGAGCTGTTCCTGATTTATGCTGGTGCAAACAAGGGGAGAAGTTGCCTTCCCACTTCATGGCTCATCACCTTGAGTGCCAGCAGGAGAATTTAGGTTTTTGCAGGATGTTGACTTGGACCCGTGCCTCAGCTAAGGTCCTAAAACAGTCTGTCTCCATAAAAACACTGTAACAAACTGCCCCTCATGTTTCACAAATCCCCTCCTTGCCTCTGCTCCTGCAGTGAGCTCCGTCGTATTTCACGGGGCTGAGTTCCCATCTCTGAAAACCTGGGGACAGCAATTTTAAGACAACTTCCCCTGTAAACAGCAAACGTCTATGTTTTTCATAATGGCTGTCCTGTTATAGCTTAAAGCCATAATTATTTCTCAAATTCTTTTCTTCTCAGATCCATAATCTGTTGCAATAAACACAATTTAATGATTAAAGAGTCTGTATTCTCTCCTTCACTAAGGATTTTTTAAGCATTTTTATTTAAAGGCCTCTCTTTCCCCAGCTGTAAGGATTTTATGGATGTACTCACAGAGAGAATCAAGATAGATATGCGAAGTTAAAGCTTTATCAGCTCACATAGAAGTTTTTATTTTCACCCTTCTACTCTGGAAATTGAAAGTCATACCATCTTCTCACAGATACAGTTAAAAAAACTCCTTTTCCTTTCTGTGTCAGAAACTCCAAAAGGAAATTTACAAAGCTGGCCCAAAAAGTCATAAGGAACCTATTTTATATACAGCTCTCTTCCCAAGAATGCTGTAGGTTTAGGGTAATTACTTGTTCTTGCAGTTTTGTGGGTTAAAATAAACCGTCACTGTAGTTTGTTTTTCTTACAGCCCGATGTTAAGGTCTTTGCATTTCTGATTTTAAGTGGAGCTGGGCCTTAGAAAAGGCTGAAGGATTAAGAGTTTAACATAATTTAATCTCTTCAAATCTTTTAGCAGGAGACTGTGTGGTTTGTAGACGTTTTTGGTTTTAGGGTTTTGGGTTTTTGGTTTTTTTTTTGTTTCGTGGTGTAAGCCTGGGGCTGGAAGATGGAGCTGGGAGCCCAAATCCTGATCTTGCACTGCCATTTATTTCCTGGGTGGTCTGGAAGAAAACACTCTTGAATTTCTTGTCTTGAGGACTGGGTAGGGATGTTCCCCTCCCCTCATGAACATTCCCACCCCATGGAGCAATGAGCAGAGCAGGTATTGTGGTGGGAGCAGCCTGTGGGGCTGAGGGGGCTCGGGGTCTGGAGTCATGGAATCATAGAGTCATAAAGTCATAGAATCAGAGAGTCACAGGGTCGTTGAATCATGGAATCGTGGAATCATAGAATCATGGAATCATAGGTTCATAGAATGGTAGGTTCATAGAACCATAGAATCTTAGAGTCATGGAATCATGGAATCATAGAGTCACAGAACCATAGAACTCTAGAGTCACAGAGTTGTAGAATAGTTTGGGTTGGAAGGGACCTTCAAAGGCCATCTAGTCCAGCCCCCCTGCAATGAGCAGGGACATTTCCAATGAGATCAGGTTGCTCAGAGCCCCATCCAACCAGACCTCAAATATTTACAGGAATGGGACATCCACCACCTCTCTGAGGAGCCTGTGCCAGTCCTTCCCCACCCTTATGATAAAAAACTTCTTCACTTGCAAGCCACTACTTCTTGTCCTTTGGAACCTTGTACAGTGGGGAGGCCCTGGCACAGGGTGCCCAGAGAAGCTGTGGCTGCCCCTGGATCCCTGGAAGTGTCCAAGGCCAGGTTGGACAGGACTTGGAGCAGCCTGGGATAGTGGAAGGTGTCCCTGCCCATGGGAGGGGTTGGGACTGAATGAGCTTTAAGGTCCCTTCTACCCAAACTATTCTTTGCTTCTGTGATTTTATGACTCAGATAAACAGTGTGGGTTCACTGGGAGGGTAAAGCTGGCACCTCCATCTGGGAAGGAGTTTATTACTAACTAATAATGGGTTGGGATGCAGATGCAGACACTCTCCAGAGAGATGGCAGCACAACTTGTTTATCATGCCTGGCTATTTTCTGCCCTTTTTATTTTAACCTCTGTATCCATAAACAACACCATGGCTCTCCTCCCTACACCCAGCCCAGTGGATACTCACAATCCTCCATGCTGGGGATGGCCCCTGAGTCATGCCCAGGGTCTGCCCACGGGGTTCCAGAGATGCAGACCAGGCCCACACCATGGCCACAACTAACACTACACCTGACTGAATGAACATTTCCCTCTACAGGCACACATTTCCTTATTTCCTGCTTCATTATGAGCATGCCCACTGCCCCAGCATCTGCTTAGTGGAGGATGACTGATCTTAGAAGAGGCATTTAGGTATTTATCACTTGTGTGATGAGGTCTTCTCCTGCCTGGATGAGTCACCAAAAACCCCAAGGTAGGGACACACAGAGCTTTGTGTCCCCCAGAGCCTCCCATCCTGCTGCCTGGAGAAACAGCCTCACCCTCAAGCAATTTTTGAAAAGCCCAGTGTTTTTGGCTCCCCCAGGAAAGCTCCAATGGACTGTGGAAAAGCTGAGTGAGGGTGTGGTCCCTGCTGCAGGGAGAAGCTGAGTGAGGGTGTGGTCCCTGCTGCAGAGAGAACGGATAGGTAGGACTAAATTTGACCTTAAATGGAAAAACAGGGCTGGATTCCTCATCCCTGGACATCAGGGCAGTCTCATGAGAAGGCAGAGGGGACAGTACAACCACCCTGTGCATGGTGTGGCTGACTCGGGAGGAAAGAGCTGCAAAACCCCTCCTCCCCATGCCATGGCAGCTGTGTTCTTTCTCTTCCCACAGCCACAGCCTGGGACTGGGCTTTTTGATACACCCTCAGAATGAACAATTTGCAATCATATGCAGATGTACAAATCCCACTAAGGTAGTAAAGTGCTGATGATTTATAATTCATAGAATCATTGTATGGTTTGGGTTGGAAGGGACCTTAAGAGCATCCAGTTCCACCTCCTGCCATGGGCAGGGACACCTTCCACTATCCCAGGTGGCTCCAAGCCCTGTCCAACCTGGCCTTGGACACTTCCAGGGATCCAGAGACAGCCACAGCTTCTCTGGACACCCTGTGCCAGGGCCTCCCCACTGTCACTCAGTTTGTCCCTAGGCAGTGTCTGCCCTTTGCTAGATGTGCTACTACCAAAATTATGTCCACGGCTGATGAGCTCCTATTGCTTTTGCCCCCCTCTCTGAGCACACCAAACTCAGGTGCACCCCAAGGTGACCTTGCAGGTTGTTGTAGGCATCCCTTGCTCTGGAGGATGGTCCCTGGCAGTGACAACACCATCCCTGGGGAATGCTGGGGTGATGGCTGCAGGAGCCAGGGAACTGAGGAACTTTGGAGAGCCTTGCAAGCCGCCTTCCCTTCCCACTAGCCTCCCCAACCATTTATATCCTTCCAACCCTTCCTCCTCTAAGATAATTAAGGGCACAGGAGAAATAAATCTAATTCTGTTGGGGCTGCTGCACGTCTCTTATCACCAGTTCTTCCTTCCCTCCTTCCTACGTATGTGTAATTAAAGCAGGTTTTTCTGCTGTAAGATAAAACACCTTGTTCTTCAAGACCAGTTTTGGTCATAGCAGTGCTTGGCCTAAACTTTTAGTCCTCCTCATGGAAACTCCTCAAAAACTCAGCCAAAATGCTCAACTCAGGGTGAATCAGGGTGAATCCCCCTTTCCAGTCAGGTCGCAGGACAATCCTGCTGTAAAGGACTGTCAGTCTGTAATGGGTCACTTTGGGTCACTGACTGACCCTCCCTGCAATCCCTGCCCAGCTGGCATTAAATAACAGCCTGTGCCATTTTTAAATGCTGCCATGGCAGTCACCGTGGCAACCTTAAAACAGACCCCTGTGCCAAGCCCTGGGGCTGCTACAGCCACCCTGAGCCCTGGGGACAGATTTAGTAGAGGCATAAAGCAAAATAGCACCAAAGGGCACGAGGACAGCACAAGGCCCTTCCTTCCTCTGCAAGGGAGGGATGAGCCTTGTGAGATCCCCCGTGTCTCTGTGCTTGGTTTTGTGGGAGAAGGGAAAGGAGGGGGAGGGAAATCTCTCAGCCTCCTCTGCCTGCAGGAAACCTGAAAACAAGAGGCAGGACTGGCAAGGAGCAGGGAAATGCCCTGGCCACCAACAAACAGAGGTTATGGCCAGTGATCTGAGGGGAAAAAATGTTGGGTCACCAGCTCACAGACCAGGAGGGACCTTGTCTGGGTGAAGGCTTTCTGCAGGTCATAGAACTGCGCTTTTGAAGTCATCCACCAGGCCCTGCCCCATCAGGAAGGGCACTGAGGACTGGTGTCCCTCCTGCAGGTGACACTGACCCATCCAAGAGCTGTGATTGCCTGCTGCACACCTTAAATCATGGAGTCACAGAATGGGTTGGGTTTTAAGCCACCTTAATGATCATCCAGTTCCAAAACCCCTGCCATGTGGGGTTTAATCCTCTAGATTAGGTTGTTCTAAGCCCCATCCAACCTTGGACACTTCCAGGGATGGGGCAGTCACAGCTTATTTGGGCAACTTGTGCCAGGGCCTTGCCACCCTCAAAGAGAATTTATTTTTAATATCTGATTTAAACCTGCCTTCTTTCAGTCTTTCCCCCTTGTCTAAAGTACCTCTCCAGCTCTCCTGGAGCCCCTTTAGGCCCTGGAAAGGGCTCTAAGGTCACCCTGGAACCTTCTCTTCTCCAGGTGAACACTTCTAGCTCTCCCAGCCTGGCTCCAGATCAGAGGTGTTCCAGCCCCTGGAGCATCTCCCTGGCCTCCTCTGGACTGTGTTCCAATAGCTCCATATCCTTTTTGTGTTGAGGGCCCCAGAGCTGGACACAACACTGCAGGTGGAGTCTTGCAAGGACAGAGCAGACTGGGACAATCCCCTCACTCTTCTTCCTTGCTGGATTTACGAGACTCCAAACAAGCAGTGCTTTATCAAACCTTGGATCAGTGCCCCTCTCCCTTCCTTCTTACCCTGTTGTCTCAGGTTCAAGGATACAATTCCCACAGCATAAAGAGTTACAGGGTGATAGCTGAGCCATGGTTGCTGCATTTTCCAGTGCTAGGTGTTCATCACAAAGGCAAGGTGGCATTTTCACCTCATTTCTTTCATTACAGCTATAGGTGTCCATTCTTATCTCTTTAAGGCCCATGTAAGTCCCAGGATGAAGACCAAGGCTAAGGTCACATAAAAGGGGATTTTTTAGCACAAGGTGCAGTCAGCAGTGTCCAAGAAAATGAAAGTTGCAGTGATGTCACTGATAGCGAATCCTAAATTGTGCTCAACTTAGGGTCACCCAATTCCCCCATAAGTTAGCAGGTTTTTTGTGGGCAAAAAGTGTTTTCCTAAGTGCTTTTTTTTCTTCCTGAGAGTTCAGGTTCAGCAGGAGTGGGTGCCTCTCCCAAAGACTCTGTGTCAGGTTAGGCCAGCTCTGAATTTGTTCCTGCAGCTCCATAAACAGGAGCTGAGCAACAATTGCAGGGAATATTGTGGTTGCCCCTGCCAGCACCTTGAGGCTTTACTACAAGGTTATTGATCCTGGTAGATAACAGCCTTTCCTGTAGAAACCAATAGTATCCCCCACAGTTGATTAGGCTGTAAATTATTGGCGATTATTTTCATAACTTTGGACTTGGCTCTAGTTTGTTGTCTTTTTTTGAGGGGAGAAATAATAGTCATGGTTTCCTTTCATAAGAATCTTCTTAAGGCTTACTGATGGGAGTCAATTTCAGGGCTCATTTAAATGAGACACCTCCTCAAAGCCTTTGCTGAACCAAAGCTTAGAGCTTTCCTAGCATTTCAAGCTTTTCTTTGTTTTTTTTTTTTTTTCTCTTTTTTTTTCCTCTTCACCTTTTAGTTACATGATCCTGAGGGCAGAGATGGCGTGATAGGAGTTTCAGCTGTGAGGCTGGGGGTGCTGTGATTGCCAACAGGATGCAAGCTCGTGATAAGGCACAGCTCCCTTCTGCGATAGGTGCTACCGGTGCTGCCTGCATCTGATCCTGAACCTTGCAAAACAAGAGGAACATTGCATTCCTCTGCCTCCCATTCATGTATTTCACCACAAGGGCTGTTCTCTGGCCCTTCCACAGTGGGTGTGAAAGATTAACATCTACGATAGCAGAGCCAAACCCCGGCTGCAGATAATTATGCAGAAGGTATCTCATCCTCCCCGGGGTCACTCTTCTACCAAGTGTTTTCATTCAACCTGCCAGTTTTTTGGGGGAGATAAACTCACTTGAACATGTCTCCTGAGTTGCAGAGCTGTTAATATTGGATAGAGCTGGCTGCTCATTTCCTCTTCTACCTGTTCTCTTCTGTGCTGCTGACAACGAAGAGAAAAGCTTTGTGCTTCTTAAACCGCAGGGAGGATGTTCCCATTCCTCATAACACGAAAGTGCCAGGGCAAAGAGACACTCAGCCATTAAAGCTTGGTTTGGAATGCAAAGGTGTGCCCAAAACAGCCTCTTCTGTCTCCAGTATTTGTCAGTTCATTAGGAGATCAAGGGAGCAATAGTCATAAAATCCTAGAATGGTTTGGGTTGGAAGGGACCTTAAGATCATCCCATTCCACCCCTCCCATGGGCAGGGACACCTTCCACTGTCCCAGGTTGCTCTAAGCCCTGCCCAACCTGGCCTTGGACACTTCCAGGGATCCAGGGGCAGCCACAGCTTCTCTGGGCACCCTGTGCCAGGGCCTGCCCATCCTCACAGGGATGTATTTCCACCTGACATCTCATCTAAACCTCCCCTCTGCCAGTTTAAAGGCATTTCCCCTTGTCCTGTCCCTTCATGCTCTTGTCAAAAGCCTCTCTCCAGCTCCCTTGTATCCTCCTTTATTGATGAAGCCTAATGGCCTCTTCTTTGGGCTTGTCCCCTTTCCACAGTCCACGGAGGAAACTACAGAACATGCTTAGATTCCTCCAGTTAAGGGGTGAGACTCACCTCATCCAGGATTTTCTCAGAAGGTCTATGCCCAGGCTCCCTTTAGAGGCAGGGGTGAGAAAATGGCAGTCCCTAAGGGGACCTAATTTAAATGTCAGTTTTGGGATGAAATTAATCATGTTCCAGCAGTTCCCATTGCTCTCCACTGTTACAAGCAGAGTCTTGAACATCCCAGAGAGACAAACTCCCCACCAGTGCTTGCTGTGAGTGTTGTGGGCCTCTCTCTCAGTGAGAGCAGCCTGTGCTCATGTGAGGAGCAACAGGAAATGGGATTAGGCTGGGTAACAGTAAGGTTATTTTCTTTTCCCCTCACTGTTACTGAAGGACAAGGAAGGCAGCTCAGATTATCTGCTCCTCTGAGGGCTTCTGGCTTAATCTTTGAACTGCTATGTTTATTAATTGATCAAATAGAGAAGCAGAAGAGGTTTTGGGATGTGTAGCTCTGCCATCCCAGCTGGTAAGATGAGGAGACTCAAAGCAGAAAATTAGTCCTGCTCCTGCAAAGGGCCCTCTTAAGATGTCTAAAGCTGCATGGACCAATCATTTTGTATTAAGTTGATTGGGCACAGTTTGCTCTGGTGCCTCTTCCATAGAGAAGAGCAGCCTCCCTCCAGAAACTGAAAACCACCAGCATTTTCTAGAAGTAGGCAATGACAAAAGAAAAGGAAAATAGAAAACCAGCCATTAAAAAACCCCTTTTAAATAGCAGATGAAAGACCTACCATGCAACTTTCAGGGAACTCAGACAAACCTTGACATGCTCCAGTCACCAGAGGTGAAAATGGAAATGTAGGAAGTGTGGTGTGAAATTGTAGGACCCTCCTGGTTCTGCAGCCCGGGCCCAGAAAGCGCCTTGGCGTGTTTCTGAAGTGCAGATTTAGCACAGCATCCTGGGAGAGCACATTTCAGTTCCTGCATTTCATTCATTTTTATGCCTTTCTAATGCAGATGCAGCTGAACTATACCATTGATTCATGCACACACCTCTTTTCCATATAGATGATGACTGCATCAAAGAAGCCAGCACTCTGAAATAGCACACAGTGAAATACCACAGCAGTTCTCATTTGGAGTCTATAGTGGGAGAGCAATTTCCAAAAATGAAGGGCAAGGTTCCTAATCCATAGCAGCTTTTTGCCAGAGAGATGTGGGAGAGAAGAAACAGGATGCATCCTGCATGAATCATCGCTGTAACCACCCTGGATTTATTAACTGAAATTATATGAGGAATAACCAAAAATGATTAAAACCTCAAATGTCTGGTGAAAGGCCTTGCCTCAAGCACTGAGTGTTGTGAGACAGTGCCATAGTCCTCCTGTTGATTTCAAAGAATTGAGGGCTAAAATGTCAAGTTTTCAAGACCAACTAATGCATTGTTTAAAATTATGGGACAACCAGCATCACCACCTATCACGGAGAGGAGTAAAGACATCCTCAGGCTCTGGGAACCTTCTTCTTCCCCAAAAGAACAGTCACAGGGTGACTACACCCACCTCTTTTCCTTTTCAATCACCAGCTCATTGGTATTTGCACAACTGCTGCCTCCCACTCCTACCTTAGGGACCCCAAATTCCCCCTTCATTACCACCACCACCAACCTGTAGATTCACCCTCAGCAAGGTGTTGAGCCATGTCCTTTGCATGGCAGTGTCCAGGTTTGGGGCCCAGGTTTTGGCAGAGCAGTGACAGTTTCTCCTTGAGGTTCTTTGTGGACCCACCCCTGACTGCCTGGCCAGAAGGAGAGAGGCATAGGCCACCCCCACACTAGAAGTGGCTCTTCCATATCCAAAGTTATGCTCAGTACTGCGTGTTCTGAGCTGCTGCCTTTGACATTCCCCCAAAACAATCCCTGAGATCCCAGAAGCTGGCAGCTCTGCGAGCTCAGGCAGTGTGAAGGATCCATGGAGTGATCAGTGGAAGGAGCAGGACTTTTCTTGCCCTTCCAGTGCCCTCACTCTGTATTTTACAAGCTTATTTGTACATTCAATTTCTCCTCGGTTGTGTCCTGGCTATCACGGATTCCAAAACAAAATTCCTGCTCTATCCAGTGAGTTCTGCAGGGCTGTCCTTGGCAGCTGGCTCTTGCAGGCTCGTGGAGGGAAGCTTGGGCTGCTGCTTTCCTTTACTGATTATCTCCCAATATCAGCTGCAGACCCCCTGCTCCTCCAGTGCCCTGCTCAAACTCCCCCTTTCCCTGTCCTTGGACATCTTCACTGTGCACAGACTCCAGAGCCCTTCCTGCTGTGGCTCAGCCCCATTTGGGATAAGTGTGCAGGAATTGTGTGGCCCTCTATTTGCCACATCCTGGCCTGAGTTTCTGCTCATTCTCAGCCTCGTCCAAATCTCCCAGGAGGGAGCTTTATGGTCCTCAACAGAGACAGCATCCCTGCAGTGAGAAATACTGGAGAATGAGAGTCCAGAGCACCTCCTGAGTGCCCTGAACAAGCTGGAGGAAAAGTTTCAGTGGGTGACACCAAGGACACACATCAAGGACTCACAGTGAATCTTGGGGTACACAGCCCTCGTCTCTCTCTGTGCTCACTTAACAGGTAGCTGTGTTCCTACACCCTTTTTGCCAACTGCTGATGGAGAAGTGAGGAGGGAAGCGGAGATGATGTTCCTCCCAGAGGGGTCTGTTTCTCCTTGGGCAGCCCTCAGGATCTGGAGATAACAATGTGTTTCCTCTGTATTTTAGAGGGGCCAAGAGAGGCAAGGAAGCTCAGAACTAAGTCACCAGCCAGGTCATTTCCACTTCATGCTGTCACAGCTCAAGCAGAGGGAGGAGAAGGGCTGTTTGTTGGCTTTTCCTTTCCCAGCTCAACAGGCACAGTGATACTTCAGCATCCTGAAAAACACAGCAGAGGTGGGCGACTCTACCCAGGAGCAAAACAGCCTAAATTGTAGCACTTAAAGACAGGGACATCCTGTCAACATAAGGGTTTCTGTATAAACCAGCCAAGGGGTGAAAAATCTGGAAGGCATGGACATGAATTTGCTGGGCAGAAGGGAGGGTGATGAAGTCCTGGGATCAAGGACTGGAAAGGGCATTGAGAGACCAGGCAGCCTCTCCATGATCTGCATGGCTCAGCTCTGGGCTCTGCATCCTTAAGGCTCTCCCCACATTCAGGGGTGTTCATCTGGGGAGGCTGGGTACCCACTCCTTGCTATTTTTAAAGCTGAATGTTAATATCTTTAATTGCCAGAGCTCCAGGAAGAGAGCCAGAGCTAAAAAGTATCTACTAAGAAACTGCCAAGAAACACTGTTAAACAGGATCTAGGAAAAAAGCCAGGCACAAAAATTTATGATCTTTATCTCTGCAATAATAATTTCTCAGTGGTCAACTGAGGAGCAGAACAAAGGTCACTGGTTTTGTATCAGCTGGAGTTTGTGAAATCCTTTGTTTCCTTCACTGTGAGCTTGTCCTGTGGGTCTCCTGCAGGAGACTCTACAAATGAACACAAAAACCTGACGGTCCAGACTGACCCATTTGTCCCCATTCTTTCCCCAAGACCCAAAAACTCTGCAATTCCAAGTCAGAGACCTTCCCAGCACTGGAAAAAGCCCAGCCTGGATCCTCATCCAGGGAAGAAGCATGTTTCACCTCATTTATTAAACAAGATATCCATAGGAATGGTCCAGTGAACTTCTGTGTTGCTAAACCCACCTCACATGAATGGTCACGTTGATTCTATCAAAGAATTTTGCATTTGCACAGATGCAAGAACAAATCTCATCTCTGGTTTCCTTCTTTCCAGCATGATGGGGAACAAGCAAGGGACCCATGAAGACCTCTGTAAGTAAATTAAGGGAGATGAGCCTCCTTTTTTTATTATTATTTCCTGGTTATATCATGGAAACAATTCTAGGCAAAATATACACAGTTTGCTTCTTGACATGGCTGCCAAGATTCCCAGCTTTACAATGAGGATCAGATTTCAGAGTACTTCCAAACCAACCCCCACAAAAATTAATTGACTATCCAGGAAACTCTTGGCTTTGGATGTTGTTTATTTTTAAGGTAAAGTTCTGATCCCAGTGACTGCAGAGGGGGACTTTGAAAATATGATCTCTGTGAGCCTTTAATGACTCAGAGGGTGGGATTCAGTGCCTACACACAGGAGCCTGGTGCCATCTGAGATGCCCTTGCATATCTGAGACATCCCACAGCGCTGGCAAGGGGACACAGAGCTGAGGGAAGACGAGCAGTCCTCAGAAGCAAGAGCTGGAGTCTGGGGCTGGATACCCCAGAGCTTCTAACTTGGCTCTAGGAAATGGTGTTTAGACAGCCAAATCCAGCCCTAACGCACACATATAAAATATATATAATCAAATCAATCAGTCACTCAATCAATCACGGGAGATACTTCCAGATCTTCGGGTTTCATGTCAGCTCTGGAGGCAATTTAAGCAGTATTTCAACACTCAGGACTGTGTTAGAAACACACTATTCGCTTCACTGACACTTCCAAGCATGCTGAAGCACTCAGCTGGCCCAGGCTCCCTGCTCCCACCCTTGCTGCTCACGTCCTCTTCTCCATCCTTTGTTCCTTCTGCAGCTCTACCACAGATTACAAGGGAAAGAGCAGAGGATTTGTTGGGTTTTTTTCCAAAGGAGAGGTGTGCAAAATGCAGGAGGCAAAGACTTTCCACTGGGCAAAGCTGTGACGAGGTTTATGGTGCCCTGAGGGGTGATAGAAGGGGCTGGCACATGAACCACCAGCAGCTCTGGGGCAGCATTCCCTCAGAAAGTCAGCGCCCTCACGGAAAAGCAGGATATTTTTAGTTTACCCAGTGTATTTAAATCATCATGGAGTACATTAAAATTATAGTAATTATCCCACCTTCTCATGTGGGATTCTGCGAGGTGATGGATTGGTGGATCGTGTGCTCGTTGGAGTTATCTTTGGTGAGGTCCTTCTGCAAAACAGAATTGTTTTGTTTTCCCCACTTTACAGCTGCAGCATTCCTGGCCCATTAATGCCTGTCATTTGAATACTGGGATCTGTTCACAAACCACCCTTCCCTCTCCAGCAGCCGCCTCCCACAGCACCCCAGAGCCGAGACAACCCCCGTGACACCAACTCCTTCAAAACAAAAATGCATTTACACGCTCCTGGAGTTGTGAGCTTCCACATGCAGGCGAGGCTGATGTTTTCTTCATGGCAGTATTTAACCTTTGAATCATTTCTGCTTTCCCCTGCATGGCTGCACTGTGGGGAAATGCAGGGAAACCTGATGGTCCCCCAATCCCTGCTCTCATCTCGCTGCCTCACCACTGCAGGAAGGAGAAGGAGATTTCTTTCACTGCAGCAGCAGCAGCTTTGGAAAGAACTGTGAAAAAATGCAACTTTTTTCACAGGAAAAAAAAAAAGATGCATTCTTTCCCAGATCAGAAGCTTCATGTTTCTGATTGCAAAGAAAAAAAAAATAGAGAGGGATTGAACAGAACAATCTTGACTAACAAATCATTTACCTTATAAACTGTCATCACCAAATTCTGGGTTATATCCATTTTTAAACCCTCTGTTGAAGGACAGTGCATCTGATTTCAAGATCAGGTCTCTTCTCCTTTTTGTTTCTTTTCAGGAAAACAGAAATATTTGTCTTAAAAATGGTTCCTGATACTTCTTGGTGGATCAAAGGTGGGGAGAAGTGCCCAGCATGTCTCCTCATGGACTGACAGGTTTCTGCCAAGCCTTGAACTGTTCCCCAGCCTGGAGTGTCCTTGGAGGACCCCCAGCCCAGCAGGACCTTGCAGGTCCCCCAGCCCTCGTGACCTCGAGGTCCCAAACCCTGTGGCAGCTCTGAATCCCTGTGGGGTGTGAGAAGTCCCCATTGTCCTCCTCTGCACGTGGGGAACCTTGCCAGCATCTGGCCATTCCCCTGCCTTGCACCCATGCTCTCTGGCCCCTTCCCAGCTCCTCCAGCACATGTTACTGATTATTTACTCTCTCTAAATGCTGCAGAAAAATGCTGCTTCTCCTGAATACTAAGTAAGAAAGGGAAAAAAAAAGGTCATTCCCTTGCTGGACTGTGTTTGTTCTGTGGTTTGAAGTTTGCTGTTGCTGCTGAAAGCTTTTTTGACCCTTGTAGGTATTTGATCCAAGTGACCTCTGGCGTTTGGGGCACTGATACAGTCCCACACCAAGCTTGTTCTTGCACAGATCTTAAATATCTTTGCATCCATCTATCCATACATATAACTATCGTCCTCTCTCTCTCTCATTCCAGTGCTATCTGATCAGTTCTTGGCTTTCTTTGCACTTCTTTCATCGAATTAATATCATTCCCCTGAGGATGTGTTCTCCCTGTCCCGGATTTTCTCTTTTTACACCCTGTCATTTCCCTCTCCCTCCTGCCTCCTCCTGACCCGCTCCTCTTCCCTCCATGCTGCCAGTTTGCAGTTGCCTTATGTACCCAGCATAACATACATATATATATATTTAAATGGGATGATTTCCACTAATGTAAGGAGTCTGGCCCATTAATTTCAGCAGTGGAGCTGACAGCCCAAGCCTGGAGTCGCATTGCCTGGTGACACATGAGTACAGCTGCTCGAACTTGACGGGGAACTGTTTCCAGCGCCCCGGCTGCACATCTGCAGGAGGAAGGAAATTCTTTCTGTAGCACTGGAAAAAATAAAGCTGCCTAGATTTCCCTCCCTCCCCCCCGCCCCCAGATGATGATATTCATCATTCAAACGTTTCAGCTGAGTGGGTGTTTAATTCAGAGTTTAGAGGGGGACATTTATGGTGTGTTACAAGCTTTGCTGTTGAGCCTTTGTTCCAACCAAGGTGGTGCTGCTTTTGCCAAGGGCTTCTCCCAGACCTCTCAGAACACCAACTACATCCAGCAATGCTGGGGACCCTGATGTTCTCAGAACCAGCTGCTGGATTAAAACAGAGGATGTGTCTTACCTCGATGAGGTTGTTATGTTGATAAATTAGAGCAGGGGGGGAAATCAGAGGGATTTATCTGATATGGCTCTAGCAGGACATGAATAGACAATGGCAGTTATGGGTCAAGTCCTGGTCTGGGGCATCACTGAGGGCTTAAGGGCTTTGAAGACGATGAAAGGCCTAGAGGGGAAGCCATATGAGGAGCAGCTGAGGTCACTTGTCTTGTTCAGCCTGGAGAAGAAGAGACTGACAGGAGCCCTGACCACTGTCTGCAGCAAGAGGAAGGTCAGGTACTGATCTCTGCTCTCTGGTGACCAGAGACAGGACCTGAGGGAACGGCTGGAGCTGTGTCAGGGGAGGTTTAGGTTGGATATCAGGACAGGGTTCCACACTCAGAGAGTGTTTGGGCACGGGAACAGTTTCCCCAGGGAATGGTCATGGCCCTGAGGCTGCCAGAGCTCAGCACTCTCAGGCACAGGGGGCTGTCCTGTGCAGGATCAGGAGTTGGACTCGACGATCTTCGTGGGTCCTTTCCAACTCAGGATGTTCTGTGATTCCATGATTTTATGACCAGCTTTGCTGATGGGACCCAGAAGACCACGTCAACAAAGCTTCAGGAATTGACTCAAACTTTTCAGGGTTTCACTTCCAGCTGTGCCAGGAAAATGTTTTCATTAACACCAAAAACCCCTCCAGCTTTTCTTCTTCAGGGTAAGCTGAGTATTCTCACCCACCACATCCTCAGGTACCCAGAAGGACTGAGATAGCTGTAGGAGAGGTTTTGTGCTGCAGCCTTTTGGTGACCGGTGCTCCCACATTTCACCCTGCATGTGATCTCCTTCTTGGACAGGAGGAGGAGAAGGACCATAAATGCCACTCGTGGGATGCAGCCATGAGGGATACTCTTTAGTTCAAACCTGAGTGAACATGGGAAAAAAGGGAGGGCCATGGAAGCAGGGCTGTTACTTTCAACAGGACAGCAAGAGAAGCCGAGTCTGCAGGATGGACCTACTCCTCTCCCTCAGAGTGCAAACCAATGTTTTCAATCTCTGATGTTGCTTTCCCATCTTTCTGAGCAAAAATCAGTTGCTGAGGATATTGACCTGTCACTATATATATAATTCTTGCAGCAGCATGCACCACCTTTGCCTGGAAATGGAGGATGAGCAGAGGTCTAAATGTGTCACAAAGTGTCAGAAAGTGCATTTAATTCTGGGCAACTCGAGGTGAGACACTGAGAGCTTTGGGCTGGTTTTGGAGGGTAATCAGCTGCTTTAATGTGGAGGAAAAGGAAATAGCTGTCACTGAAGCTGGGGGGCTGGAATTCAGATGATATTTAGAGTACTAGTGAGGAAATATATAGGGAAAAGTCACCCAGTCTGCTGTGCTGCCGGGATCTGCCTGGATTAGGTCTTGGAAAGCAGAATTTTTACACAGTTCCTGCTGAAGGAGAACAAACTCAGTCACAGACCTTATTTCTGAACACAGGCTGAAGAAGTGTAAAGATATGAGCAACTGTTGAAGTTGGCCCTGCTTTGAGCAGGGGGATGGATTGGATTGTTTCCAGAGGTCTCTTCCAACCAGATTTTTTTCTATGATTCTGTGGTTCTATGCTAATGTTTGCTGTATCTAGGTGGAAGCTGAATTCTGTGGCTGCTAAAATACAGTGGGCTAAAGAGTTTTGACCTTTAGGTCAGAGATCTTGTGGGAGACCTCATCCACCCACTCTCCTGCCAGGCACTGGTTCCCTCTTCTTGAAGAGAGAATTTGTACAAAATAGGTTTGGCAATGCTTTGTACCATAGATACTATGGGCTTTTTTTTTTTTTTCTAAAAAGAGACAAATCTGGTCTAAATTAAAAAATCGAGATCTTCTTTCAGGAGTCTGTTGGAAAGGCAAAAACAGGAACCATTGCTCTGTAACTGAATAACCAAACTCCACGAGCCAGTTGACTGATCCAGGGTACATATTTGCATTCAATAATATGGACATTTATTGCACCTGGTGACCTACTGAACCATGAACAAGGGTGTGCCTTTCCCTGTATTTCACTGAGTTTCCTTCCAACACTACCCCAGACGTTTGGCATGATGAGCTTGGATCTTCCAGAGGAAACTCCTACCTGTTTTGGGGCTTTTGTTTTCTAGAGCAGCAAATATCCTAGTCTAGGTGATAAGTCAGAGGTGGAAGGGAAGGGAAATTGTTTTCCTTAATACAGTTAAGCAAACTTTAGGTTTTGTGATGCTGAGACACCCTGGAAAGCTGATGGGCAATTTTACACAAATATCAATGCTCAGCCAAACTCTGCATTAACAGCTGTAAGGGTCTATGTCCAAGCATCCCTTTCTTCTTGGTTTGGTTCAGAGCAGGTAATTAGGTGTTTCCAGTTTGTTCCCCTGTCTCATGGTTGCTTTGGGGCTGAAATGATGCAACCCCAGCTTGTGGTGGTGGTGAGCTGAACCCTTGATGGGAACTCTGTTGACTAATCCAGGTGGATCCCAGCGTAGTCTCAGGTGCAGAAGACCAAATGATCCAACAAAAGTCTCCTCAGCCACATTTTCAGGTTGCATCTTCATTTTCACCACATTTAAAAGGATATTTAAAGACCCTGCCTTCTCTGCTTGCTTCTTGCACAAATCTATCCCTACCTGGGTGTGCTGAAATATAATTCTCTTAAACCTGCAGTCCCCAGGAGTCCAGTTCTGTGATTCTGGAGCCACATTTCAACAAGCAGAAGCCTGTCCTCACCTCTGAGCCTCTTGTCCCAGCCCACAAGCACTGCCAGTCCATGGCCCTGCTGCAGCTTTCCCCAGAAGGCAGGAGATGCTGCTAATCTGACTGTCTAAGAGGGTTCAGACAAGATCAGGTGACTCAAGCTGCAGAAATGAGCCCTCCTCTCCACAAAGGGAGCCTTCCATGACCTGTCCTTTAGCAGACATCCATGATGTGACCATCTAAAGGCTGCTGGGATGAACCCTAGTCCAAGAACACAGAAAGATTCCTCCTGGGACCTGGGAGAAGAGAATGGCCACATTCTTTCCCATCCTTGCTTTCAACTCTTTTGAGCTTGTTTGCTTATTGCAGAGCAATAAAATAAATGTATGGCTGCTCCCTTGCCTGTCTCTGACTTTGAATAGGGCTCTGAAAGACACAGCAGGAGTGGATTTGGGCTGCCTTAAAACACGGATCACATGGTAAATTATTTATTTGCCTGTTTATACCCTGCAATAAAAAAATACACAAACAAAACCTTCCTCTTCCCCTCTTAAATGTCCCAATTTATGTGCATAGATAGTTTACACAACCCCCAGCTCAGTTTGTTTGGATCATATTCGGCGTCTGAACAATTTGCAAGCACTTGGAGAGCTTCAGGAGCACAAACAAGTGCTGGTGCCCCTGGTCCTGCAGAGAGGGAACTGAGGAACCTTTGGACCCAGCTCCTTGCCAGGGTCACAGGCAGAACAGGATTTCAGGTTCAGAAGAGCAAACATGGGAAGATCTGCAGAGGATCTGAACTTTGCAGGACCAAAGTCCAGAGGCTGTGTCCTGCCTTGCATCTTGTTTGTTACTCTGGATGATACACCCTCCTTTTTTCCAGAGAGTTCCTTGGGTCAGGAGAAGATTCTTTTTACAAATTTGTAGCCAGTGCAGGATAACGGGATCTTTCTCTTGAGTAATATTCATCTTACTACTCCTTTCCTAACCTAAATGCTGAAGAAAACACAGCCAGAGTTTTCCTGACTTTGGCACTGATTGTGAACTGAGATGTCCTGGGATGCACTCAGTGAGTGATGGATTTTACAGTGATGTGTAGGGTGATGTAAATCCCACCAGGAGAGAGAGGGTTTTGAAAATGGACGTTGCCCATGAGTCTCATAGGGAAGATTTTGTCCCAGAATTAATGTAGCTTGTAGACATCACCTTGATATGCAAAAGGAGGCTGAAGTTTCACTTACTGTCCAGCCGGAAAAGTGCATCCCATGAGTCTGTGCCATGGAGAAATGTTGCAGCATAACTTGTCTCTTAATCACCTAAAATGAGTGCTCGGGACATCCAGCTGGGACTGAGAGCTGAGCTTCACATGAGGAAGGACAGAATCAGCTTTCTGAGGGGAAAGGAAGATAAAATAGGTGAGAGATCATGTTGAAAAGCAGGCCAGAGAGAACGGTCAGCCTGTTGATAGTCAATCAGCTCATCTTGCTCAGAGTGCTTTCCAGAGCACCTGACAGCATGTGATGTGTTTGCCCTCACAACTCACCAGGGGGTTGGCACAGGCAAGGAGAAAGCTGCAGTGACTCTCTTCCTCAGGTCTGCCTTTATCTGTGTTTTCCCAGCTCAAACCTGACCTTTTCTTCCCTTTAAGTCAGCTGCCTGTATAGACCTGCTGAGTGATGGGGGGACAGGAGGCTGATTTGGACAGTGCTGGTCCAGAATTACCAACTCCACCATTTGAAATGATGACTCCATTTCCATCCAGCCTCAGGAAAGCTGGGTGTTCCCACTGATCAAAAATGGTCCTTCTAAATCTTCAATACTGACTATTTTCTTCATCATCATAGGAACCTAAAACATTCTTTCCCCAAAAAAATGAAACCTTGAAGGGCCTGGTAATTGCCTGACCCCAGGGAAATGGAAGAAAAGCAACAAACCTGATGGGTCTGCCAAGGAGAGATGGAGGTGTGTTTTCTTTTGTGTCTGGTCAATGGTACCTAAAATGCCACATCCACCAGAGACATGCAACTCTTGATGAAGTCTGAAGGAGAACTGACCTCAGGGTTGAATGTGCTGCCCTTTCCTTGTTCTGTTTAACTGCACTTCTTTCTGAGCAAAGAAAACTTGCTGACGATTTTCAGAAATGCATTTCTTCTGCTTCCCATTTTCTGCTCATACAAAGGCTATTGTATGTTTTTATAGTGACTTCAGTCACTATAGCTACAAGCACATGATTGGTACCTTGATATTTGAGCTTTAGTGTCCTTGCTGTGCACGTTGGGATGCAGCTCTTAGGCACTGAGTCCTTTAAACTTGTGTCACCATTAAAAGTCATGGTAGCATTAATGTTGCTGCTAAAACTTTGACAAGCTTCAAAAACAAGCATGACAACAAATTTAGGTCTGACGTGGCTGTCTGAAACTTCCTCCAGGGCCACCACATCCCTGCCAGACACGGCCACTTCTGTGTTTTTTGCCTTGGCTGCCAGCAGGTCATTCCAGGAGGGAGATGTTCATGGACAGGCCACCAGGAAAGCACAAGTAACAGCTGTGGCCATACCCAGGAGCACAGCTCACACCTCTCCCATGGAACAGGGCAGGTGTTGCAGAACACCTTCCTCATGCTGAGAGGAGCCACAAAAAACAGGGCAGTGATTTCCTTCTGAGGAGTATCATGGCTTTGCCTAAGTCCTCACCACACACAAGGACCTAAATTCAGGTAATTCGGTCACTGCATTGCAGTCATGGTGCTCCACATGTAGAGATTCCTCAATCTGCAGGAGACTGTACCCAGGGAAGTGTGGGGTTTGTTGTTAATATTCTTCATGGGAATCTCTGCTGAGAAAGGTCCTCTGGTCCAAAGCAGACTTTGCCAATCTCCAGCTGCAGGAAACATTTCCACATGCCTGTGCTAGGAAGCATCTCATTTGGTTTATCTCCTTTGTAGGTGTCTACCTCTAAGCTTTTCAACCTGTACATTCTTATTTTTTTTGGTTTTTACAATTCAGATCTGTCTAACCAGTCTGGGCAATGGAGACTAGCACACAATTCATCCTGGAGCTGGCATCTAAACCAGAGCAGACGAACCATGTCTTAAAAGTGCCTGTTTCAGTCCACTGACTGAAGGAGGCACCTGGGACAATGAGTTCAGAGACAGACAGTGGTGCTGGAGCCATCTAAGGAGAGGTGAGTGGGATGCAATCTCTGATTTCTGCACCATGCCCACCTTTACCTGTGTGAATGAGCAGGGCAGAGCTGCACACACAGCTCGGGAGGGATCCTCTCCACGCTCACACTGGTGGCCACTGGAGCCCAGGGGGCTGCTGTGGGTGGGACTGAACAGCTCACTGCCACCTGCAAGCCAGGCTGGGAACCAGAAGCAGATGGGAAGATGTGAGACCTTGATTAATAATGATTTGAATGCCTGCTGTCTACAAAAGGCTTCTCATCAGCAGATCTCAGGGTGTCTCACGGGGTCATTGCTGTCTGAGGGGTTACCTGTGATCACTTTGCAGCCCAACAAGTCTCTGGAGACCCAAGTCCAAATTGGCACCACGTGTGTCTCCTGAGTAGACCAGACTCCAGCCAGCCTTCAAATGCATAATTTTGGAGTCAGATCTAGAGGTTGTCTGGATGCAAATTCAGAGGCAGGTCTGGGATCAGACTAGGGATGGCCTGAGGCATAAGACACATGCCAGGGACAACTTCACGTAGGGATTATGGTTTTTTTCTCTTCCATGCCAATCCCCTGGCCTTTTCTCTACCCCCTGTGGCAGGACCTGTCCTGCCATCCCTCTGCCTGTTCTCCACCCTCCTCTCACTGAAATGCTTGTTGCCTGGTTGGGGACTCAGACTGGAGAAAAGACATTTCTCTTTGAAAACAGGCTTTCCTTGGGCTGTTCAGCGGTTTCTGAACTTCTCCACCTTCTCACTGTGAGAAGCATAAAATTTTAGCACATCAGATGAAAAGCCTCATTTAAAACCAGCATGACCTGGGGGCCTCTGTGTATCCCAGAGCCCTGCCTGCCTTCCCACATGTGTGCTTCCCTTGCAGCCCAGTGTTCCAGACACATTCCCAACACCCGAGCAGCCGTGACGGCCTGGGCAGATCCAAAGTGTGTTTGCACAACTGCTGCAGCTGCACAGGCCCCCGAGGCCAGGCACACGTGCACAGGGCCTGTTGCACACCCAGAGTTCAGCTGTGGGAAGCACCAGGAGCCCAGTGGAGCCGTGCAAAAATGGCTGTGGAAAACCTGGCAAGGTGGATGCAATCCGGCAAAATGCCTTTCTTCATCCGCCCCTTTGTGCTTATCGATCGGAATATTAATAAAAACTTGTTTAAAGCACCCTCAGCTTCCCAGATTACTTGGGAATAGTCCAAGGCTTCAGCCCCAGACATGTTTGTAATGAGGGGACTTGGGGATCAAAAGCATTTTAAAATGGCCTTGCTAATCAATCATCAACAATGGGGTAAATTAAGCCCTGCAGTCTTTCCTCTGCAAGCGAGGGATCTGCCGGACGTGTCCTTAATGAGCAGATTCCTATCCCCTTAATATTCCTTAATACCTTTCTGGAGGAAATGAACCGCAGGGAGACTTTGTTGGTGGAATGAGAGGAATGCAGATAACCGTGGGCCTCTGCTTTCTCACACTGAGGGCTGAGAAAACCCCGGCTGGACAAGGGATGTTGGGCACGGCAGGGCAATTTCCTTCCTGAGGTCCTGATAACGCTCCTGATAACTCCTTTGCCCACTGCCATTGCCAAAAGCAAGGGTTTGTTTTCTTTCTCATGGCCAAGCTGAGCCCTCTCCTTACTCATCTCCTCCAAGGATCATGTCCATCTATGCCTTCTAGGGTCATGCCCATCTGTGCTGAGGGATTGTTTCCTAAACCCACCAGGAAGAGGAGCACATGCCCAAGGTAATGGCCCTGGAAGCAGATTCCTGTTAATTATTAACGCACAAGAGGCAATGCAAATATCCCAGGAAGGCAATGAAGCTTGGCTCATCCCGGGGCTTTATTGGGATTGCTGGCATTTGTCACCTTTTTCCATAGTAGGAGGCATGGCTCATTCTCCAGCTCCCTCTGGGAGGCCTTTAATGAGTCCCTCTAGGGCTCAAGTTGTGCCAGGGGAGGTTCAGATTAGATATAAGGAAAAAACTTCTTCACTGAAAGGGCAGCCAGGCCTTGGAACAGGCTGCCCAGGAAAGTGGAGGAATCACCATCCCTGGAAGTGTTCAAAAGCTGTGTGGATGTGGCACTTGGGGACGGGGTTTTGTGGTGGTCAGGGTGGTGCTGGACTAATGGTCAGACTCAATGATCTTGGATGTCTTTTCCAACCTCAGTGATCCAATGATTCTATGACTTAGAGCATGGGACATGCCCCCTGTGTGTCTTCCTCTCTTCCTGTGGCACATTTTACTTTTATTTTTGGTCTTTGGTGTGTGAAGAGGGGATTAGGAAGAGTTTTATGGCCTGTAGTAAGCCTTGGCTATGGCATGATGGGTTCTGTAGGCCTTCTGTGCCCACAGACATCTCTCTCACTACTGCATCTGACCTTAAAAATCAAGACACCAGCACCTCTTGGCAAGTTTCAGAGCAGGGGGAGCTTCTAAGCATGGAAATCGCACCAATGTACAAGCAGTACCTGTGTGGAAAAGGATGGGGCTCATGAGAAGGTGCTCTGGTAAATTCAGGTGGATGCAGACACGAATAATTTGGATTCTTTGGGCACTCGCTGGAAGATCACCTAATTAAGTGTAAGGCAACTGTGTTGTTCCTACATGCTAGGATTGCCCTGGTCTGACAGCAGCAGAGGACTCGGACTCGATGTTGCATTACAGGGATGTTTTCCAGCCGGAGGGAGCACACGGTGTGGGCAGAGGATTCCAAGGAGATCCAATCCCTCCAAAGGGAGCCCAGCTCGGTGTTTTACCTCTCAAGTGCGATGGCACAGCAATTAACAGCAATTAGCACCTGCAGTTCAGCCCCTGAAGGGAGAATCCGGGCACTGCTGCGATCACCTGGGGACCCCTTGCTCCTGCCTCTCCTGGAGCATCCATGGTCTGTTCCTCCTGCACAGCCACTCAAAATAAAAGGGGATTTATGAGATTCTGTCCACAGGCAGCGAAAGCCGCTATCGATTACTGCAAGGCTCTTAAATGAGAGTAATTCACAGCCCTCTTCAGTTTGGAAGGCAAGCTCTAATTTAATATCATTATGTCTTCATGCCCCCACACATTCCACTGTCTCATTCACTGAGCTTTTATTGGGCTCTGGATAATTTATGGCTAGATATACTGCCTTTTATCTGACCTATTTTTAGCTATTCTTGCTTTTTACATATTTTTTTCCCTGCCATCACAACTGGCAATTAAAGTAAAAAGATTTTTTAAAAAATTATAAAGTTCCACCCAGCTTTAACCTTTATTTCTTCTCTTTTGTGTGCTGGAGGAAGCTTTTGTTATTGCCACAACATTTCAAAGACAGGAGTTAACAATAAAAACAATTCCCCCAGATTTTCTTTCTTTCTTTTTTTCGTCATTTCAACAAAGTGCAAAGTGACCCAGTGATTGAGTACTCCTAACTTGTTCCATTTTCCTTCTGTAATTGAGGTCCAGAAACTTTCAGAGACTTTTCCTGCAAGAATTCAGGTGTTCTCAGTCCTCAAGAGCTTCAAAGGAGGTTGATGATGGACACTCCCAAGGCTGGACCCCAAAGTTTTCAAAGCTCTTTGATTCAGAAGGAAAAGCATGGACAACTTGTACCTAGGGGTCTGTGTGGGTGTGTTTGTTTTTTTTTTTTTTTAAATAAAAAATGTTTGGTTTCTGCTAATATAAATATAAATAAGGTTTCAGGTTTATGATTCAATTCTACAGAAATAGAATATATACAGCCCATAGTTTTATTTATAACTGACATGTTATTATTTAAATGTTGCATACTTGAATGTCTCAAACATTGGAATTATTTATCTGAAACAGCTGAAGAAATTAAAGAAATGTTTCAGACTTTGAAGGCTGAAGATGTCCTTGCGCCCATGAACCTTTGTTCACTTTTTCCAGTAATAACAGTTGATCTGCCTTTAAAAAAAGCAACTAAGCCACTCCAGATATCTATTTTTCATGCTGTTTGGATTACAAGTAAGGCCACATGATGGTGTAAATCATTCCCACTGACTTCAAAGCTCTTATTTCCTAAACTTTTTCCACAAAAAATTTTGCTCCATCAAATCTCTCCGTGGGGAAGGGTTTGGCCTTTTGCTCCCAGGCTGCAAGCTTTGGGTGCTGCATCCCCTGAGTTCTCCTCTGCCCTCCAGGGACAAACCAGGGTTTTCCTGGGCTGGGGTGCCCAGCCAGCAGCTCTCAGGGTTGGTAGATGGAGAGGAGGGTGGTGGCACTGCTGTGGCACTGGGGGCACAGGCAGCCCGAGGGGGACACAGGAAGAGCAGTTTGGCCAAGGGCACTGTGTCACCATCACAGGAGGGACTTGCACGCTGTGGGTGGAGGTGGATCTTGTCTGGACACACAAAATTTGCCATAGGATGGGGAGATTTTGCTGGGATCCAGGTCACCTGCAAGGGCTTTTACAGTTTTAGCAGAACTCATCCATGAGAAACTCTTCTCTTGCCTCGAAGCAGCTCGAGGCGCTCAGAAACATTTCCTTTGCTTGAGGAATTTTATACAGTATTTCACTGCTCCCTTCTTCACCTCTTCTGTTCACTCCCCACCTCTGTAAACTGAGGCAAACCCCCAAGCTCTGGAATGTCTCACTTCAGGCCTCCCACATTTACTTGCAAAAAGTTCAGCTATTCTGAGGCTTTTTGGATATTTTTAAGAAAAATGTCATTATGTTGATATTTCCTCCATACAACAATTCCAGTTTCTGGATGTATTTTTAGACATATTTTGTTCATAATTATTAGATCACTGTCATGTTTCTTTTTTTCCCCCTTCTTCATTTCTGGTAAATTAAGAATTACTTCGAATGATTTCTAAAAGCACACATAGCTTAGTGCGACACTATAAATATTACTTGTAATTAACTCTGATATTGATATAATTATCCCAGATGAATAGAAGAGTGTTCATTAAACATATTGAACACACACAACTTGCCAAGTGCCAAAAATCCATCGTTTAACTCAGACTCCTGGTGAGCCATGCCTTGACTTCCATAGGTGGCTGACCCGTGCCGTGGATCCCCCTGGGTGTGCCAAGAATCCCTGGGGGGTGGGGTGGGGTGGCTCATCCCAACCCTGAGGAGGGAGACAAGGGATGCTGCAGGGCTGTTTTGTGTTGGAGCTGCACCTTCCCACACGTGACAATCGTGACAGTGCCACTAACCAGAACCAAGGATCACGAGGCAGATCTCCCTCTCCGCAGCCAACACGGAAAAATCATGAGACTGGATTTGGAAAAAAACCACAGGGTTTTAAAGACCATGCGTGTTAAGTTGTTTTCACAGATGAGTTTCTTTCAAGCGGCTTTCTCCGGTCACGAGGGAGAGAAACTTTTTTTTTTTTTTTAATTTAAGAAGGGAAAAAAGTTCTTAAACTGATAAATAATCACCAGGCTCCAGGAGCTGGGGGTTTTGAGCAGGCACTGCATGAAGCCATAGGTGGAAGGTGAGTTTTAAAGGATATATTTTGTGCTTGAGTCACACTGCAGCTCTCCAATCACCATACACAGAGAAGAAAATAACAGAGAACAAATCTAACATAAACACTCTAATCCCACAACACTAAAATATGAGGAGGAAAATATGTGGCAAGAGTTTACTCTTGTGTCTGCCTGCTTATTGTGTTTGCCTGCTTGTGAGACACTGTGCAGGCTATTGTACCAACCCTCAGGCAAAATCTTTCCTACTGGAATACACAGCAAAAACACTATAAATAAATAATGTGAGGGGCTTTAAAAAAAATACAGCCTTAAATCACCTGATATCATCTGATTAGAACACCCAGCTACTGTGTTTAAAGAAAAGGAAAAAAAAATTATGAGTATTTTATCACTGAAGGTAATGTGGACTTACTTTGGAAATTTCCTTAGGAGAGAGGAGCTCCCTGACAGAAGCATTTGCTGCAATCTGTGCCCTGCAGAAAACTCAGGGAGAGAGAAAAGGGAGTGAAAAAAGTACTGTGTACCTTGGGTCATCAGAAGGACTCTTTTTAGGTTATATGGTGCTTTCCTCATAGCTTATATGGGGTTTTCTTGGGATATATGGTGCTCCCCTGCTGGGTTATAGAGGCTCCTGTAGGATGCATGGCTCTTGCCCTCTGGGTTATATGGGTTTTTTAAGGATATATGGTTCTTGGCTGCTTGGTTTTACCGAGGTGCAGGGGTGAGCAGAGCTCTTGCACTCCAGTGTCACCCAGATCTGGTGGTACCAGGACAGAAAAACTACAGCCACACCAGCTCCAAGCCTCCCAACTGCCCCGAAAGCTGATTTTTGAGTGCTCCTGTTGCCGGGCAGGCTGGTGGCAGGTGCTGAGGTGGGGAAAGTGGAGTGGTTTAGATTAGTGGAATCATAAAATCATTAAGATTGGAAAAGGCCTCTGAGATCATTGAGTTCAGCCCAGCAGAGTTTTCCCTGGAAATCAGACCAGGGCAGGCCCCACCAGGGGCAGGAGGAGGACTGGGCTGTGCTCATCACTGTGATAAGTGCACACGTGCTCTGCAGGGAGAGGAAGTTCACCAAAATCCATAAATTAACTGGATCTTCTATCACTTTTAAATCAACAATGCACTGGCACACTAAGCACCCGGATACCTCCAAAACAGTATAAATAATAAATGCAAACAGCAGCAATTTCTCAGCCCACTGTGGTTTGGCTGGATCAGTATCGATCCCTCTTTATAACTACATATTGTCACAGACAAAAAAATAAAACATTTCTTACTCACAGAGTGGTTAATTACTGCCTGAAATAAATCAATATTAACTGGCCAAGAAATATAACCCATTAGATGTGTTTAAAGTGGATCAGTCGATGTGATTTTTTTCAGGAATTATTTTGGAGGGGAGGGTTATTTACATTTCTAGGTGTGAGGAATTTGGGTCAAAGAAACCTGTGGTACTGATAACAAGCACTTCGTTAACTAATTAAGCTGATAAAGCAGCTCAGTGACTGGTATAGTTCACTGAAAGTTCAGATTTAAGCTAACCAGAAATGCAATTCTCAGAAAAATTTGAAGAGAATCAATCAATTAATAAGGAAAAAAAACTTGCTGAAGAAAGCATTTCTTTTAGCTGGGAACTAAAGGAGTTCTTTTGACTTTGAAAGATTCGAAACACTTGTAAAAGGTAGAATTAGGAAAACACTAAAACCAAGAAGCTAATTGTAAGTGAAATATTTTTTTTCTTGATTTTATAATCCTGAAAGGCAAATATCAGATTTTATTGAACATAATTCCTACAGACTTTAAAAAAAAAAAAAAAGTTATTTTAGACAATTCAACAAAAGCTGATGCAAATCTGCGTGGCGTTTCTGGATAGCTGAATTTCTTTTTTTCCCTAAAAAAAGATTTGGTAAAATAACTGGCACTGCAGTTTAGAAGTGTTTGAATAAGAGAGAGCAGAACCGTGTGTTCCTTTCCTCCTGAAGTGTCCCTGTGCTTTGTGCTGAGGATATTATTAGGACATTGCTGTCCTACAGGAAAAATCCCAAACTGAGCTCAGGGCCTCACTGAATGCCTTTGCAAATGAAGACTTTCTTCAAAGCCTTTCAGAAGGGGGGATTGAAAATCTCAGAGAAAGGATGGAATTGAGGGGAAGGAGAAGACAAAACCCATCTTGTGGCAGAGCCACATGCTCCTGACACAGACAGGATGAACCTCCCTGAACTTCAGGTACCCTCAAGCTGCCGTGTGCCTCGGATCCATTGGCCCCAGGCTCACTTTATGCTTAACAAAGAAGAATAAACACTTCTAGGATGAGCTTTTTCTGCCCTAAATTATGTGTTAGATTTAGGAGAAGAAACCCATGCTGTGGAGGCAACCCAGAGTGGTCTGCTCTTCTCCATGTCTGGGACCAGGAGCAGCAGATGGAGCTGCTCTTTGCATCCCTCACCTCTCCCTGCTCAGGGCATTTTATCTGGGAATGCTTCAAAAGACTCATCACCTCTGGCTGAGTTACAGTCTATCAGCCAGAAAAACATCCAGACGTGATTGAAGAGCTTTGTGTGCAGTTGTAAGGAAGCACTTTCACTGGTTAATCACTCATGCTGTTAAAAATTGTATTTCATTTCTGCTTTTTTTCTGGCTCTGCCTCTCACCCTCTGGTCACTGCCCAGCAAGGCCTACCTGTCCTCCAAAACCTGTTCCCTGCACAAATACTGTTAGATATATCAATATTAAGATATTCAAAGCCTTGTAATTTTCTGTTGGATAAGCCAAGTGGACAAAACTACTTAATTCTTACTCCTGCTATGGAGCAAAAGGCTGCTCCCAAACAGCCTCAGAGGCCTGGGTTTGGTCCTTTTCCAGGGGCTAGAGGCATTTTTAGCACTCTGCCAAATAGCTGGAGCCCTTGGGTCTTCTATGTCCATGAAAATCTTGAACCTCAGGTAGGGTGAAGGACATATGCCTTTTTCACAGCCAAGCAGAAAATTCAGGTTTTCATTTATAAGATCAGCAAAAGCAGCAGGAGATCCCAGGTTAGGAGCCATTTTCCAGCTTGTCCATTTTAACTGGCAGATGCCAATCACAGAAACCTCTGAGACGTGCAGTGAATTCTGTTCTTCAGGTTTCACCACGCAGCCTCAGGTCCAGCCCACCCAGAAACTTCTTCTGAGGCACCAAGACAACCTGGTGATCCAGCACTGCCTTGGTGACGTGTCCCAGGAAGCCCCAAAACGTGATCCAGCCTTTTCCATGGGGGTCTGAGGGGGAAATGCAAGGTGGGTGGTTTGCTGGCACAGACAACGCTCGGGATGTGATGTGAAAGCAAAAACTGACTTGTGAAAGCTGGCATGGAGCAAAACAGGCTGGAAATCCTGGTTTATCCCAACCCACCCCGAGGGCAGCTGCAGTTCTGTGCTGCAGCACACTCAGCTCCACAGCAGATGGTCGGGAAGGTGCTGTCTGCCTGCCCTGGGTTTGAGCAGCCTCCCAAAGTGCTTCCCTCTGTCACTCCCTGCCCGGCTGCACAATCAGCACTGCCCTGGCAGGTGCTGGGCTGGTAAACAGAGCACTTGGGCATAGCCTAGTGATGTCCTGGCACGTGCTCCAGAGTCCTGCCTTTTGGATAAACACCTTGTTTTTCTCAAGTTTCCAAAGAGTAAAGAAATAGTTCGGCTTTTGTTTAGTGGCAGTGGCCAAAGGGGCACTCAGACACTTCAGTCCATTGCTGCTTCTCTGGGTTTTGCTCCTCTGCTGCACTGTCACTGGAGGTGTCTAGCCAAGAAATTGCAGTGCTCTGGTAAAATAATTCTTGGGAGTATGTGAGATAACAAGAGTCTTTGTGAACACGAGTCCCAGATGTTCTTCAAACATTTGTTCTCGGACAAAAAGGTCAATGTGGAGTCCAGGTGGGAGGGAATCTCCCCTCTGCACCAGGGAAAGGAAACCAAGGAGAGGAATGGGAGCAAAGCAGTGGTGAGGATGCACCTGAACATCTCCTCCTGCAGAGATGGGCTGAAGGGGCTGGAGCCAGACAGCCTGGATGCATTGGAGAAGCTGCGTCTCTGACCTGGGCAAAAGGAAACAAATGAATAAGAGACTTGCCCAATCTGCAAGTCCTGGGACAGGCTGACATCCAAACTCATCCTCCCAGACTGGGGTGCGGGCTGAGGTGCAGGGTTCTGGTTTGAGCTGCTCTCGAGCAAAGACGTCAGGCACGCTGGCTCAAGGCTTTCATTTTTTACTGCAATGCCACTGCCTGCCAAATCAGCTGAGCTGGGAAAACAATCTATAATTGACTACAGAGGCATGAGGTTATAATGATTTACTCCTTTTCTGAAGCATGCACATAACCTCTGCCAATTAGCCAAAAGTTAGAAAGATTTTTAATGACAAAACATCCAGAGGAGGAGGCACTTGGGTGGGGTGGGGAGAATTGTGACTGTGAATTACCAGAGTCTGAACTGCAAGTCATGGGAGCTGGGGGTCTAAAGATCAAAGAAGAGAAGGCACAGTAAATAGATTTTCCAGTGGAGATGGAAGGCAGCCTGGAGCTGGTTTGGGGGTTTCCCTTGCTGGGTTGGAGGCTTGGTGCTGTGCCCTTGTTTCCTCACCCAGCACCTACACGTGATGCTGTGGTTCAAGGCAGGCAGAAGCAGAGTTAGGAATGGACATCTGTCCTCTCCCATGGGAAATGTGATGGCTGAGACCTGCAGCAATGCCAGGGCCAGCTCTGTGTTGGGACAAGGCCAGCTGGCCCCAAGGAGCAGTGCCAGCATGGCAGCAGCCAAAGGGAATTTCTTCTTAATGGGGCAAGAGAATAACTCTTCTCCATACAACCTGAAGAGATAAAGTAGCTCGGAGTGAGTATCCCATGTTGAAGACAGATAGAAATTACTTGCAAGTGCTGTTACCTGGGACCCAGGGAGGAGACAAAGGTCCTGCTTCTCCTCCCATCCCTCCTGCTCTCCTCTCCCTTACTCCCAGCTCTGCTGTCCTCCCTTTTACCTTGTGGTTGCTGGACTCCACTGTGAGTGGCTTCAGGGAGAAAACTAACTTTGCCAGGAAAAAACACGAGAATAGGTTTTTTCCCAATGTCATGAGTTGAACTGGCTCAGCCAAACCTTGAAGAAAAGATCTGGGCTGCCTGGTGTGAGCAGTGGAAGAGGATCAGGTGCCCACAAAACCTCATGGAGATTTCCTGCTGTCATCATTGCAGGGCAGGCAGGGAAGAAGCTGGGTGAAGGCCAGAGAGCCTGTGGGTTCATCTTATTGGAGTCTGGTTTATATATCTTCACAGAATCACAGAATGGTTTGGGTTGGAAGGGACCTTAAAAATCACCTAGTTCCAACCCCCTGCCATGGGCAGGGACACTGTGCTTCCTGGGATGAAATTCCTAAAGAAGCTGAAGAAAAGCAGTTTTGCCATAAAGATCCAGATCCCTGAGTCACTTGGTGCAGTGAGTGCAAGAGAGAACCTGCCCACCCCAATGCCTCTGACATCCTGCTCTGCTGAACAGCCATGAAATCAATGGTCTTAGCTGGCTATTGATTGGACCCAGTGGGTGTAAATCTGACCTTGACCCTCTTTAATCTTGATGGATTGGCCACAACTTCATCAGCACAGAGCTCCGAGGTTAGACTTTGGGAGCCCGGGTTTGACAGCATGTGCTGCATTCTCTGTTTTTTGGATCCAGCTGTGCTGGAAACATAAATCACAACTTTGCACTTCAGATGTTCACATCTCTGTATATGTAATAAGCAAAATATATAACAATTATTGCCATACATTCAGACCAGGGTACATAAAAAAGGAGTGATTCCAGCTTCTGGCCCTTCCACATCAAAAAAGCTGCAGAATGAGGATTGATTGAATACAGGTGCAGGATCCTGACATGGTGCAAAGTGCTGAGAGGAGTTTTGTGTGTTTGCTGCATGCACCACACTCCCCACTTGGCCATGGCAGCCACTGCTGCCTCTGGCAGAGCCGATGGAGAGCTAAAGATCTGACGCACTTAGACTAGGAAGGGAAATATCTGATGCCTTGTTCTCCTCATGAAATCAGACCAAGCTTAAAAAAAGAGAAGCCAAGCCAGCTACTCTGCTCAAGATAGGGAGCCCCTTCCTTCAGCTCTGCTGGCTCTGCATGCTTCTCACTCCACCTCTTGTGTTTACTATCACGTTGGGCACAAACATATTTGTTGCTAGGAGGAGTCCCAGGCAAGATTAGCAATCTCGAGAGCCAGAGCACAGCAGGCTCCATGCAGAGATTGCTTCAACTGGAAATTCAGGGCTGATGGGGGTGAGGGCTCAGCACCAGATCCATGTGGAGGAGTCAGGCTCTGAGCAGTGACACCAGAGAAGCAGCCCATGTTCCTGCAGCTCCCACACCACCCACGGCAAGACCGGGTCCCGTGATGCCAAGCCATGCAGGAGTCAGGTAGGCAGGAGAGGAGCAGCCACACAGCAGCCTTGGGGAGCTCTCCCAGGGCCACAGCCACAGAGCACAGAGCCCGTGTTGAGCAATGAGGCCCCGAGCATGGCAGCAGCAGCAGAGGAGGGAACTTGCCTGGCCACAGCTAGTGTCCCTCAGGCCTCCACACATGGAGCCGGGTCCCCTGGCCCGTGCTGCCCTCCGGGCTCGCCCAGGGATCTCGGTGTGATGCCCTCAGCCCCACCATGTGTCAGGCACATCTGGCTTCCCAGGCAGCCCAGCTGGGAGCCAGGACTGCACAGCTTTCCTGGGAACACACGGGGCTATGGATGCCCTGTTCCACACCAGCCCAGTCATGGCCTCTTTGATGCCTGGGCAAATGCTTTAGGGGTGATGCTCTATGTAATGACAGCCAGACCTTATCTGTGCTGATGTAGGAAGGCTTTGGGACTCAGCTGGACAGAAATAATTCCCTTGGCAGTAGGTTCAGGGAGAAAACACATGGAAGGGAAAGTAAGCAGCATGTTGCCTCTTTATTATCTTGTGAAAGAAAATTTATATCATACCCCAGGGGGGCATAAAACCCTATGAAACACATTTGCACAAGTTTTCATGGGCTTCTGGCTACATCCAGAGCAATCTGGGCTCATGGGGGGAGTAACTCTGCCCTGGCACAGCACCTTGGCCTTGGCTTTCACAGGTGCTCGGCCCAAGGATGTGAGATGGTTCTCGCCTGGTGTTGTGTTCCCCAGCTGCAAACACTCCCCATAACTTCAAAGGCTACAGAAATTCCAGTGTGTGTTCCAAGGGTGTTTGTTTTATTTGGGTCCCTCTCCCTAACTAATTTGCTGTTGTGTTTATTGGAAATAGGAGACACATTCTTGACGAAGTGGGAAGCACTGTGTTTAATGGAGCTCTCGGAGAAGGTTAGAGCAGGAGCATTTCTTGAACAAACAAGCCTCCCACTGCACCATAATCTTCAGGCTGAAATGAATCACGGGCTCCAGATAGCAATGGGGACTGTGACACGTGCAATTTGCATCAGACCTTCACTAAACAATCATTCGAGGGCCGATGAATATAAAGGAGGCTTGGCTCTTATCAGCTTTGATCACAGAAGCACTCACAGGAAAAAAATTATTAAGCATCTACTTGAGCAAAACTCTTTGTCTTCTTCAGTTGAATTGCTACTTTCATTTGTCTTTAATAACATGGTATTTGCTCACTCTCAGGCAGCATTTGCAAGGTTGTTCAGATCCAAGGCTAATTTGCTCAGGAGCTTGGCTCTCCCAGAGTGATCACTGAAACTCCTGGTACACACAGTACTTTTCTTGAATGTTAAAGCATTTAAAGCTGTTTTTTTTATTATTTTTTTTCCTTGTCCGTGCCTTGAGTAAGTATTTACACCTAGTCAGAGACAGCATATAAACAAGTTAATGTTTCGACTGGGGAATGTTTTACACCTCGTTACACAGGTGGAAATGGGGCCTGAGCAGGGCAGGGCCAAGCTGTTTCCAGTAGGTCATTTTCTTGTTCTGGTCAGCCCTTATTTTAGGCCAGCCCTGCCCCACAGAGGTATGTGCAACCACGCCACTGGGTCCTGCCTATTTCTGGGGGCTGCTGCTGAGTTTGCATCACACAAAGCCTGGAGTTATTTTCAACCCAGCTTTGGCCACGGAGCAAAAGCAAATGGCTCTCCATGCACAGCCTCCTCTGGGGGCACCAGCTTGGAAGTCCCAGCAGAGAAAATTGCCACAGGTGCGTCAAGGGCCTGTCTGATCTGAGACTGCCCACAGTAGGACCAAGACTCATCTGATTTTTGCAGTCTCTCATTGCACAAAGGAGAAAAACACCCGATGTCACACCCCACTACATTTGGGCACCAGCCCTTTGAACATCAGGGTGTGCAGCTGCTGATCAGGCCTTGGGCTGGTATTTTTGGTCAGAGGAAACAAGCCTGCTTTGAGTGGTAAATCTGTGGTGTGGGTTGTGGCCACTGAACAGCTGGTCTCCTTCTTCCTGCCTTGCTGGGAATGATGAGAAAGCCTCGAGCCAGAAGGGATCATTGCATTCTCTCCTCCGAGCTCCAGGACCCAGCAGACCCCATCTGTCTGAGGTCCAGCACCAGGAACTGGTGGCATGATCAGAAAATGCTCTGCTGGATCCCAGGAGGTGGAGCCAGTCCCCCCCCCAGCGTGGTTTTAACCTTCACACTCAAGGGGAATACACAAATCCTTTTCCCTGCCTGGTGTTTGGCTGGCCGTGCACTCCAGCACCACTTCTTGCTATGGCTTCTCTGATAGATTAAAGACATACCTAAAACCTGGTTTTATTTTTGTTTTGTTCAAGAGAAGGTACTTATGAGCTACAATGTCCTCTCCATCTTCTTCCTGATAAGCTAAACAGCTCGAGCTGTGCAGATTTCACATAAGCCATTTCTTTCAGCCCATGTATCATTTTTGTGGCTGTTTTTGGCACCTTCCTCAATTTTTCAACTTCCTTCTGAAAACGTGGGCATCAGAACAGTACTCCATGTTCCAGCTTCGGGCTCGGCAGCTCTGACACTGTCTAATCAGCAGGACCATTTCCAGTGTCAGAGCCTCAGAGGAGGGGGAGGGGGAGGGAGGAGGCCCATTTGGCAGCAAGCTGCGCTTCATCGAGGGCCCTCTGCTTTGGGATTCACACTCTTTTCCCAGCTACAGAAAGCAGCCTCTGTCAGAGCAGATCTGTTTCCACAAGCCGTCTCCTCAAAGTGCAAGAAGACCTTGTCTTGTACCGTCCAGGATTCCTGACTGGGCTGCCCTGGGCTTCAGCTGGTTTGGTGTTTGCCTCTGCATTGTGCAAACATGTACATGGAAGGCCTGACAGCCACCTTTCACAATCCTTAAAAATCAACATTCTGGCCTAATCCTGCTCTCCTTTGCCTCCTGGCTCTGTAACAGGTAAGCCTGAACATCCCTGAGTCTCAGGATGCCGGCCTGAGGCAAATTTCTGCCCATCTGCATGGAGGCTGCACAGCTCACAACCCAACACCAGGTTATTTATAGCAGTTCCCATGTCCTCAGCAGCTCTCTCTTTCGAGGATGGTGTCACCATTGCTGTGCTGCCCCTGTCACCACGCCAGGGCTGAGCTCTCACACCAGTTTCAAGCCACCCTGGCAGCAAAGGAACAGATGACTGTGTGGTTGTTGGCATCCCCGTGCCCATCAGGGAGGCAGGGAGTGCAAAGGTGCCTGTGCAAGCCATCTGCAGTGACAGCCTCTCCGTTCCTCACTGCTCAAGCAGGGTTTCTCATCGCAGATGGACAAAATCCCAAGGTCCTGTGCTTTGCTTTTGGCCCTGCTGCACTTCTGCAGCTTCTCCCAAACTCTCATCATCACACTCAGGAGCTGATCCCTCCACCAGGACTCTGGGTAAAAGAGGTGTCGTTGATAAATGATCTTTTTATTCCCTGGGCCTAAGACTTTCAGGCTGCCATGCAGAAAATCAGGCTTTCCACAGTGCTACATATTTAATCAGTGCATGAAAAGGCAACTCATCCAGAAGGACAAGCAGAGAAGTTCCTCCCAACTCTGTCCTTGTGGCTGCATCCACAGGCAAGGCTGTATGGCTCTGCAAAGCAATAGATCACCCAGCAAAGCAAGTGAAGTAATGTCTTATTGCAAGAGCCAAGCTTTTCCAGTGCTTTCCTAGGATGGAAAACGCTTTCAAATTTCGTTTCCTGAACACCACCCTATTCATTAGTAAAGTCATGGATCACCTTCTACTGCCCACCAACAGGCAGCCACTTTTCCGTGAAAGCTTTTTCTTTTTTCACAGTGGTCTTATTCTTTGAGTGCAGAAATAAGGCTTAAAATAGCATGTTTTGGAATAAATTCCCTTCCCAGTTACGTGAATGGGAAGTTCAGGTTTCTCTCCCTCGACACCTTTGCTGTTCAGCCCACGTTTCCAACGGAGCAACCGGACCAAGCAGGGACTCTCAGCCCCACGCCTGCATGAAATGAGAGCTGTGGCTGAGACCTGCCAGGAGAGCCACAACACGTCAGAGATCACTAATCACAGAACAAGTGAGGGAAAACATCAGATCCAGCCAGCGACCAGCATGGTCATCTAAGGAAACACCGAAGAAATAGACCAAAAATGGAAAAAATCTTTGGGAATTATTCCAGATTTTAGTGAAGATTTGAAATACATAGTTGTGAGTGAAGGCTTTACTCACTGGAGCAATGTGAAATTTTCCTTTTGCCTCCCATTTTCCCCATCTTCATGCAGCTGAGGAATGTGTTCCCCATGCTTGGTACCCACAGGTGCTCTGGAAACAATAGCAGCCTGGGCTGGATTCAAGATACGCCCAGAAAAATCATCACTCATCGCTGCTAGACATTTTTATGGAGCTCCTCAACTTATCCCTCGAGTGTCTTACAAATATTAACATACAAATCCTCACACTTCCTTCCTCTAAGAGGCTGTTACTGCCTAGACTTTAAAAGTAAGGAAGCTAAGGCCGAGAGGTGAATAGGCTGGCCGAGATCACAGAGGAAATGTGTGATCTTTGTGGTCTGGACACTCCTGACCAACAAATGCTTAACCTGGCTTCTTGCCCATGGCAGATAAGAAAGGGTAAAGGTTTGAGTCATGATTTTAAGGGGGAGATTCCACCGGCTTCACTGTCCCCTGCAGAGACCAGCACAGGGCTGGTGTGTCACCATCTCTGTAGGGGCTGGTGGGACAAGGACCCCATGGGCACGTGGCAGGATGAGAGCTCTCCTCCTGCAGGCACCCCAGAGTCTTCTTAGGAATCCGGTGGAGAATTCTGCACTTTTATTTTTATTAGAACCATTATAAAGGCAGGTGACTGTGGCCTGCCCCATCCAGCTGGATAAAATTCAAGGGCAACCCAATGAACCTCTCTGCATCCTGTGCAATGGCTTTGCTTTGTTTAAAGCTGGCACCGATTTAAAGTTCAATATTTCAGGCTCTGCTCCTGCATCTTCCCTGAGATGACAGTGAAGATGGCAGCACTTAGAGGAATTCCTGGCTGCAGCACAACTCGGGCTGTATGATTTTCATTAGCACTAACAAGCATTAAGCAGCTGACGTCCTGCCCAGGAAAATGAGTGTATCTCCAAGTATTCCTCCCAAATCGACGTGCTAGGGGAACAATGGGCTCTGCAGCCTTGGATTTCTCAGCTCTGCAAAGGGATTTAACTCCCTGGGTTTTCCTTCTCTTGGTCTGCTTTAGTGGTGGTGACATTTGATAACAAGCCTGTGTACAATTTGGAGTCTGCTTTTCCAGCTTCCCCAGTCAAGTTTCCCAGCTCCCCCAATCTGTTTGGTTTTTTATCTAAGTGAGCCCATGGATCCTGAAGCTGAAAACTGTGTGATTGTTCATTTTGGTTTTTAAGATGATTTTATGATTCTCTCATCCCTGCAAGTAACACTGAAAAAGCAAAAAGCACCACAGCACCACACAGCCCAGCCCTACATAGTGCATCCAGCCAGGCAAGGCACCTCATGTATCTTGTTTTTTTAAAATAAAATTTGATGGAGGTGTTATTTCCTCAGTTAATCTCAAGATGCTGTAAAGTCTGACTTACAATTTTGGGGTGGTTCAGGGCTTCTGGGAGTAGCAAGGCAGCAAGAGACCTGGGAATTGGCTTCTGGTGAGGTTGGGGAGGTGACAGGATGCTTAAATTGAACAGGGGCTGTTGCTCTGCCCTTGGCTGTGCCCAAGTCCACCCTTCTGCCTGCAGGGAAAGGGCTGGGGGCTGCCCTGGCCCCACAGCTGAGACAAGGATGCTCTGCTGACCCTGCCTACTCCTGCAATGAAAGATCTTTGCCCCACAGAGCAAAGTCCTTGGGGAGTCAGAGTCACTGTATTGCCATGGTCTGTGCAGTGACAAAGGACTCTTGACAATAATATCAGAAGGCTAAATATGATTTATTAACATGACTCCATAATTCAAAGGATTTGGGCTATTATCTGCCCAGCCCGTAGCATCGAAGCTCTTTCTTCAAGCTCCATCCAAGAAATGCCAGAATAGCTTACCCAATCAGAGATAACTTTTCACCTCATAGGCTGAAAGGAAGAAAACCTTCATCTCCTATATCAGGAGACAGGCAGAGAAACCATCTGCGTCCTTGAACACAACTCAGAGATTTGTTTACAGAAACTTGTACAGAGTAAAAGACAGTAAAAGATGCTTTCCCATGGGAAGATTTTTCTGCAGGCCTGCATGCAGAGAAACTTATAATATGTTCGTGCAACAGTCACTGCCTGCAGTTTGGCTGATATTTCCCCTGCTCTAGGTGGAAGTACCGAGGAACTGGGAGACAAAAGGAGGTGGGTTCATCTTCTGATCATGATGCCTGGTCCATATATCTTGCACACTTTGTTGTGTGCATTCAAGGGTCCCAGAAATTTATTAATTGAGCTGGTTTGGGTGAATTTATTGCTGATATCAGTGAAATTCAAAACACTGCTGCACAGGAGTGAATGCTCACCCTCTTTGTGGTCAGCTGCTGTGGCAGAAATTCCCTCTGGTGCTACTGCCCATCCCATCACCACCACCAGCCCTTGCCTCACCCTCAGGGTGAGGGGTGATTCATGGTCTCCTGGTGAGTCTGGGAAAACCTGGTAATAACTGAGTAATAAAACAGTTGACTCTGTGAGTTGACTCTCACAGTTAAAAGGAGAATATTATGTATATGCTAAGAGAAGTTTTATAGATTTATAGTTATGTTCCCCCTTTTCCTTTTGTTCTCACAGGATGGCCCAGGGCAGCCAGGCCATTTGGGAGGGTTGGCTTGTTATTATGGCAACACCTGACCTCCAATCAGGATGTCAGGAAGTGATCTCCACCACTGGACAGTGAAGAAGGAGTCGATGGACAGAACTTTAGGAGAGGCCAGAAAGTGGTGGAACACCACTGATATCAGGTGGAACACCCATTGTGTAGATGAGCACGTGGTGGGGAAGATCCTTTGCTCCCGGCGCCGTGTTGATTTTCTCTATTCAGTCTTCTATTGTAATTTTTGATAATGTTTTAATAAACCTTTTAAAGTTTTTGAAAGTGAGTAGCATTTCCCACAACCTGATGAGTCTGGGAAAAGCTGGTGAGTCTGGGAAAAGCTGGTGAGTCTGGCATGGTTTGTGCTCACAGCTCATCTCTGCCATCGGTGTTCCCTGGCAGTCACAGCTCGCGCTGGGGTCCCGAGGAATGAGGCCACTGCACCTCTCAGAGCAGCCTGGAAACTGCTGGGATGGTTTTATCCTCACTGTAGCCAAGCAAGAGGCAATAAATAACACCTCCATCCAGGGAAAAGGCAGGCATTATGTGTAACAGGGGAATCCAGCCACGGTGGTGAGTGGGACTGGCTTCCAGGGAGAGATGAATAATAACACATAGATCTCAGCTAAATGGCAGCCCTGAGAGGCAGCACTTGAATCTATGTGCTTTTCAAGAGCATACCCTAAGATGAAGAATATTTAGTGGCAGGCTAAGGGGACAGCAGTCAAGAAACTGAAGTTTTTTCAGTCTGTCTTAGTGTGAAAAATAAAATCTGTGTGGATACACTGGAAGTGATGCACGCCGAGTGAGGAGATGCCTGGACAGTCTGAGCACAGGCAAAGCAGCCAGGATAGAAACAGCAAGTTTGCCTCTGTGGTGAGTGGCAGGGCTTACCATGGGCTTTAATCAGTCATGGTACAGCAACACCAAAGAAACAGTCAGAGTACCAGGCTCTCCACATCCTACAAAACCTTCCCTCCAAGAAAAATCAGTAATTTAAGGTGCTGAATGAAGCGAGGGATGGAGACAGGCAGACACCAGAGTCTTATGAGGGAGGAGCAAGCAGTGGGCTTTGCTGTCAAAGTATCCCAATTTCCAGCTGTGCTGCCAACTTTTACATGCCCCTGGGTTATTCTTCATCCCATTTTGCATGTGTATAGTGAGGGTGAGGATGCCACCTCCCTAAAACTCTGCAGAAACAGGATCCATGCTGTGTAGGACACAGACTTTGTGGGGCAGAGCAAGCAGAAATGCTGCTCTGTCCTCCATACACACTGAGGGTTTACTTGGAGAAGGTGAAATCATGAAGCAGCAAGCATGGAAGTGAGAGAAATCTAATATAACAATATGTGACTTCTAGAAGTCACATATTAAGACAAATATGTGACTTCTAGAAGCCATCAGAGGATGTTTAATGACAGACTGAACATGTCCTCTGTCCCATGCTGATCAAAAGACCTGAAAAAGCTCTAATCGACTGCTTGTGAGCATTTTTTTTCCTACTGTAAAAATGGAATTTGATTAAAACTGGAGAGACAGAGACTCAGCTGACTCAGTGGGACTTTGGCCCCTGCCTCACAGAGCACTTGAGAACTTGTTTTAAATCCCAGCTGATGGCTCTGGAGAGCCAGTTACTGGCTGGCTCCAGGATGGATCCCCCACTATGTTTGAGGGTTGTGCTTTTGGGAATGGATTTAAGCACATGCTTAATCTTAAGGATGTGCCAAAGCATCTTGTTAATCGAGGGTTTTTCTGAGAAGGTCCTGATGTTATTGTTTCTCCTTGGAGCCTGTCCCTGTGCACATGTGAGCAGGCACATCACAACAGTCTGGAAAAGCAAAGCATTTTGAAACGCTTTTCCAGACAGTAAACTCAGGACAAATTTATTTGGTTTGAACATTTTGGCACTGGTGAATGTAAACCTCTCCTGGTTTTTATTTTCCTCTGCTTTCCACTTTAAGCAGTATCAGTGTCAAGCTGCTCATGGACTGAGCTTTCCAGTCCTTGGGCAAAGGAAGGCTGTAAATGGGTAAAGGTGTTTGCAACAGCCCAGGGGAGAGCTGGGCACAGCTCGTCTTCACACATCTGCACTTCTTCTGGAGCCAGGATGGGTCCAAATTGTTCTCAAGTATCCCAAAGCACCAGCCCTGGGACAGCAGTGACTGATGGCAGAGGGTCCTGGGATACCCCTTCCCACACCTTTAATGATTCCTGCCTGTCAGAGAGGATATAAATGGAATTAATAACTTGGACTTAACCTTGTGAGTGAAGGACCAGCTGCATGGCTGTGCCAGAGATCACTGGGGCCCTACAGCAGGACAGACAACCTGAGGGAGAGATGGCAAAGGCTGCAAACAGCCTGCAGGAATTTCTCCCCAGGGTGGTGGTACTGATGCCCTGAAGGATGCTTTAGTCCACTCTCTTGTCCTGGGATGATTCCAATGTGCCAAAGAGATGTTTAAATCCCATTTATACTGCAGGTAGCCAGTGGCTCTAGGACCCAGGGTGGGATACTCTATTTAGGGGGTCTAACTGGCAAATCAGACCACCCCTCCCATGCTTTCTGCCTGCCCAGCTTGGAATTGCTCCCCTCCTGACCCTGCCGCTGCTGAGCCCAGCACTGAGACCCAAACCCATCAGCACTGCCTGTTCATTGGGGGACACTGACACGCCCTGCTTGATGGGGAATGTTACAATTAATGCTGCCTGTGCATGGCTGAAATGTTAACGCTTCTATTAACACACTTTTTGACTTGCTTTTAACACCATAGGTGGCTTTTCAAGAGCTCAGGCTTGATTTAAATCGTATCCACTGCTTATTGCTTTAATCATGGAAATGGACAGAGCAAGGGAGCACATTTCTGGGTATGGACTCCCACGAAAAGCATGAAGGAAGCAAAGTGGTGTGATTTTATTTTCTGAATGGATGGACATATGGAGATCAGGGAGAGGATTGGGCATAGATGACTCTCCACAGCTTGGCCTGGACCTTCCTCAAGGATTTGCCATGGGAGTAAAGAGAATCCACCACTCAATGTTTTCCAGTGGTGTAAAATTGTGTCTGTGGTGGAGCTGGGGTGAAAAAAACAGAAATACAGAAATACTACAGAAATACTACAGAAATACAGAAATACAGAAATAATACAGAAATACCAAAATACAGAAATACAGAAATAACCTTATCCTTCAGCTCAGAGCAGAGAGCTGTGACTAAGCTCTGGCCCCGCTGTTGCTGACAAACCTGGATCCCAGCAGGTTGGAAAGCTGAGGAGGTGCAGGACCTCAGCTCCAGCCCCCAGACAAGAGCAGGAGCCTCCCTTGGGTCTGTCTGCAGGGAGATAACTGGTCCCAAGGCTTTGCTGCTCTGCTCCTGACTGGAAATCCCAGGAGGAAACAAGTCCTCTGGCATGTCAACAGCCCCTCATGTTACCTCTCATCTAAATATAGTGCTGGAATTGCAGGGGAAGAAGTCCAGCAGGGAGGAGCAGAGCAGGGAAGGCAGAGTTCCCCACCAAAGGATGAGGAAAAGGGACTCATCTCAGTCTGCCCCTCCCAACTGCTGCCATGAAGGAAGGCACAGGGATGCCTCCTTACCTTTCCCTGCACAGCATTCAGCTTTCCTGCAGGGTCTGTTCACTTTGCAGGGGCTGAGGCTGGAGCAGGTGAGGCCAGAGCAAACCCAGAGCAAGCCCCTGTGGCTGCACAGAGAGGCTGGAAAATGGGATAGCCCTGTGTGGCCACCACTGCCTCTGCCCCCCCATCCCAGTGCCAAAGTGATTTTCCTGCCCCTCAGTGCCCATGGGGCTGCATCCAGCCCTTGCTTTCCATCACCACTCTGCATATCTCCCACTGCCTGCTCCAGAGGCATCTCACAGCTTCTCCAGAGCCTCCCCCAGCACATCCTCCTCCATCCCCCCCTCCCTTTCACCCTTCCACCCCCTGGACTTTGAGGGAAGCCTTTCCCCCCTGTTTTTATCTGCATACCATTCGTGGCACTGAGCCCTTGTGCTGTCATGCAAAACTGTGAGGAATGAGCTGGGTGATAAAGCAGAGGGAGCCAAGGCATGAAGGCCGTGAACCCCCTGGATATATTTCGGAGCCATAAATTACACCCTTCAGCCACAGGTTAAGCAGGTCATTAAAAAGCAAAAAAACACTGAGAAAATGTTCAAAAAGCAGCACCCCTTCAGCTCTGCCCTCCCTCACTGCAAGGGAGGTAAATCACAGCCCCCTTACCTGTGCTCTGGGATGCAGCCTGCTATGCCAGGTATTTCTGGCATTGCCTCAGCCCTGGCTGTAAATCTTTATTACTCTGGCCGGGCTGACACCCTGCCAGAAAAGTTTGTTATGGGATAAACTGAGTGACCCCGGGGTGGGAATGTGGAGGGGGGGGATGGCAGGGGCTGCATGTGGCACATTGGCTCGAGCTGGAAAATATCTCTGCAGTGCCAGGTCCATTCCCACAGCTGTTTCCAAGGCAAGGTGCTGCCAAACTTAGGGAAGTACCATCCCCTGAGCAGGGATGTGGGAGGAAGAGGTGCTGAGCAGAGTTAATACAGGTAAGGACCAGAAAAAGCTGGTCCACGGGTACAGCCTGGTACTTTCCAGTAAGTTAGAGCTTATAAATCATTTTGACAAAATAATTAAAGCATGTATATGCTGTGATTTATAACACTGCCTCTTTCTGTAATACCCTAGACTGGAGTGACACTGGATACAGGGATGTATCAAACCAAGGGAAATCCTGTCAGAGGTACAGCTCAAGAGCTGCTCTTGCCCTTGCAACAAAAAGCTCCAAATCCAGAGTGACTCCAAATAAAAGATACTGCCCAGAATCAACGTGGCTGTAGGTTGGGTGACTCCACTTCAGCTGAGACCTGCTGAGATCAATCTCCATCACAAGTGAAAAAGTGGGGCTTGGCTGCCTGGCTGCACCCTCTGTGCTGCTTGAGTGGAAATAATGAGGAAGACAGAGTAAAAACTGAAGGCACAAACAGCCACCTTCTTAAAAAACCCGTGTGGTATTAGAGCAGAGAGAAAGCCTTTTGCAGAGACAATTACACAAATGCATGTCTGGGTTGAGAGCTGAGCCTGACCTACAGCTCTCAGGGATGGGCAGACATTGTTATTAAAGCTCATCAGGACAGACCCCATGCTGTGGAGGCCAGCTGAAAACATCAGAAAGATATTTACCATTTGACTTTGCTCCATATGTCATAAAAGGGAGAAATAAAAGAAAATAACTGAGCATCAGGACAGTCCTTTGGGTGGAAGTAGAGCATTGGCACTGGGGGTTTAATAGGGAGGTGACCCAGAGAGTTTGGACAGAAGGGAATGGCTCCTTCTTCACATGCAGGGATGAACCACATCATGAGGTTTTATTTTTGTTGTGGCTAGCCCAAAAATTAATAATCTAAAATTATTGTAGGAGGTTATTTTACCAGGGAAGAAAGAGGTATGTGGGATTTAGACAAACTGTCAAATCTTCTCTAAGAGAAAAAATATAATTTCTCAGCAGCTTCGTCTTGGCCACCCTTTGAGGATCTTGCTTTTCAAAGTTTCCCTTTTTTTTTTTTT
>VXAX01006612.1:289834-333794 GCA_013399835.1 Leptocoma aspasia
ACACACACATTCATTTCCTTCTCCCCTTCCAAATAATCTGCTAGTGACTGACATTTCAGTGGAGTGCCATCTTACTGGCATATAAATGAAACCTTTCAGCATTCTTAGAAGGGGTGGTCGTCTTCTGAGATTCTTGGAATTCAAGCTGAAGATGAAAAAATGTATTTTTTTAAACGTGGAAAACTTGGGTTTTTTTTTTTTCTCTAACAGATGCTCTATGCAAATGTTGAAATAAGTGTATTAATATCAAGCTCAGCCATCTGCCTAAATAATTTCTCTGGAAAAAAAAATTGCAGCATAAGAAACATGAAAAATTAAAGCTGGGTAGCAGATTTAAACAGGGTATGTCCTGTCAGGCTGCATGGATTAATGGATGAGGCCATCAGGACACAGAGCAGCCCCAAATCCAGCAGAACTGGTGGTTTTCCAGCACATGCTGCACCTTGCAAGATCATCCTCAATCCCAGTAGTTTTAACTCCTGCAAGACCAGGGTGCTGCTCAGTGTTCCAGAGGATGAAGGGCCTGATCCAGCACCCAGAGAGGGTCAGTTCAGCTTCCATCCCAGTCTCCCATTGATAATGAGGAGATAGAGGTGATGGGAGGATGTGAATCATCTTCCCTGCTTTGGGATGGGCTGAATCATATCCTGGGCCCTTGGGAAGCAGTGGGGGGAAGGAGCTTTCCAAATATGCCAGCCTTGCTGCTCAGTGGGTGCCATGCAGTGCCCTGGAGGATGTGGAGAACAAACCTTCTCCAGGAGTGAGGCTGGGGGCTGTGCTGCCTTTCTCTGTGCCAGGGCCCTGCCTTCCTGTAGGGATCCTCCATCCCCAAGTGGGGCATGGCAGTGATCAATCCACAATCTCCATATTTTATCCCCAAACCTGTTGGGGAGTGCAGGGGTGGGGACAGCCCTGCCTGCAGAGAGGGTGTAGGGCACTGCTCACACCAGGCAAACCTCCAGCAAGGCAAAGCCTCCTTAAAAACAATCCCCTGCCCTTCCCAGTTCTGGGAAGGGGAGCTGCTGATGGAGCCCCTTGGGATGAGCCCAGGTGAGGGGATTAGCTGCAGAGCCTGGCAGTCTGTGAGCACCCTGGGGCAACAGATCCCCACAGCTGGTGCCTGCACCCCTCAGGGCACCTTCTTCCCACCCCTGCCTCTGGTGCTGGTGTCTCCCAATGGGAAGAGCTGTAGGAGTGGCATTGCACTCTCCAAGCACCACTTTCCTGTTCCCAGTGTGCCTCCCTCCACATCCCAGGGTCTAGCATCAGGCACTTGCCTGAACTCCTCCTCAAATTGAGGATGAGGAGAAATGTATCAGGCAAGGCAATAAGGGAGCTGGACTTACTTCCAAAAATCCTCTGTCTGTCAACAAACAAACACACAAGAGGACTTTTCCCCCAATCCTCTTCAAAAATTCCCTCTTACAGAAGATTAGGGGATGAGCAGTGACCATAAGCAGCCTGTGAGTTGCAGGGTCTCATCCAGCCTCACACCAGCCATGGCAGGGGATGGTGGGATGAACCCCTTGCCCACAGTGCCCCAGCAGAGATGCCTACACTCTGCCCATCCCACTGCAACAATCCAACCTGGACCTAAATCAGTTTATTCCAGTTCTTGTCTAGGTTTTTACACTAAAAAATAAAGCTGATTCAGGGGGCATATGGGTGGAGCTCAGCACCAGTGACTTAGGACATGGGTGGTGGAGACAAAGCCAACCTTGGTGGCCAGGTCCCTGCCAGGAGTTTTATGGTTGGTGCTTAATCCAGAGGAGAAATTTTCTGTGTGTTTCTGGGCAGACTGGACACAGCATTTGAGAGGCTAATGAGGCACTAAGGAACTCCACTGGGCTTGGCTCCCAGGTTGTTTTTTCCAGCTTGTTTTTGCCTTGGGTCATAGTTCCCAAAACATCCATCTACTCTCAAGGCCCAGGCAATTCTGCAGGGGGATGGTGGCATTGGCTCACTCTGGGGACAATGCTGTTTTTTCACGTAGAGGTGAGTTTGTACCCAACGTTTTTACCTGACTGACCTTCCTGCTGTGGGAATTCCCCCATTCCTGTGGGGGAATTGACTGCTCTGGGACAGCACACATGCTGTGGATCATGCTATGGATGATCACAGGAGCCCAGGCTCCAGCCCTGGTGTTGGTTAGGTGACACAGACACAGCAGATGTGCTTTTAAAACAGAGACAAAAGCCCTTAAAACCAAGATTAAAAGGCTCTTCCAGGACTCTCCTGGTGTTAGACCAATGCAGTGAGCTACAGCATCATCCTCAGCAAAATGAAGCTGTAGCTGTTCACCAGTCCCTGCTCCTCAATTCCCAGTGCCAAAGGCAGAGCAGAAACCCACAAACCTTGTTGAGGTTATAAGGGACTGGATTTGCAGTCACTCAGCCCAGTAATTACCAAAAGACCGAGGCACAGTCCTGCCCATATCTGGGTGACCGTCACCTCAGGTGAGATCTCACCCTCCAGAGGGAGATGGAAGCTCCTCTCTCCCAAAAAGAGAAGAAGCAAAGAGGGTTTGAGAGATGAGAGCCCACACAGGGCTCTGCCTCCAGCTGGAAAGTGAGTCCCAGCCCAGCCCCATGTGCTGCCTTCCCCTTTGGCATCTGTCCTGCAGAAAGCCCCATCCCACCTCCTTTGCTTCCAGCTGCACAGCTCTGGGGTGAGGCCAGGGCTGAGAAACACCAGAAATCAGGGGGGTGAGAGGAGCAGCAGGGAGCAGCTCTTATTTACTGCAAGCACAGGGAACGGAGAAAGATGAAGCTTTCCTGCCCAAGGAAATTTTTAAATTAATTTTTGGGGGAGGTGAGGTGGACGATTAAAGAATCTCCCACCCTGTGTGCAAAGGAGATGAGCACTTATGTCTCACCCTCTGGGCAAGTCTCAGTGCAGGCAATCAGTTGCCATTCAAAACCATCCCTGGGGTTTCCCTTGCACCTGGAGCCCCTTCCCTCATCCCAAACTTTTTCTCATTTACCCCAGGATGGACAAGAGTGATTGCTCATGAGATAACAGCATGACCCAAGAGACTCAGCCTTTGTCTTCAAAGTCATGTAAAAAATCTCCCTTGCACTGTGGTTAAACCAAATCACCCTGGGCTCAGACTGGACTGCATTTTATCAAATATTAAGCAAGTGAATATAATTTTTCCCCTCATTTGGGGCTTTCTTGTTCTCTGGCCATACAGATCTGTTTCTCTCCCATTAGGGTAGGGAAGAAGATGCCTAAAATCAGTGCAAAAAGCCCTGGGAAAAAAGGGCTTCCAGGTGAGAAGCCCTGAGAAAGGGAATTATTTCAGTGCCAAAGCTGTCACAGGGTTTGTCCCACTCACCCCAGATCCTCACCATGAAGCCCCTGGTGTTGCTCAGTGGGTCACCATTACTTCTATGAGTCATTTTGACTCCTTTTTCCTGGAGGACAGGCAAAGGCTGCCAGGCTGGAAGCAGGAGAGCACACACAGAGCAGCAACAGGACCAAACATCTCATCTAACATCATCAGCAGGTGACAGATTTTTGGCTGCTGCCTTTTCCTGTTTTTGGTTTTTGATTTTTGGTTGCTGCTTTGTTTTCTCTTTCCCCATCACCCCTTTTCCAGCGTGGCTCCAGTCCTTTTGCTCTGTGTTTCATTGCATGTGGGGTTTCTTTAAAAGCAAAATAAAAAAGCACATTTTACACCACTCCACACATGTAAAAATAGAAAAGGGAGCCTTGAACAGAAGCTGCATTATGTTTGGAGCAGGTTCCTCCTGCCAGGCGTGACGTGATGCTCCTTTCCAAGCCTTGGCATGTTTTGGGAAGGGTTCATCCTTCCTGCAGGCACTCAGGGTAGCTGGGGCCAGAAACCCAACAGCTCCACTCACAAATTCCTGTGCAAACCTCGTGGGCAGCCAGCCAGGGCATGAATCACAACCCAGGTTCAGGCTTCCGGTGGGATTGAGGCTATTTTTGTCCCCTTTTGGCTAATCCAAAAGAGGAGGTGTCCTACTGCCTCTGGTTTAGCCTCTTGAGGATAGATCCCTTTTGTCTAAAAGCCCTTTGTCTGTGGCTTCCAAAGCCTTTAGAGATTCTAGTGGGTGGGTTTATTATCCCAGGAAAGGATAGATTAAACCAGGCGTGTTTAAATCCAGCCCATCACAAGGTGACCATGGAGACCAGAAGCAGCATAACATATTTTCTACCTTGGGCTCGCAGTCCCTAAAGTCCCCAAGTCCCGAGGGGTGTGACAACCTGTCTGGGTCTGACTGTGGACACCTTTGGATGCCACTGGGTGCCCAGTGGGCAAGGTCAGGTGCTTCTGGAGGTGTGATTCAGCTGGCATCTTTTGGACACCCTCTTCTTGGCATTCACTAGATTCCATGGCCTGGCAAAGGGAGTTGAGATTATGAAATCCCACCAGGACATCCCTCCCCCTGTGTCTGGGAGAAGCAGATGGAGGTGACAAGGAGACACCCTGACACCAGCTGGGGAGCCTGCTCCCATCCCCAGGCAGGACAACACACTGACCCAGTGACAACACCTTTGCAGAGCCCAGTGCAAAGGAGAAAAGGAGGGAAAGGAAACACAGGCAGCAAAATATCTCTGCAGAGCTCTGGACTTCTGAGCATATGAACTGTTAGGATATTCCTGAGCACTTGGGTGCATAAATATTAAATAAGCTGCAGCGAGGAGCAGAGAGATCTCTGTGCTGTTGGCAACCTGGGGCAGGGAGCAGGGACTTGGCCATTCCACACATCCCAACACAGCCTTGGAGCAGGCACAGAGTGACCCAGAGCAGCACTGAGCAACCCTCGGGGGGCTCTGCTGTCATACAGCAGCTCCTTGACAGAAGCTGGCCGTGAGCTTCCCTGCTTGTTGTCCGGGCTGCTGAGACACTTAGCAAATCCCATGTAGCTAATTACACTCTGGTTCGATGCCTCATAGCCTCTGGTACTGTTTCTTATGTTAATTAGCAGTACCCAGCAGGGAGAGCACATCCCCACCACATCTTGTTTCCCCCTCACCACGAGTGAGGGATGGGGAGAGCTGATGGGAGCTCTGCTCCACGGCCCTCAAAGATGAGAGAGGGGGACATGCTCCACCACACAGCCGGGCTTGCTGCAGACATTTTCTTGTGCCACCAGAAGCAACTGGTCGAAAATGTGCCTTGTCAGGACCTTGCACCCAGCAGGAAAACTCAAGGGAGGGGATATGGTGTGGGCAGCTGGCTGAAGGAGGAGCAGACATCCCTTCTCCTTAGGCCGAGTCTTCTGGCCTGGTTCCCTATGGCATTACACGTGCAGTGTTTCCTGTGGGCTGAGTGGCTCCCAGCAGCTTTAGGGACCTGTCTGTGCATTAATTTAGTCCAGACCAATCCTCTCCTGGCCCTCTGAGGGCCAGCTCAGCTGGCAGCATCTGAAGGCCCGTGACAGCACATGAAATCTAAGCAGCACTTATGCAGGCCCAGGTGGGGGACAAGCAGCCACTGAGTTTGCTGCAAAACCATTTAATCTTGGCTTGGGAGGAGGAGATTGGAGGCAGACAATCTCCAGCTGGCACGATCCCAGCTGTGCCTTGGCACTGAGCACGCAGCCGGTGGCACAGGGAGGGCTTGCACACAACTGGAACAGAGATGCCTGGGCCCAGGAGGGACAAAGGGCCAGCAGAGCCAGAGTGGGTCTCAGCTGCTGCAAGCTCACCTGCAGAGATGTCTCCTGAATGGTCAGAAGGAGCTGGATGCACCTCCTGGGCCACCTGCAGCCAGCACAGCTCTTCTTTGGGCCAGGAGGTGGTCAGGAGCCAGGGCTCAGACCCTGGTCACTGGGCACATCACCTCAGGCTGTGCCCTTATTTCCAGAGGAGAGGATGTGAGGGGAAGTGTGTGACAATGGTGCCTGACCCAGAAAGGCCTGGGGAGGCAGAGGGGACCTGCAGAGTGCTGGACTGTGGAGCATGTGGCAGAGCAGGGAGCACTGGCCTGGATCCTCCTCTCCTCATCAACAGAAGAGCATCCCCAGTATGTGACCACGGGTTCTCCAGAAACCTCTGTGTGTCCCCTCGGTCAGCAAAGGCAAGGCAGGGCTTTTCCCCCCAGACCACTCCTCCCATGGGGGTCTGCAGTGACCTGACTGTTTTATACCTGCTAAAATCCAGCCAGCCAGCTCTTGGGGTTCTGTATGGTGAAAAATCCCCAAGCTGCAGCCTGCAGCTGGTTGAACCCCACGGACGCCCCCAGGCACCCGGAACACGGGGAGCTGCTGGGACACCCCCTCACTGGCAAAGGTGCCAGGTCCTGCCCTGGCTCCCTCCCTGTCTGCCTCAGAAAGCTGCTGTTGTTGCCTCTGTTCACCCCACCCCACCAATTCTTTTTCTTTTCTCCTTGGATTAAACAAACCCCGCGGTGTTTCCAGCATGACTAATTCCATAATGACAGCAATATCCCCTGCCTCCCGTGCAGCCCAGGAAGGTGCCAAGCACCATTAACGTGCTGGTACACATTGCTATTGCATAATCAGCTGGATCTTCCTGGGGGAAAATGAGCTGAATTAGACACTCTCCTTTGGTGGAATAGCAGGGACCAATGGGGATTTCCACGAGAGAGATGGTTATAAAAGGAAAATCCATATGATGCTGCCTTGAAAAACTGCTGTTGTCTGGCAAATGCCAAAAAGGAGCCTGTATCTCTCTCTGACTCACATTCATGTGTCTGTGAAAATGAAGGGGCTCTTTCCTTCAGTCCCCTCATGCTCCATAGGTTGCTGCTGTCACCCTCTGTGTGGTTCTGTTCCTTTCTTTACTCGGGAGCTGAACCTTTCTTTGCTCGGGGCTGCAGCAGGATTTCATCAACACCACTTGGGCTGAGCTGAGCTGAGCTGACATCCATGTGCCCCATGGATGTGTTCCTCAGCCTGGGATGCCAAAGGAAAGCCTGGGACCACACCTGGAGAGGCTGATCACAAGCCACAGACTCCTGGTGAGATCTCAGCATGGTGCCCTGCCCCTCAGACGCCCCAGCTCTGCAAGGAGGGGAGGTGATGTAATCTGGTGTGTGGCACTTGGCTGTCACATACCAGAGGAAAGGACTGGCATAGCCTCTATCCCATTACCTCAGAGCGATTTTGGACAAGCAACCAGGTAAAGAACAGAATTAATTATTCTGCTTTGGCAAGGAAGACGCTGCCCATGAAGTCTCATTACTGATGCATTGCCGTGGAAATGTGTGGCAGGAGGGAGGAAATCTCACCTGCAGTACTTCCAATGTAATTCCCTCCTTTGTGCCCGAAATTAAAAGCCAATGACTGGAAATGCAGCTGAGAAAGGCTTTAACTTGCAGCCGTTAAGTGTTGAAAACTGACACACCTGATGATGGATAGTGAAACATCTCTTTAATTTCATTGCTCTTGCCAGCAGTAACAGCCTTTGTTGGCTCGGATCTCTGGGCTGGCTCTCCTGAACTGGGAGCAGGCAATTCCCCATCCCTTCCTCCAGAGATTCAAGCCTCTGGGTGCAGCCCTACGCCAACATTCCTGTTTGTCCTCGCAGTCCCTCTTTGCTCATCTGCTAGATTTCCCTGACTTGGAAGCACCAACCTCTACCCGGGATGTAGCAATGTTCCAGATGACTCTGTTTATTATTAATAAGTTTCTATACGTGTGTGAAAGTCCCTGCAGCTCCCTGTGAAATGAACCTCCAGAGGCAGATTTTGTACTGCTTCCCTTGGCTGCCTTGCCCCCCTCTCTGCAGAGCACAACACAAACAGGTTTCCAGCAGCACGCAGGGGCTGAGGAGCAAAGAGGAATCAAATCAGCTTTTGGGGACTTTGTTTGCTTGTGACCAAAGGCGTTTTCTAAGTGATGGCTGAGCTGTGAATTGGAAGTGTTACCTGCATTATTTCCTGCCCACCACAGCTATTGTTTACAGCCTGAAGAGTAGTTGGCTCACCTCAGTTTTGTTTGGGAGATGAATGTTGGCTAGGACATCATCCAAGTCAACCCAACACTCACAGTTAATAAGAACATTCTGTGGCTATCAAATGCTTGTTGAAGAACCCTGAAATGTTTTGTAAGTATGATTCATAGAATCATGGAATGGTTTGGGTTGGAATGGACCTTAAAGCTCATCCAGTTCCACCCCTGCCATGGGCAGGGACACCTCCCACTATCCCAGGTTGCTCCAAGCCCTGTCCAGCCTTGGACACTTCCAGGGATGAGGCTTCAACAACATCCCTCAGCAATGTGTTCCAGTGCCTCACCACCCTCAGAGGGAAGCATTTCTTTCTCACATCCAATTTAAATCTACCCCCTCTCAGCTTAAAGCCATTAATGACTCTCCCCATCTTACAGAGAGGCGACAGTGAAAGGCAGAACGAGGGGCCCAAGCTCAGAGCTGGGATGAGAGCTGCAATCACAGCCCAGCACGGTGCCTTTCCTGGTGACTCGTGTCAAAAACAGGGAGACAAGAAGGTTTTTAGCAAAGTCTTTTGTTTTCCTGGGGAAACAGCAGCCTTCCCAGCTTACCACCAAGGTTTTTATTTTTTGTTACTCTTCAGCTCAGCCAGGCTGGAGGAATTGTCCTCCAGTGCAAGCAGCAGTGCTGCCGGTGCTGCTGTGCTGCTGGGCAGCTTTGATCTACAGCACAGCAGTTACCCAGGAGGAACCAAGTGAAGAGCTCTTTGTTTCCTCTCCCACAAACCAGTTTTCCCCAGGTTTTGGCTTACACACATCCAGAGGGCTGTCACTATGTGTTCCTGACATTCACTTCCCAAGCTCCTGAGCTGGACTCGATGTAAAATCCCAGCTGGGTTTGGATAGGCACGTTTACACCCTTACCTGTTGAAGGAGGGGATGGTTAACAGGGTGGTTGCCTGGACAATGTTAGGGGGTTCTCACACAGACAAACCCCTTCCCTCTCACAAATGGTCCATCACAGGAAATTGGATTGACCTCCACTTTATTTATCGACACCATCTCTTGCTCTGTTTTGTCAGAGAGTGATGACTGCTCCCAGTGTTTGCCATCCACCCAGACCTCAAGGAATACTATAAGGCTCTTTGGAGAGATGCAATCACAGAGCTGTGGGCAGTTGGCCAGATTAATTCCTGATTACAGTGTAGAATATATGGCCAGTGATTTCTCAAATCCCACAATCAGCTGTTTTAGGCAGCCATAAGATATAATACTGCTCATATAATGACTCAAATCCATCTACAACACCAGGAGATTTAGTCCCTTCCCCTAGGGTTGGCTCTCCTCTGACCTTCTTCACACTACTTTGGCTTGAAATCCCCCTCTTTCTACCCAGGGGACCCACATGCAGCATTCAGGATGAAAACTTTCAAGCTCTCCATAAACACGACGGAAACAGTCTCCTGGTTTTGAAAGCCAGGGTAAATCCATGGTTTTCTGGCACATTTTTCCACTGTCTCTTGCTGACTTTGTCACACTTTGTGGGCTTGCTTAGATGAGCAATTAATTGGTCGAGGCAGGATTGCCTGGGAAAAGTCAAGTGAGAAATGCCTTTCATAGAACATCAAGCTGGATTCGGTATTCAAAATCACAGGAGAAGTGCTGTCACAGGACATATTTGCATGGTAAGCCAAAGGAAAAAAAAAGTGATGAAGATGAACACTGACATGAACTGGTTTGTACTGGCCAGCTCTGGTGGTGGGAGATCCTCGCCAGGACTGAAATCTCAGTGCTACGACCACTTCTGCAACCTGCTCTGTGCTGTTGGACCCCTCAAAGTCCTGAAGGAGTTAAAGCCCTAAAATCTCCCTTGGTGACCTGTCCTCTGGCAGGCAAATGTGTTCCCAAAGGATTGCTGCCCGTATCTTCCCCTTATCTATCCCAACCCAGCAGCTCCCCTGTGCAGGAGCTGTTTTTGCTCTGACCAGCCCATGGTTCTCTCACAAGAGGTCTCACCCAAACTGTGGCCATGCAAAGCCCCTCCCAGCACGCTGGCACAACTCTGTGTCCCCACTGCAGCTGTGGTGGCACCCTGCCCACCCACAGGCATCGTGTCTGTGTCCCCAGCCCCTGCTGCCAGCCTGCTCACCAGGGCAGGGGTCCTTTTGTGGGCAGGGGTCCCTTTGTGGCCCCTCCAGCAGATCTGCATTCCATGCCAGTGGCAAGAGAGGCTTTCTGAGGCCTCTCCTTCCCTCTCTGCCCCTCTCTCAGCATGCAGGATGCTCACACAAAGGAGGAAGCATATGTGTGGTTTGGAGGGAAGCAGCGTGGAAGCACTTTTGGACACTTCCCTCGCCTGACACCTTTCCTACTTCTCCTATCCTTTTATTCCTGTGTGTGGTGGAGAGCAAAACCTCTCTGCAAGCCTGGCTTATTTTTAGAAGGCTGCACAGCCAGAGATACCCTTCCACTAGCCAAAGTAAGAGGACACCAAATGGTCCTGACCTTTCTCTCCAAGGCCCCATGTGGGGCCCGTGCATTGAGCAGAGCACAGGCTGGAAGCAGGGAAGGAAGGAATTTGTGTTTCCTTGGCCGACTGCCCTCGCCTGGGGCTTGAGTTTATATAAAGAGGATGAGGGCACCGGGCAGGGATGAAGGTTTGTTGGCCATCACAGGGTTCAGAAGCTCTACTGACAAGGTCATGGGCTCGAAAACGCTTTCAAAAACCTCCCCAGCAGATCTCTTGGAAATGCTTCTCCTCATCTCTCCCAGGTGCCAACCTGAACATGTACAGGGACTCTGTCTAGAGCCTGTGATTTTTTCCCTCTGTTCTTACAACACCCCAGTGCTGCAGCAGGAGCTTGATGCAGTTCCTCATGCACCTGAGCCACTATTTGAAAAAAAAAAAAAAGGCAAAATAGCAAGGAGTTGATCGCTGCTTGCAGATGGGAGTCCTGAGAAGCAGAGAAAAGGAGTCTCAGATCTGCTCTGCCTTGTGTAGACCCTCACATGTCTTTCCCTTTTTTTAAATCCAGTCTCATCAGGCTTGGTGCTGTGACCATTTCCCTGGGGAGCCTATTCAGTGCCCCACCACCCTCTGGGGGAAGAATCTTTTCCTAATATGCCACCTAAAGTTCGCTCCATCCAGCCTCAGGCCATTCCCTCAGGTCCTGTCACTGTTCAGAGAAGAGATCAGTGCCTGCCCCTCCTCTTCTCCTCACGTGGAAGCTGCAGACCATGATGAGGTCAGATCTGGTCCCTGCTTTTGCAATGGATTTTGGGAATGAACCACCTGCCGTCCTGTGTCCCTTGGACTCTACAGCTGTACAGTGGCACTGTTTCAGTTTAAATGATGCTTCCTGCATGTGGAGCAGGGTCCTGCAGTGTGTACTTCTACACAAACATCGGAAAAAGGGAAACTCTGGCTCCAACAAACTTGCAAGATGATTTTAAGACAGGAGTGAGCACACAAGTGCAGGTGAGCAGGGTAAGAAGACGCCTGCTGTGCCTTTTCCCCTGGCTTTGTAACCTCTTCACCCACCAAAGCCCGGCAGCAAATGCACAGACCACGGGCCCAGCAAAGGGCTCAGACATATTCTGCAGCTTGGATAATTGATAAAAACAGCCCTCTCTCAGCCCTAGCCCTGGCTGGGATGTGATAGCCACGCCAAGGAGGCCTTTAACGTGCCTGGAACTGCTGCAGACAATGGGGAGGCAGATTCTCGGGAGGGCAGCAGGAGAAGAGGAGGAGTTGCTGCTTCATGACCCATCAGATCTCCAGAGCATAAGGATGCCTTTGTTTGCTTCTCCTTCAGCCTCCTGTTACCCAGAGTGGGAGAGGCAGGAGACGGCAGAAACCTGGGATTTTCAAACATTTTCTGAGTCAGATGCAATGGGAGAGGGGGAGGAAAGCGTTCCCACACCCAGCCAGGCTGAAACAAACAGGCAGAGCCTGGCTTGGCCCGGAGCAGACACCTCGCCTGAAAAACACCAGTGCCTGTGCAAACCCTAATGGTTCTGGGGGTCTGCTTGGTTATCTCCCCCAAAATCCATGGGGCAGCACCTTGCCTGGAGGCAGCACCACCCACAGCCTCACGTTAGTGGGGGATCATGATGGGGGCTGCAAGTTTTCCTCCTGGCAGACAGGGATGTGCAAAGCACTTGGCTTCCACTCGCCCAGCCACAGCCTACACCAACCCCGGCCTCAGGGTGTCTCCTCATCAAGCTGTTCCTTCCCCAGATGGAAAAGTCTTCCAGCCCCAGGATCTGCTCTGAGAGAGAGACTCCCCAATAGGTTTACTCAGAGGTTTGTCAACTTGGGGATTTTTTTTCCACCCCAAATAATTTGAGAGAGAAGTTTTAAATGACAGCATCTGCCCCTCCCTCCTTTTCCTCCTGTGCAAATGTTGTATGGGACTGGAATTACCTGAAGGTTGGGTCTTCATCCAAAAGTCGGGAGGAAGAAGGCAGAAATGCTATTCATTATCTCCAATTGATTTTATTTATCAGGTATAAAGGAGCCACTGGAAGCCAAAGAGCCATGTGGGTAAACATGTTCAAAGGGGCTGCTATCATTTAATGGGTGAAATGATAAGGAGCTTTAGCATGAGGTGATACTGGCACAGAACTCCAGGACTCTTTTCCCAGGTCAGGAGGAAAAGCTGAGGACAACTGCACTGACTTTGGCTCAACCCAGTCAAATATTGTAACAATTGTTTTTAACTTGCAGTCAGCTTGAAGGCGGCAGCAAAAGCAGCTCCAAACCTGAAGGAAAGGATCACATGCCTGAAATCCTGCCTGATTTTTTTCCAACTATATCATCTAGTCTAATAAAAGACAATAACTCCTCCTACCAACCTTGCCTTGCTCAGAGCCTGAAAACACCACAGCTCCAGCAATTCTCCTGTAACAAAAGGAATGAGTCATTCATCAAAGCATGCGTTTGGAGAAAAAAAAATTCTGCATATTCATTTATTCTTGTATTTAGCTAAAAAGATTTGGTTTACCTGTAGAAAATGATATTTTTAAAAATTTAAAAATCAACAACCTCCCCAAAAGCCTAATCAATGGCTCTTGAAATTCAAAGTCTGGGTGCAAATGGCTAAAAGATAATTTTGAGCATGAATAACATAATTTTTCAAGCATAGGCAGAATAGTGGGAACAAAGAACTTGCCAAAGGATTGCAGCTAGAGCAAGATCTGGGGAAATCATTTCGACAGACAGATGGATGGAAGGACACCCAAATGTCAGGAAATGGCACCAAAAACCTGACAATATCCAGATTTCCCGAGCACACTGGGCAATGAGGAAGTTGCTGCCATTTCATACCACACACATGGATTGTATACATACAAAAAAAAGAAAGCCATGTGGCTTTGAGACATTCTCTGGAGTGACAGAGATGTGGTGACCACAAGGTGGGCACATTGTCAGCTGCAGAGTTTTAACAACACTCCAAAACCCCTTTTAAAAATGGCCTCTAGTCTGCAAGGCAAGCAGAATCTCTGGCTTCAAAGACATTTCCCTGGATCTTCACAAAGCCTTTTTTGGTTTTGTTTTGTTTTGTTTTTTTAAGTGGGATCTGTGCTGGTTTGTACCTCTAAGCACTGGGAGGTGCTCCCAGGGCCAGCACAGCCTGGTGTTGCAGAACATCCCTCCTCCAAAGCTGAAGCTGCTGCTGGCTGAACAAGGTTTCTTTGCCCCAGCACCTGAAGAATAGTGGGGTTTTGGTAGCTGCAGTGAATCTTAATTGCACCCATCCAGAAGCAGTGACCTCAGCCTTGCTAACCATAAAACACTGCTCACTGCTTGGGCTTAATGGTGTGTGGCCTGCCAGGGAATCTTTTTTCTCTCCCTTTCAGAGACAATCCGTGGGAATTTATTGGCTTTTTAAAGCTGTCTGATCCTTCACTGAAGGAAACTAATGGAATATCAATGACACCAGGTATTTGTCACAAGTATCATTTATGGAGGAAATATGGGCCTGGCTCAGAAGGGCTCTCCTGCACATGGTTAACCAATTCCACACACAGGTCCAGGCAGCAGCTGGGATCAGACCCAGGCTTCTCTGTGGCTGCAGGCTTATCAGCCACTACCAAACACAGAAAAGCAAAGAGCATTCCTAATTCAGTTGACTAATTCAATTTAAAACCCCGATGAGGACAAGGCAGCTTGAATTTTCATGGGAGCTTTAATTTAGGACGACACCTTTGCAGCTGGAAGGAAGAGCCTTTGGTTGATTTTAAGCACCTTTTCAAAATAACAGATAAAAAAAATACTTTTAAAGAAGAAAACATTCATTTTCCTATTTTTCATTGGCATCTCCATTTTTTTTCAGCTCTGACTTTTCATTGAGCTACACCCTATTTGGGGAAAGGTCTGCTCTTTTTTAATCTCTTTTTCTGACAGATTAAGAGTTACCTAAAAGAAAATGATACCTCAGAAGTGTTGTGATAGATGTGAGGCTTCAGTTTTTAACAGAAAAAAAAAGAGCTTTATACAAAGGCTGATCCTTATGGGGTCACCTAACCCTTGTGGAGGACTCGAGCCTCCTGTCCTGAGGTTTTACCCCACAGGGCAGCATTAGGTCCCCAAAACTGAGTTTTGCAAACTTCCCACGCTTAAACTCTGGTTTTTAGGACACAAATGCTCTTTCAGGTTTTCTCACCAGCCTTAAATCCAACTTAGATTCTCAACAGCCTGCTAAGAACTGTGCCCAGTGATGAGTCTTTTTCTGCAACATGGTGGAAAAAACTGCTCCTAATATATGAAATGTGCCAGGAAGGAACAAGCAACATGGCTCATTCCTCAAATTTTTTTGGAACGGGGTTCGAATAACAGAGGGGATGGTGGCAAAGGGAAAAAAAGGCCACTTTTGTGCTCAAAGACTGGAGAAATGTTTAAGCATCTGACGCTTCGTGTTAAATTAGCGCAAAACACGGTGATTTGCTGCAGGGTTTGAATTTCAGCTGCTGCAAACCTCTCTCAGGGGAGAAGCGGAAGGGAAAGCGCAGGTCCCGGGTCTGCAAGCAGTGAATAAAGGCTGGGATTCTTTAACCCCAGGAGTGTGTCAGGAGAAGCCTCCGTAGGACGGAGGAGGGAATTTCCCGCAGAGCTTTGACAGCACAATTAGCAGCGGGCTTGATCGGGCAGGGAATGAGAGCAGGAGCCAGGGGGGATTGTGTGTCGGCTCGTGTGCCACTGAGCTGCACAAGCTTCTGTTGCCGATATTCTCTTAGACCTGGCTTAAACCGTGGTGCTCAGTCCCGCAAATCCAGCCCCTGGGCCCGCATCCCTCCACCACCCCGCAAGGAGCTGCTCCTCTTGCTCTGAGAGCTCCCGGGGGGAAACGGGTCAGGGATGGCTCAGCACCTCCGAGCCCTTTAGTGCCTCTGTTCCGTCAGAGCTTCTCAGGAATGAGCCGGAAATTAGGGTGAAAAGAGGGTTCAAAATGTAATTTTTAAAAAAATGCTGTGACCGTGTTCCGTGGGTTTCGTGGAGGGATGTTTGTGGAGTGGTCCCTAAATCTGAGCCTGGCAGTGCTGCAGGTTCACATCTGAGCTGTCTCTGGGTCTGTCTGCAGAACGTGCTGGCAGCTCCTGGAACACAGAGCAAGAGAGAGGGAGGAAGAGAGAGAGCAAGAGGGAGACATCCTGCAGATACTTGTACACCAGAACGTCATGTGAACATGTTTAGTATTTTTCCAGAGGAAAATATCATCCAAGAGGCATAATTATATCTTAGGTTCTCTTTTTTTTTTTTTTTTTGGTGGAGCAGTTGTTTTGTTTCATTCTTCTCCTTTTTCTATTTCTGAATTACAGTGTTTGCAGAAACAGGAGGAGGATGACAGTTAACAAGGGAGAAGCCACGGGTGCCTGAGAGGGAGAGAGATGCTGCTGTTCCTTGCCATCCCTGGAAATGTCCAAGGCCAAGCTGGATGGGACTCTGAGCTGGTCTACTGGAAGGGGAGGATGGAATAATATGATCTTTAAGGTTCCTTCAAACCTAAATTGTTCTGGGATTCTGTGACTCAAAAGCTGCTAAATTTAGGCCTTGTTCTGCAAGCTGACTCCCCCGTGGTAACTCACAAAGGGATTCTTGCTTGATGCTTGTTCTCAAAGGACAAGACCTTGGGAGGAGAGAACCTCTTTGAGTTCCCACCATCCCAACACATCCAGAGCTCCAATTTCCCTGGGAACATACTGAAGAAGGTGATGGAAGCATCTCTGACAAGCTGGATATTTTGTACACCTCTATCCTGACGGGTGAGATGCTCGCCCACACTCACCACTGGTGATGCTCACCCTCTTCCCAGTCATCACTTGGAATCATTCTGTGCTGCTCCACTGGCTCAGGGCCACAGCTGGATGCCAGGGGAGCTGGGAACACAGCACATTTTCACACACAGAAGTGCCCAAAGGCATTTAAGATAGCAAACTCACTCCTTCTAGGCTGTCACCACAGTAACAGGGGGCTTCCCAAAAATAATCAACAGTATGATTCTGAGCCACTCGCTTGTCATCTTGGAATTAGCAGCTACTCAATATTTTGGCTGAAAAATGAAATACCTGGCAGGCATTGCCAAGGGGGTGTTTCAGAGGGGAGTTTTACATGAGGCACCTTGTCCTTGGTCACCTGTGGGGACCTGTGGCAGTGGAGGAGAGATCTCTTCCTGACACCAGGATTCTTTCTGTCCTAAAGCATGAGAACTGGTGACAGCAGAGAACCATCAAAGCTCTTATGGGTCATTAAGTCATTGGGGTATAAAAGCCTCTATTTACTGTTAGATATCCCAGCTCCAGCCATTGCCTCCTGTGGCACAGACACCTTCCAAGGAGGAATTTCTCACTGTTTACTCTCTAGGCACGGAGAGAGTGAGGTTTCCAGTGATGCTTTTATTGCTCAGCTAACAGTGTTAACCTCTTCTGTGAGGATGTGCACCCATCTTAGCAATTGTCATTTACTGAAATTAGCTTTGCACTTCAGGATTTGTCAAGTTGCAATTGTACTAAATGCTTTACTGGCTGCAAAGTGACAGTCCTGACACAGCTAATGCCATGACCCTTTGGCCTCAAAGCAGTGGGAGCAGACCCCCTGGTCCCTTTCCTCTCCTCAGGATTTGCATCTCCTGAAATGTATGTCACTATCATTTTGTATTTTTTGTTTTCGCAGGATACTCCTTTTTCACATGTTCTAAGAATTTCAAGCTGGGCATGGATCATGTTTTCAAAATCTCTTCCATATTTACAAGGCTCAGAAGCCCTTTTTTATGTCTACACTTACTTCACCAAGCATCAGAGTTGGGAGTGGGGAACACAGCACCGGGTATTTCAGGTCTCACAATAAAATCAAGTGAAACAAAGTGCAAATCATTTGCAGGGCTGCAGCAAGGACAAGGGACAAAGGTCTTCTCATGCTGTTCTGTAGAGGAGAAAGAGCCCAGTGAGGGCAGTGGTTTGGGGCCCAGTCCTAGCTGGACTGAAGGCTGAATGAGCAAGATACCAGCTGGTCCAGAAAATATTTAGTAGAATCAGATCTCCTGCTCCTGCCTGTACAGGCACCTTGTGCTGTCACACAGGATGGTGTTTAGTGTTTGCAAAAGCCACCAGAAAAAAAAAAATCCCATTGACCTTAGCTCAGAAGGTCCTATTCCTAAATCCATGGCACTGTAAATTGGTGGAAGATCCCAGCCCGGATGCCCAGCAAAGAGGTTCTGTTTCCTTCAGCAATGGCAGCCATTCTCCAAGTGGCACCTTGGGATGTGACACTACTGAAGCTCACCTGGCTGATGAGCATTTGTGATTAATTAAACCCCCACTGCCCTCCTGTTTTCCCTACAGATGTCCCATTAGGATCCAAGCAACAACCACAGTCAAGAACGCAAAGACAATTATGCATTGGAATTTAAACAAACCATTAATTACCAAGATGCTCTGGCAGATGATGGCTCCAACAATGCTTATTACAAGAACCTTCATCAAGTTATCTGCTCTTTCATGTGAGCAGAGGTAACCATCTCCACTGAGATGGGAAAAATAATTAAAAACCATACAACAAGATGTTTTATTAATGACATGCACATCTCCATCGCTCTAAGAAAATTGGGCAATCTGTTCCTACACCACAGCTCTCCATCAAGGGTTTGTGTTTACCATCACTTTAATAATGGCTTGCTAAAGGCCTATCTAGTTCCCTTGGGTTGGCTTAAAGGAGGAGAGGACAAAGGGAGGGTTTATTTATGAGTGGCACTCATTGAAGAGCAGATCTACAGCACAGAGTGGAATAGAAAAAGAGCCTTGCAAAGAGGGTCCCTGCTTAACTCACTGGTTTAGAGAAGGGGTTCAGCAATGCAATAACAAAATGCAAAGTGCTTTTAGATAGAAAAAGCTATCTTTGGGAAAAAAACTTCCTCAAACAAAAAAAGCCCACCTTGGTTTCCCTCTACAGATCTGGAGCTGACCTCAGCTGATCTGGTGTAGAATGTTTTCAGTGGGAGCAGGAGCAGATCCATCAGGGGATTTGCAAGGTTTGGTGACCCTGAGTTCAGTGATGGGCCAGCAGAGCACAGCCCTGGGACACGAAACTCCTTTTCATTGCCCTTCATGGGAAGCATGGGGTTGACATGCATGAAAATTGAAGCCCTCTCTTGGTGTCTGACCAAACCAGGACAAGCTTTTCCAGCCTGCTCTGTCAGCTCAGCCCGGTGCTGCCTGGGGACTGCAGGCAGGAGCATCCGCTCCTCCCGCCCTCGGGCTGGCACCAAGGACATGACTCACCCCGGTGCCAGCACCTTCCCTCTTCCCACTGAGCTCTCATTTACTTAATCACCACAGATTAAAGCGTGTCTAATTAAGGACAGGCGTTAGATCTGATGAGGACCCGGCTCTCTCCCTGTTCACACACTATGGGGCTGGGCAAGCCCGGTGTCCCTCACCCGGTTTCAAATGGAAATGTTTTGTTCCTTTCCCAAAGGAAGTTCAAAGTGTACATTTCATCTAAAAGAAGGGGGTGTAGAAGAACCTATAAAAACATACTTTAGATCCAGAAAATATTTTAGAGGAAACTTTTTCCTCTGTCACAGGTATTTACATGCATGGGCTGGGCTCCAGCAAGGATGCAGAAGCTTAGACTGGGCTGAAAAAAGAATAAAATATTGTTATGAGGGCTACAGAAGGAAGCTCAGTGGCCACAGGCTCAGTGCCAAGCATGACCACAGCTCTGCATGGAGACAAGACAGGACCAGGACCTTCTCTGCAAGGGTTGCTTTGCTCTGCTATCCTGATCTTCAGTGCAGGCACAGCCTCAAGGATTGTGGCACTAAAATCAGTCCTACCTCATCCACATATTGCTGGGTGGCTGTGAGAGAGTCACTCAGCCTCACTCAGATGCACACTGCACAGCTAGGGAGGCAGGGATACTCCTTTTTATTCCATGGACACTCCATCATTTGGCTGATGGAATTGCCAGGTCTCTCTGGTGGCATCCATTGGCTACAAGGTGTGGACACATTTCTGACATTGGAATAAATAATAATAGCAGTATCTGGCTTTTCTAAGATACTTAGCACAAGCAGATCTTGAAGTGCCTTCTAAAAGGTGTACAATTTCATTATTCTTGGTTGGTAAATAGGACCTTAGCCCAGGCAGGAGTTTCTAGAGACTGTCACAGAGCCTTTCATTCATGTTGTGTTTGAAATTCAGTCAGCAACTGAGTTGCCTCACAGGATCATCCACCAGTGGTTCCTGACTCTCATTCATCAGGGCACACTCACAGACGTCTCCCTGACCTCCAGCAGAGCCATGTGCCTGCTTAGGTTACAAACAGGCTTCAGAAGGCATCTGCTGGGCTGGTTCACTGCAGAAGCTCAAGTTTCACTTCCCAAAATGACGACACACTTAACACTTTTTTAGTTGGATGGAGCCATGACATTATTCAACTCTGCCGAGGTTTCACCGTGAGAAAAGACTGAACAGTTGAGGACTAGGGCTTTTCTTTGGTATTTAAATAATTCCAGCAGAAGAAGCACTTGCCTAACACTGAGATGAACCAGGGCATGCCCAGGAGTGTGCAGCACAGTGAGCAGCACAGCTGCCCACCCCAGCGCTGTCATCCTGTGGCCAGCACCACGTTGAAGACCTGCAAAGGATCTCCCGTCATAAGAGGCCACAACATGAGGTGCCAAGGACTTCCCATGGGTCTCACAGCTCCTTCCCAGCACAGGTGGGCTTTGTAGGAGGCAGAGCAACCAGCAGTGTCATCTTTCTAGTTAGAGAAGAGATGGCTGCAAGGTCAGGCTGGGAAAGAGGGTGCTGCGAGCACGGTCTGTGCTGCCAACGTGGCGATGCCGAGGGAGGGAGGGACGGTCTGTGAGCCAGGGAGAACACAAGCCCAAGGCCAAAGGAAGGGATATCTGCCCAAGAAAAGCAGGACCTCTCTCCCCCAGCAGACCCTGCAGGCTCACAGGCCCCAACAGCTGGCGACATGGACGATGCAGACACCTGGTGCCAGCAGTGCCCTGAGCCGTGCGTGCACAGAGGTCACATTGGGTGCAGTGGGGACATTTGGACCCCCCCCAAAGCCCATAATCCCACCCTTGCCATGGAGAGGCCCTGGATCTGTGGGTGCCTCTCTGGGATGTCAGGCACTGCCAAACCCCCATCCTGTCAGAGCAGAGAAGGGAACAGCAGGGAGTACACGTCTGCATGTGACCTGAGTGGCACGAGGCTGCGGGCACAAATTACACACTTTGCAAGTGACATTTGCTGTCACGGGGGGAGGTTAGAATGAGGCTGTTTAAAATTCAACTAAACTCTGCCCAGAAACAGGGCAGTATGTGGTCTTTTCTTTTCCACCCTCCAGGGTAACACTGTGATGTTTCCAGTAAGGAAGTCCCTCTCCTGCTCACAGATTTGGCAGTGGGGTTTGCCCCAGGGGTGGGATTCATGTTGCATGGGAATGTCTGGCTGCTTTGCAAGCTGCAGGCCAGAATCCCTGTCAGTAAGTACCACAGGAACTGATTTATACCATCACAAGTCTGAGTTAGACCAGGTAGACCCTCACAGCTGAGGAGATGCTCAGTGGCATCCGAGAGCTCCCCTGTGCAGATGGAGAAACTGAGGCACAGCAACTCCATGTTCCATCTGGAGGACTTATAGTAGGATCAAGACTTCTGCAGAGCAATCCTGTCCTTTTTCTTCCTCTAGAAATGATGAAAAAGAACTGAAGGTTGTTTCTGAATTCACAGCTCCAATCCATTTTCCAGATAATTCAAGATGTAAAAGTAAAATGAATTATTGCTCCCCTTCTCTCCATGTTCTCAGCAAATCCTAACAGCACTCCTGTGACTACATCCATTGGATATTCGCCCTCTATTTTTCTGGTCCTTCTGACTCTCTTTGGACACACACACTTTCATATACTGGTAAACTCTCCCATCCAGGAGTTGCTTGCACGTAGCTTTGCTCTGATTTGTCATAGATGGCTGTACCATGATGATGTTATTAAGGCAGTTATAACACGGAATTACTTAATAATTTGCTCCATTTGTCCTCATTGACGGAAACAATGTGCTCAACAATATCTTATCTCAGTTCTCAAGGATTTTAAGCGATCTGTCAAAGCCTTGAGCAGCTCCAGCTCTTCATTTTATCAATGGGAAGATCAGAATATGTGACTCACTGCAGTGGTGAAGGATCCTTCAATCTGCAGAAGGGAAGCAGGACATAAACTGAGCAGGGCAAATTCAGATGAGACAATTACCAGTCACAGAGAATATCTGTCAAAGGAATTGGTGGACTGTCTATGTCCTGAAGGTGCAATTCTTCTGATTAATGCCTGAATCCACAGGGAAAACCAACACTAACTCTGTCTTGATGTGCACATTTAGACCCTGGAGAGTTCTAGTCAATGTGCTCAGGAAACCAAGGGGTTATTCTAATCTCTCTGAAGGAGACTTCTAACTGGGCAGAAGAATCATGCCCTTGGAGTGCACATTTCCTACCACCTGTGGTAAAAGGAGCTGGGAGCAGCCACCTTAGATATAACTGTATTATAAATGTCTAGTTAGGAGAGATGAACTCCAGTTTTGTTGCTTAGCTCTGTTTCCAACCTGAGTGACCAGTGCTCTTTGGATGCATTGGGTATCTGCACCCACACCTGCTGGCTGACATGATAAAGGGCTTATGGAGACCTTCATCTCTCTTGAGAAGGTCATCTCCAGACTTGAGCCTCCTTTAAGTCCTTTCTCATGGCTGCCACTGCAGATGGCAGAGGAATCCGTGGCATGTGCTGGCTGGGACAGGCTGGAGCATCTCACGAATTAAAAGATGCCAGTGCTCAGAAAGCTGAGTCCCTCCTAACACAGCCAACAGCGCTGTTCTTCTGGCCTAAGGAATCACTCCCTGGGGTCCGTGGACAGGATGGACAGGCACCCATTGCTCATTGGATACCACCCTGCAGACACTGTAATCCAGCTATGTCTCCATCTCTGAGCTCCACCCTTCATACCACGCAGGGAGCTCAGCTCTGCTGACAACACATCGCTGTCTCACACCCCTGGAGGGTCTTGGGGCTATCTTGCCCAGCTTTCAGCAGCTGCTCCAAGAGGGAGGGAGCCTGTAGGCCTGCATCATTTCCTGCCAGGTTTGTGTGGATGCCTCAGATTCTCACAGCATCCCAAAAATCCCCCATACACCTCCATTTAGACAAGTGAACAGTGCCCTGTATGTTTTCCAGGAACACACGCATTACTCAAGAATGCATTGCTGGATACATTGCACAAATAGGGGGGTGAGTTTTTGTGGTGTGTGTACACAAATGGTCAGACTCAAAGACTTTGTTTCTGGCCATAAAATTTCCAAATGATCCTTACCTATCGTCCAGGATGTTTGCTTTGCTCAGTTCATTAGTGCAGGCAAGACACTTTTCCTGTGCTTTATCACAGGATCTCAAAGAGTAAATGATTTATATGAATACCAATGTTTATTCTATCAACGGGAACACTCAGTGAAGTTAAAATACAGTCAAACAAGATGCACTGGGACAGAAAACCACAAGCTGTGTTTCGTGCATGGCCATAAACAAGCTCAGCTTATCAGAAAAACAGGTCCAAATGTGTCAGGAGCCAGAGAAAAGTCTTGATTACACAGCGTTGAGCCCGTGGCCAATGTGGCTGTTGGCCTCTTTTCAGAGGAGCAAGTTCTAATCCATGTTGGCATGTGTGAAATAAGGAATGGCGGCACTCATTAAGAAAGAAAAGAAACGGAAAACCGTGAAAAGGAAAGTAGCTTTACCAGTATTTCCAGTGGTGAATCATTGGCATTCAGGGCCGTGGCCTGGTTAGGGCAAGAAAGCTTCTAATTTGGGTGCCCAACACTGACAAATCCTGCTAGGGAAAAATGCTAACCCTCTTCCCCTGGAAGCAGAGAGGGAGGAGGGTTAGAGCTCTGCTGTTGCTGCAAGGGATTCTTTTTCTCCACTCTCCCCAGGAAAGCCATCCCCCTTTCTAGCTCCTCACTCCACCCTGGCCAGATCCCAGCATTCTGTTCCCAGCCCCACAGGCTGTCTTCAGCCCTGTCTGCAAAGGCTGCTCTAAAGATGTTCAACCCCTCCTTTCCCAACAGAGAGGGAAAATCCTGGTTCCTTGAAAACCAATGTCAATATTCTCAGAGACTGCAGGGAAAAATCAAGAGGACGTTAATGTTTCCACCATCTCCCTGAGTCTGAGCTCTTACTGGTGCAGACTGGGAGCAAAGTCTGGTCCCTCTCACCAACAGTGCTTTCCCTATAAAAATAGGAGTTTCCAACAGAACAAGTTTTCCCTAATTGTTCCTGGCAGGCGTTTCACCATCGGCCTCTCTGTGGGCAAACCTGCTACTGGTCCCTCCACTAAAACCACAGCAAACAAGGTCTGGAGAACAAAACTCAAGATGACAGGGAGATCCTTAAATAAAAAGGAAGAAAGAACAAAACCTACAGCAGGCACATAATCAAGTGAACCAAAGGGCTTGTCCAAGCTACCAACAGCTGTGTGACAAATCTGCCTGTCTGGGATGTAAGAGCAGAGAAAGTGGCTCAGCAAACCATGCAGGGGCTGAAAGTCAGCACTCTATGATGAGTCACAGGGGCCAGGACTTGAATTTTGGGTGTCTGGGAGTGAACAGGACAACCCAGGGCTGCCTGGAGCACTGAGTTCTCCAGGGAGATGCCTGTCTCCTAGCTGGTCCAGCACTAGAGGGTAACAGTGAGTCAAGCTGCTGGGCCAGTGGTTAGGAAAGGTTGTGCTGATGGTGATGGAGGGGTTGGAGGTGGTGATTCCAGGGAGGTCACAGCAGGCAAGAGCAAATGAAGGGGCTGGTTGCACTCACCTCATTGCCCTTGCTATGGGGCTGGGCTGCCCCAAGGACAGAGCCATGGGGGTGCTGGGAGGGGGTCTCTGTGCACTGGTGGGAGAAGAAATGAGGTGCCGTCAGAAATGGGTCACTGAGCATTGAGGGAGCGCTGGGCCATGGGGTGGGAGCCCAGGGAAGGGGATGAGGAGCCTGGTGAAAGGTGCTTTCTGCCCTCCCAGGATGATTTTAAGCCAGGGGCCAACTCACTGCTCTGCTTCTGCACTCAGAGCAGGAGATGCACCCATGAACTCCATGTTTTACTCTCAAAGCCCTGGTTGCTCATCTTTAGCAGCTAGATCCCTTTTGAACACATAACACAACCAAAGCCCAGTGTGAGGTGTAGACACACAGCTTGCTGCTGCTTCAGTTCAGGACCTCATCTTCTGGATGTGGACAAGCAGAGCCCTGGCAGCCACCTGAGCTGCCTGTGGTGGCAGGAGCCAGACCTGTGCCTGTGTCTGTTGGCATTGAGCCTGGGACCTCATGTGTATGCAGAGCACCGAGCAGGGCAGCTCCTCTTAAACAGTGCCTGTATTCCCAGAGGGGCTGTGCCCAGTCACACATCACTTGGTAAAGTTGTAGTGAATTATTTTTCCTTTAAAGCTTCAATATTTTTTGAATGTTTAATCAAAATTGTAAAGCCTAAGAGCAGGTTCTCTAGCAATTAAAGTTAGGTATCTGGTGGTTAGAAAAGACCAGCAGTCAGGACTCCTGGGTCCCATTTTCAAACCTCCCATTGACTCTTTGAGTGACCTTGAAGAAGTCAATTAATTTATGTGTCATCTTCCAGACAGGTAAAAATGAGGAAATAATTCTTCCCTAGTTCACTGGGGGATTTTGAGTGTTAATTGTTTGCAGGGCACTTTTCTCCCCCCGGATGAGAAGTGAAGGCTGCAGGAAGGCTGAAGGTTGGCATGGCAGGCCATGAACACTTCAGCACCACAGTGCAGTGCTCAGAGGGCACATCTGTCCTTGCTGCAAGGAGGAGCAACTACTTGACCCTACATCCCATGCCCTGTACATCTGGATAGAAACCTTCCAGCACTGCACTTGGGGTCCAGCTCTCCCCACCAGTTGCCCCACAGCTGCCCTTGCCCCAGCCTCTCAGCAGCTCTGGAGGCTGATGTCTCCTTGCAGTCGTGTTATGGAGGCAGAGGCAGTGAGAAGGAACCGGCTGTCTCCATCCAGAGCCTCTCACACGTGTCCATCTCTCACCCCCCCAGGCTCCCAGCTTTGGCACGTTTGCTGATCCTCACTAACGGGGATGCATCACCAGCTGGCAGGCCCTCAGCAACCAACCACAGCTATGAATTCCCATCTGGGTTATCAGCTGCTTTGTAGAGCCTACCAAAAAATCCTTTGAGGACTTGGCTTTGTTCTGAAATGGAATATTTTCACATCTAGAACGAGGTGATCCTTTTCCTGGGGTGCTCTGTTGAGACCTGTGGAGCTGTGTCAGGCCACACCAGCCTGCCCTGGGGTGGGAATGACTCCTGTAGGGAAGGATCTCTGAGTTTATAAATGTGGAAGTTTATTTTTGCCTTGAAGGGAGGCTTGTCACTGCCCTGTCTGCAGAGCTGATCACTGCACAGGTTTCCCCGGGCAGGAGAGAGGACAAGGAGCTGCCACCCGGGAACCCCATCCAAATTAACCTACTTACCAGGCTGTTCTGCTGGCTGCTCCAGGAGAGGGCTGTTTGTTTGCTTTAGGCCATTTCTGTGCAAGCAGTAACCAGAGATGAGCAAAATTCAGAAAATTTCCGCTCCCATGGGAAATTTCAGCCTTTCAGAGGTGGTTTGCATCCCAAATCAGGCCACTTCAGCAAAATGAAATTCTGGTTCAACTCACTTGGAGCAGTTGGATTCTCCCTGGTGAAAAAGTGCAATCTGGAGAAAGAAGGGAGGGGACAAATGGGGGAGATTTTCTTTTACTTACAGGAAACTTCCCTTTATGAAAAATTGTATTTTTTTCAATGGTTCCAGTCCCAAACTGCTCCAGAACTAATGCCAGGAATTCCCTCATCTATTTATACTGTTTTGCTGTCTGGGTCTTATGGTACCTGGCATTTGCTGTGACATATGACTGTGTTGCAAATAATACCAGGAACATTTACCTTGTGGAAGCATCATGGAGGGAAGGCATGCAAGGGTCCTTTGTCAGCCTGCTGCCAAAAACCTGCAGGGATCACCCCAGGCCCCCCAGCCCTGCCAGCAAGGGTGCAAACCTCTGTGGATTTTAGAGCACTGCAGCTGCAACAATGTAGGCATGTTTTGGGCGGGATAAATGCTTTTTCTGATGAAAGAAAGCAGCAACACTGTGAATTTCTGTCAGTTTTGCCAAGTAAATTCATTTAGAGTTAAAAAACATAAGTTGCTTGAGATGGATTTCACTATGAAATGTGTCTTTGTTCAGAGATTTCCTTTCGCTCTGTTTTTCTTCTTAACGTGAAAAATCCTTAAAGAGTGAACTGAAATGTTTTCTCTGGGATAAAGTCAAACTTTGTTATTAGATCAGGAACAATATAGACGTGTGCAATTATCTTTCAGCATCGCCAGCAAACCAAAACATCTCTTACTCACCTCGTTGTAATTGAAGGCATCGTGGGACACCCTGTAAAAACTGAAGCTGCTCACAATTGGCTTAAATCCAAACAAATAACTCTTAACTGAAACCCTTGTTTTCACAAAAGGAGCCATGAAAACATTACCATAATGAAGATCTGTCAGAGCTTACTTTGGGGGACAACTGCCAAGTGGCGGTTCTGTATCTAATCTCATCAACACTGCTGTAATTACAAGCAAAATCAGGCCCATGGATTGGTGTTTTCTTGGTATTAAGTCAATGTCAGTGTGAGACAGACCAGATCTGGGATGGAGTTTGGCTGATTGCATGTAAATGTCTGAATTTGAGTTCCCTTCACAGTCACAGAAGTCTAGTTATGACAGCCTGTGGTGTTTGGGGAACAACTCACTAAAGTAGGTGTCTAAAACAGCTTGGCTAAACCCCACCCTGAAAGAACTTATGTCACTGATGCAAAAACAGCCCAGCTCTGATGGAGACAGAGGGCGTAGATGTGCAGGAAGGAGGACAGGTGCCTAAATACAGGCATTTCAAGCCCTTTGGGATGCCCTTGTGTATCTCACCTGGCTTCTGGTTGCTTCTAGAAGGAGACAGGTGTCACACAGGTGCCATCTCAAACCTGTTGGCCTCGTGTCCCTGCTAACACGAGGGAACCAAAGCAGCACGTGGTCACTGGTTCATTCCCCTGAAGTTGCATGAGGTGAAAATCCCATTCCCAAAGTCCCCGGGTCAGCAGGACCTGTAAATACACCATTTGGAAGCACTCCTGATGGGGCTCCATTTCCAAAGATGGATCATGTAGCAGCAGCCTGCAGTGTGACAGCCCTGCCCAGAATTTCGGGATGTTGCCCAGCTGAGCAAGTCAGTCTCTTGTTACCTTACATAAGACACACGGCGAGAGGAGGAATTGCTGTGGGGACTGCATGGGGCTTTCTTGGAAAGTCCTGCATTAACTTCCAACCTTTTGTCACCTCCTGCAGGATCACTTCCATGATTTTCCTGCTGACAAGTCACACCTCTTGCTTTGTGGGGGGCAGGGCCATGCCAAACTGCCCCCAGTCTTTGCAGAGGCAGAGCTTGCTTGCATCACGCTAGGAAGCAGGAGATTTACACCAGTGGGATTGCACAATCACCCCAGATAAGGGGAATGTAACATGTCAGCAGTGTCCATGTCTTTATCTCTGTAGGAAAGACATGCAGGAACACTCAGATCTCTGTGGCATTGATAGAAAAAATATCCTTCCCCTGCATTTCATCTGAACATGAGCAGTGAAGAGTGAGCAGCACTCTTTGACCAACAGCCCCAGTGCTGCTTATCTGCTGCTAAACCAGAGCTGGCACTGCTTTAAATCACACATTTCCCTTTCCCTGTCATTTATAATCAACAGAGATAGTTTATGTTTATGCAGCTTCTTTCATCCCAAGGATCCCTCAGTGTGTTATGGAGCATGATCCAGATGCTGCCCTCCTATTCTGCAAGTACATTCCCTCATGAACACATCCCAGAATCATGAAATGGTTTGAGTTGGAAGGGACCTTAAAGATGATCTCATTCCAACCTCCTGTCTTATGTAGGGACACCTTCACAATCCCAGGTTGCTCCAAGCCCCATCCAACCTGGCGTTGGACATTTCCAGGGATCCAGGGGCAGCCACAGCTTCTCTGGGCACCCTGTGCCAGGGCCTCACCTCCCTCACAGGGAAGAATTTCTTCCTGATACCTCATCTAAACTCGACTCTTAGGCTTTTCCTCTCTTGTCCTAACACTACATGCCCTGGTCAAAAGTCCCTCTTACAGAGTACCTTTAGGGACTGTAGAAGTCCATCTGGGCTTTCTGCCCTGGTGGCTTCTTTGTTCATGGATGTACAGGTCAGTGGTGGTGTCCCAAGCAATGGCAGAAAGAAGCACAACCATCCCATTTCTATTCCTCTGTTAAAAATACATCCTAGAGGATGATTGGAAAGACAGGTATGCCCCAGTGCAGGAAACCTGTGAAAGCATGACTTCTGCAAAGGGCCATATGTGCAGACTTCTAGGGACTGAGTTCACATCATATCTTCGAAAGAGGGCACATCCATCTCCAAAGGTGACTTACTGAAGGGAAAATAGACTGAACAGAGGTTCGTTTTAAAATGTGAGATTCAGTAAAAGCCTCTGAACCTGGGGCTCTCTAACCAAATGTGAACACCTCAGCTGTAGGTGTCTGTCTCTGAGCTTATTTGATAGACCCCACTAGAGTGCAGGAAGACAACCAGGGGTTTTTAGGGCATAACCCAATAGGACAAGTGTTGAAAATGTCTGCTTTAGGATAAGGTACGTTGCTGGACTGTAAAAGGAGTCCAGGATGACTATTCAGAAGTAAATGTCCACGTTGCAGATGTCTGAAGTTAGAAGAGATGAATCTTACCATATAGCAGCACCTGTGAGCCCAAAACTAAACAAGGGATCTAACCAGAAAACAGGGGTCTTTCTTTCATCTTGGCCAACACCTTTGTGTTCTCTGTCCTACACCTTTCAGAGAAATGGAGAAGAGGTGGCAAACAGCACTGGGCTCTTGGTTGCTTTGGATCCAGGTGAAAAGGCAGTGAAACAGGCCTTGCCAGTAAATCTTCTAAAAGTAGCCAAAAACTTGCTTAGTTTAATTACCAACCCCAGAAGGGATATAGAAATCAGCAAGGGGAGAACCAGGGATTCACACCCAGAAATGACAACCTTGATATTTAGTCCACTGAAATAAACAGAGTGCACTGGAAATGGGATGAGAAACAAAAATCTTTGAAACACAACCCATTTTAATGTTTCTTTGGAGATCATAAGGAGAACTGTGGAATTACAGGATGAGATGAAAGTTTCCTATTTAGCAAATTAGAGAGAGGTTTTGAGGCTTTCCAAGAGCTTCACCCAGCTTCAAAACAGAGTGGACCAAAACTAAACATCACCCAGACTAACCACAGCTCCGGTCAGAACAGATCCAAGAATATTCTTTCTGAGCACCTGAGTCACAGTTGATGGGAGTATTTCCACTGACTTCTCTGTGTTTTGGACACATGTGGAGATTTTCCCCCTTAGACAGATGATCTTAGACCCCTGCCTAAATCTGCTAATAGAGGCAGTGTTTGCCTGTCTGCATTCCAGAGCTGATGCACATTCCCACCCCTGTGGAGGACTTTGCCTCACCTCCCATGCACAAGGTCAGCTCACCTTTGATCCTCTGTTGGTGTCAGGCTATCCAAGGAGGGCTGGGGGATGACTCAGCAGCTCACAGCCTGCTCTGCTTCTCCCTTTAACCGGATTTTTTGCTCCAGTGGAGCTGTTCCCAGCCTGGCTGGAGCTCACATGCCCGATCTTGAGGCGAGCGAGAGCGCAATTATGCAGGAGGTGTGAAGGCAGCTAAGGCCAGCACAGCTGGGCTCGGGCGTGCCTCAGGCACGGGCAGGTGGCAGATCATAACTGGCATTGCCACAGGGATAACAACACAGGAGAGCATCAGGTAACAACAAACTCTCACATGCCACCTTCACCTGCTCCACCTCAGCAGGAGGAAGGGACAGCGAGCTGGGAACGCTGGGGACCTTTGGGACAAGTTTGATGAGTCCTATTTGTGTTGCCAAACCCCAGCAGTGACTGGTTCTCCTGAGCTCATGACACACGTTGTTGCCCTGATTTTTCAACCTTCTGATGTTTTCATTTCTATACTAGAGTTTCTCACACCGTTTCATGTAAACACAGCACATGTTTTGCTAACTGTCTTTTTGTTTTTCTTCCTTTCTCCTGGGTGGAGAAAGTTTGATAGACTTTTCCATTAACCAGTGTGGTTGGAGAGGTGGTAACCTCATTGTCCAATCCACAGTCGCTCCCAAAACTCTATATAACAAGAAAATGTAAATAAAACTTACTTCTTCAGTCTTTTCCCTACCTGGAGAGAGTGGTGTCTGTGTGTTCTTGTCATGTTCTACTATGACAACATGTAGCAGAAACTTAAGATGGTCAAAAGCCACAAGATAAGTGGCCAATGGAATGACAGATTGAGGGTAGGGCTTGAGAAGTAGCACATAGACCAGGTTTGTCAACTGCTTCCTAGCTGCCCAGTGCCCCTTGTGGGAAGGGGTCTGGCCATCTGTTTTAGAATCACAGGACCATTTGGGCTAGGAGGGACCTTAAAGACCATCTAATTCCAACATCCCTGCCATGGGAAGGGACAACTTCCATCAGGCCAAATTGCTCAAATTGCAGATTTTGCCCCATCCAAAACACTTCCTGGGATGGGGAATTCACAGCTTCTCTGTGCCAGTACCTCACCTCCCTCACAGTGAAGAATTTCTTCCTAACATCTTAAATCTCTCCTGTTCTAATTTAAAACAGGTATGGGTCAACACACAACGTGACAGCCCATGGTGGTGGTCCGTGATAGTGACTTTAGTAGGAATCTTGCCCGGAATCCTGCCTAGTTTTGCTTCACTCCACATCACTGGCCTCCCACAATCACGACTCATAAAGTCCCACTGATCACTGCCCCACATCCCACCACATCACATAGCTCAATTCAAAGCACTTTAGGACCTGGCTCTGAAGACACCACAAGTACCCCCAACACAACTGCTGCTGAAATTCTCCCTGAATTTCAGCCATCATTTATGTACACTAATTAGTACTGTTTGGAACCCTTGAGAAAAGCATGGATAAATAGTAAGAAGGTACTTAATGCCCCAAAGCCTAGAACATCTTGGCTTTAGCTGGTTTATGCTGTATCATAGTATCCAACTTGCAGCACAGGGCACAAAAATAGCTTCCAATGATATTATCACTTTGTTCTAATGGGCTAAATTCAGCCCTGAGGGGCTGTAGAAATTAACGGGGTTTGGCCCAACATGTAGTTAATGAGGATGATCTATTTCAACCCCATAAGGTACCACATTCTGCCACTACAGATTGGCTGGGAATAACTCACCTCTTTAGAGACACTGTATTCACTTGCAGCCCTGGCTATGTTTGCTCTAAATAGAGGCAGCAAAAATAGACATCAAAAACAAAAACATTTCTTTCAGATTCCAAATGCCTCTGGCTCTGATTTTGATCTTGCGTGCAGTAGAAGCTCAAGTGAGTGGAGAGGTTTATTTCTCATTTGTGTCAGTAAAAATTAAATGGGCCCACTATGTTTAACACTGCTTTAGGATGCAGAAGATTTAAGGCAGTATCTAACAACTTAGAAATTGTTAATCTTGGTTCAACAAGGCTAACCTGTACTTCTTCCAATCTCTTCCTCTGGATAATCTCTCTGCATATTTTCATTTCTGTACCCACTTAGTTTCTAACTTCCCCTGCCCATACAGCCAGATTCTCCTTGGCAGAAGTCTCTTCTCAGGAGCTTCAGAATCAAACTAATCCAGCATCAGATTTCTAGCTCTGCACAACCCTGTCTTCATCTCTACAAAGTTTGTTCATCTAGCCAGACCAATATGTGTTTACCTGTTAGAAGAGGTGCATAAGCATGTTTTCTTGGAGTCTGCACTGCTGCTCCCTCCTTTTGCATCTCTGTCTTAGCCCCCAGCTTGAACTTGACCTTTAAGCCTTTGCTGCTGTTTGTTTGTTTGTTTTGAAACAGGGCACAACCACAGAGACTCAAAATGTACCCTCAATTCCTGTATCCCAACACTCCATCATGCCTTTTATTTTCCACAAGCACAAGCACAAAGATAGAATGCTCCAGAAAGTACTAAATTTCAAAACAAGTGGCGTCAGGTCTTCCAAACAGTCTTGTCATTTTTAATGTGGATGATTTGCGTGAGAAATCTCCCATCTTCCCTCCCCCTCTTACATCTTATCCCAGCTGTTCTTAGCTGAAGAGGAAACTGAGGAAGGATCTCCCTTGAATGTCTGTTTTGGCTTCCTCTTGGAGTGGACTAAATTTGACCAGGGGACATTTTATGGTCCAGAAGCCAACTGCCACAGTCTAGCTGTGTCAGACTCCTCCAAAAAAGGGTGACTCCATCCAGACTGCCTATGGGGAAAGATCCCTCAACCATGTGAACTTCCAAACACAAGCTGGAGACTGTTTGGGACAGGTCTAGGTGGCCTGGGCCAAAAGTTGTGCCAGGGATAATTCTAACAACAGAAAGCAGATCCTAGGGGCTCAAAACTATTTCACTATTGTAAATGCATAGTTTAAAGTCTTCCCATCAGTATATAATGGAAAATCATACTGAATCTCTTTTTTTCCCTGGGTTACTTACTTTTATCTTATGAGTTGTTCTTTCCCCAGAAGGAAAGAGATGTGTTTACTGCTGATGAAGGCTGTGCTGAAGAGGAGCACAGCCAACCTCTTTCCTTTGAGATAAGCTTCTGATTTCATTCTTGCAGCTTGTAAACTGAACTCCCCAAACTTGCTGACTTTCAGCAAGACAGACAAGGGTGGGACTTGGGACTGTGAGTGTGGGCTCATGTAGACTACAGCTTTGGAGATGAGGACTTTCCAGGCAGGAGAAAGAATTCAGTACCCACCTCTCTCCCAACCCAAAGGCTCTCCCTGGTTCTTCCCTGATACACACAGCACCTCCCAACACCACTCCACGTTCCAGCAAAGATGAATGGGGTGATAACCAATTCATTATATTTGGTCTTTTACCACATCCAAACACAGAGCATTAATTACTCGGATCACAGAAAATAAAGAGCTGATTTGAGATTCTCATCTACTTAGTCATTTGTTAACTTCTGATAAAACTGTGCTTTGTCTTCTTATCTCTCTTTGCCAAACAAAGAGGCCAAGGCCAGCAAGTGAACCTCATCTTTCATACTACCCTCCTGATTCAATCAGTCACATATTGTAGTTGATCATTAAATTTTTTAGATAACTACTTGCCCTCTATTCTAGGATGTAAAAAATGTTTGGTGCGCTAACCAGCTAATGGGAAGGAGTAGGAAATGCAAAGCTCCACTGATATGACATCTTTGTTATCAATTTATTTGGTGTAAAACTGGCAGTAATTTCACAATTTATTTGGTTCCTAACCAGATGGAATAGCTTATCTCTCCAGAATGAAAAGAGTCTTTATCCTCAATATATATCCATTATACCTCATTCCCCAGGGACCATTCTAATACAAAAGTTTCTCAACAAACAAATGTCACCATATTATCTTTTATCATTATGATTTCTGAATCCTCAAAGCTAGTCTTTCTTCAGGGAGTTGTGACATCACTTACTACATCTCACAACTCAGGTTTAAGGCTAGCCCTTATTCATGATGCTCTGTGTTTCTTGGGAACTTTCTCCCAAATACAAACATCATCAGGTCCATTCTTCTGGCTAATGCATCTGCTCACATCTGTCAGGCCTCTCATTTGGAGGATATTGGGATTTTCTTGGGAGCAAGATGACATCTCTAGCCTACACTCTTTGAAGTTGCAATTCCTGATTTGTCACCACATCTAAGGGGAAATGGAGAGCTTGAAAATTTTGAAAATCAGCTGTAGAAACTTCACCATCAGTTCTGAAAATCTCAGCTTTGGGCTGATCCCCTAACGGTGGAGAGACCTGACTCCATTTGGTGGCGGTTAATAAAATTTTGCTCTCATTTTGAACAGCATAATTTTGCAGCGGATTTAATTATTCCCTGCCAACATTTCCTTTGGCTAAGGGTAGATTTTCACGTGTGTAACAGATCATGACCTTTCTCCCACCCACCCCGAAGCTTTGGCACCACGTGTGTTTATGGCATCGTGCACACATCACCCTGCAAGACAGGAAGGCAACTCCAGAGAGCGAGTCGTTGCCAACAGCAAAGAACAGGTTGGTTAAAAGGGTGGTTAATGTTCTGACACACTGAGTGGTTAACAACACATCAAGTGGCTGTGGAGAGAATGCTCATATTTACTCAGAGGTCAATTATTCACTCATAAATTTATTGGTTTAATTTCCTCATAGTCTATTTCCTCTATTACATATTCATAATCATCTTCTCATAAGTTCTCCTCCTACAGCTACTAATTATTCTCTATGTTCACCACACACCCTTTTGTGCCATATAGATGGTGAATATTAATTTCCGTAGAGCAGAGATTTTTTTTCTTAATTAAAGCAACGTTCTTTAGAAAGAAATGCAACAGCCATCAATTAAATTCAACAAATAAGGAAAAGTCATTACACAAAAATGCCAATCAAGATGCTGAGCTGAAATTCAAATGACATCAATCACACTTCTGTTGTTCCAAAATGCTGATTTAATCAATGCAAAGTCCACAGGGCTTCAGTAAGGGAACCATTCTCACACATTACTTCTTATTTCTCTGGAAGACGTGGTTACCAGCTCTGTACCTGAAGCAATCAAACATCATCTCAGCTACTCTGGGAAAAAGTGTGCAAAAGGTCTGCTCCATGCTCTGGGTGTCTGAGAAATCAACACAGGACACATCTCAGACTCTGCATGGTATTTTCACTCCTCCATGTGAACAAGAGCAGGTACAAATAACTGAAGTATTTGAATATTTCACTGACAATAAGGGCTCACATCCTCTGGGGACTCAGAACTATTTACTTCTATGGGAGACGATCAGGTGTCACTCCTTTTTCAATGAGGATCTTCCAATATGCTCTAGCCTTTTAAGGTCTGCGAGGAAGTCTTTCTGCATCAACACTTCTCTGTTGTATTTAACCAAAGCAGTACAGAGGGAAGAACATGGTCACCAAGAAACTAGAACTAGATTAAGGAAAGTAGCCTGGTGGGTCTTAAAATATTTAAGGCAACAGGGTAAGAAAGTTGCAACTCTGTAACTGGTGATCATTGGGAATTTATTTCATATGTAACATTTCACGTGTTACATAGGATGGAACAGTTTCACATGGTCATTCACGCTGTAGTTACACAGAACAACAAAAAAACCATAACATGCATCTTGCCAATTGTGTTTGGCCCCGAGCTAGAAAAACTTCTGCAGTAGAGGAGCCTCTTGGTCCAGAGGCTGGATTGTGTCCTGGAGCTGTCTCATAGATCTGTTTTCCAGAATCGTGGCCAGACTCACACAACTCCCATTAAAGTAATTGATTGCTCTGTGAGCTTAATACTTCAATATCCCGGGATCCATAGATTACAGCACAATGCGCTGCTGCGTCGTAATATATGGCAAATTGCACTGAAGTCAGCTGGCACTGGCTAAGCAAAGACCAAAGAGAAGATGGATATCAGAGTCCAGGAAGAGGCACAAGGGATATGTTAGAAGCCAGTAGCCAGCTGTGCAGAGTTTAACCTGTCTGCGATATTTCTGTGAGGGCTGCAAGCAGAAAATCCCATCCCATTATCTCCAGAGAGGGAAGAGGGATCGTGAAGAGAGAAGGGTGAATTATTAAAGGATAGGCCAAGTATGACTGAGAGCTTATTAAAAAGGGAGGAGGATGGTAAGCGGAGAAACAGCTTGCTTGGCTGGTTCTATTAAAATCTAAGGCCAGATCCTCTGTGTAAATTAGCATAGCTCCATTGACTCGGGTCGACTGGTTGACTTCTCTGGCTTTATGGCAGTTTACCAGCTGACATTTTAGCCCATTAACTTGAAGCATTGCATGTTTTCCTGGGAGCTTGGTCTTTGTTCTGTCCCCCACTCTTTTTTTTTTTTCTGCCAGAACTGACAAAATTCTTCAGCTGAAACATCTGAGGAACGACATCTCATCAAAGATGGACGTTTCCATGGAAATATCTGTTTCAGATGAAATTTTTTGAGTCTTTCACAGATAAAATATAAATAACTGGTTGGACAAGTTTTCAATAAATCAAAATAGAAACTTTGCTGGAGAAACTGAAATGTTGTTTGGGTTGCATTTTTTCCTCTGTTTTCTCAAATAGAGAACATACAATGCCTGAAGAAAAGAAATGGCCAAAATTAAAATCTGCTGAAAAACTTCCAAGAGGAGACGAAACCACCCTGTATTGGGTTATTCCCCCACAGATGCCTACATTTATACCCCTGAGGGCAGAAAGAGATGATGAAGAGCTGACGGCAGTAAATGCAAGGCAGAGGAGGGAGAAGGAGAGATAAACACTCCTGGTTTTGCTCTGGATGAGAGCCTTTTCTTTTTTCTTTCTCTTTTCCCTGCTCCTTCCCTTCCCACTCCTTGCAGCTAGTGCATCAAAATGTAATCTGGTGGGAAAAAAAACCCAGAGAAAGCTCTGCCTCCCCTGCACCAGACGTTGCTGATAGAGAGATCCTCTGACATGGATCTAGAGGGTTTTTTCTTCCTCATTTTGAACCCTGATTCACCCACACAAAGGGACCAACATTTAATCATATGGGGAAATACATTCCAGGGGTGAAACTGCTGGGACTGTTTCCCAAAATATGATCCTAAGGAAGAAGAACTGGTTATGGAAGATTATGCCCTGAAAACCGTTTTAAAAATGAATATGTAAAATAAAATAAAGAGCTCTGTTCAAACACATAGAGGAGTCCGACCACAATGGAAGTTGGTAACTACATCCCTGAGAGCCTCGTGGGGAGTTTCATCCCAAGAATATTAGAGGACTAGGAATGCATTCATGGTCCTGGACATATCATTACACCTCCACATCTGCTGGTACTCCTATACCCCAAAACAGCACTGGGGAACTGTGGGAAATGGATTTGTAGAGAATTCTCAGAGCCTGACAGAAGGCTCACACAGTATGCATCTGTATGCAAACTTTGAAATAAGAAATGCTGACTTAGAAATGCCATGGAATAGGACAGATATTGTTGAGAGAGAAATAGAACTAGAAAAAAGTTTCAAAGGATGGCCTTGCAAATAAGACTAGATACTATAGAGAAATAGAACTATGAAAGATGCATTGTGACAGCGCGAATTATAACATCTGTATTGTCTCACCCTTCACATGAGACTGAAAATAGAATAAAAGTTTTTAAAATGCCTCTCAGTTGCCCCATGTCTAAGTCAAAAAAAGCAGTAATCCCACAGACCTGGGGGTCTTAACCCGATAAGTGCAGTGACAGCCAAGGCTGTGATTTACATTGCCAAGAGATTATCAGAGATACAAGACTCAGTTGAATATTTCTATGGCTTTAGCTTACATCAACTGCCCAGAAAGCTCTCCATTAATGAAATCATAGAGTTATAGAATCATAGAATGGTTTGGGTAGGAAGGGATCTTAAAGACCATCTCATTCCAACCCCCTGCTATGGGCAGGGACACCTTCCACGAGACCAGTCCAACCTGGCCTCAAATACTTCCTGCGATGGGGAGTCCACAACTTCCCTGGGCAACCTATGCCAGGGCCTCACCATCCTCACAGGGAAGAATTTCTTCCTAATATTTAATCTAAACCTGTTCTCTTTGAGTTTAAAACCACTTTCCCTTGCCCCATCACTATATGCCCATGTAAAAAATGCTTCAACTTAATCAATCCCTAGTTCTGGAAATGAAGTACCAGCTTCCTTGGCACAGATCAGAATACCAAAAAAATTAAGATGCCTCCTATGACTGGAGAAGAGAGTTTGAGCTACCAGCTGCTTTGAACATTTGTAGAGGAATACTTGGGGACTGGGTTGCAAATACACTGCTATATTCCACTTTCCAGCAGCCTGAAGTGTGTTTGGCAATATACAAGAGAGAACTGCTGTTGGTGTGAAACACCAACCAGAACAGGGCCTAATCCTACACATGGATGAATATGGCCATGCCACTTTACTGCTGGGCATGAGGTCCCATAAAGAATATGTCACTCGACTTACTTTCCCCACATAAAGAATAAAATATATGTTTAAGTCAGTGCTTAGCTTTAGGCAGTGCTTAGCTGCTGACCAGCATGGAAATCCCATCTGGAAAAAACATGCAGATTTGTCATCACTGCCAAAGTGGTTTTCTACAGCATGTGCTAATGCAAAATGAGATGAGAACTACTTATTTTGGTGCAGGCAAACTTCAGCTTTTCCTGTGAGCCTGTTGGGTGAGGTCAGCCAGATTAAAAAAAAAAAAAAAAAAAAAAAAAAAAAAAAAAAAAAAAGAGTTTGCTAAACTATAAATACAATTAAAACCAAAGAAGGTGCATTGGGGTAGGTGTTATTCAGAGTGTTTGAGGGGGTGCCAGAATCTGGCTCTGAATAGTTTTGATTAACAAACCTGGGTCTGAATTGCTGGAGAACTGTTCATTTCGTTAAGCCATTATTCATGGCCTGTGACTGGTCATAAGTAATGTTCTGCATCCTGATGAGAGGATTGAAGCTTATGCTGGCATGATGAATGCCTGACAGCAGATAATGAATAGTGTACTTCCCTCACAATTCACAAGTGCTCCGGGGTTTCTGAATTGTAAACTACCAGGCCAACTCACTGAACAAGTACATTGAAATAACATTCCCAAAAGCAGCAGGATTTCAGCTCTTTCTCTATGGGGCAGAGTTTAATTTCCTTAAAAGAAAGCAGTACAGGTCAAGCAGGTGTCCTAAGGGCTGCTTGTTGGTTTTGTCTCAGGTCCAGGCACCCTGCAAATAAAACCCAACCCCTGAGCTGCAAACCCCTCCTCAGGGAGAGAGCTCGGGGTTCCCCACCAGGTCAAAACCCAACTCTCCCAAAAAGCACCATCCCTCCATGACTCTACCAGTCCCACTTGTAGCTGGAGCTATTTAAATACTTGCAAACAACAAACAACTTGGTCACATAAATAGCACCTGATGGAAGCCCAAGTAATTCATTTATCAGTATATTGGCCAGCAGACTGTCTTAATTATTTAACTATTCTGGTAAGAGCTAATGCATAAAGAACCTAAACAGTGTGTGGATCTTGCACAGGGCCTTCAGCCAAGGGGAAAATTCAGGCTGTTCAAAGCCTCCCCTGCATGCAAATGGGATGGAGAATGTTCCTGCTGCATGGAGCTGTGGGATGACTGGCCAGGGGCAAAGCATTGCAAGGGATGCTTGGACCAACACGCTGCCATACTGTTTTCCAGCTCTATCACAGTCTCTAAATACCAGTTTGACTTGCACCCAGTCATAAGTATATCCCCAACTGAACATAACACAAGTATTCAAGGAAAATATTTTCTTTACTGACCCAAGGGGAAGTGAAATGTAGGGTAGCTGTCCTGTGAAGCCTGGAGAAAATCACCTGAGAACATCAACATGCAGGTGCTGCAGCTGAACGCTTGACAGACAGCCATGTGTAGAACACCTTACCCACAGCAGACAAGGAAAAATATTGTTTGGCTTGAGATATTTGTACTTCACAGGCTGATCTCTCAACCAAGCTGAAGAAGCAATTAATTGAATTAACAGGGCATATCAGTCTCTGGAGCACTCAACACTCTGTTGCTGTGACAGGCCTGCTGCCCACACATCTTCATCTGAGAGTGCTGCACCTCTTTGCTTCCACTCCTGCGACGTCTTTGCTGTGCATGACAGCCCTGGCACTCCTTAAATTGGTGGCTTGGGACAGGCTTTAGGTTGGGAATGGCTTCTGTGAGAATCTCAGCTCAGCGGGATCCTGCTGGGATGGAGAATCCAAAAATAAACAAGCTGAGGCTTCCCAGTGACCCAGTGACCCAGCATGGGTTACGTTTTCACACTTGGCACCTCTGTAACAAACGATTGCTCTGTGCTTGCATCCCGCACGCTCCGTGAGCCCTTTGTGTCTGCTCACAGCGCTGAGCTCCTGCATCCCACTGATCCAACGGGCCTTCTCTTCCTGATGGCTGGGGGAAAACGACCAGGAATTATGGACATTGCCTGTCTGCCACAACTGAGCACACCACAGCCCTTCCTGTGCCTTTACCAGGTTGATTTGCAAGCTCTTAAAGGGTAACTTCAGCCTCAGACAGGAGAGGGAGCAGCCTGAGTAGTCCCAACCCTGCCAGAAATTGCCTGCATAATTGCAGTTGAATTACTCTTTCTATGCTTCAGTTTTCCACAGGAAATTATATTTCCTTTGACACTTAAAACTGTAGGTCTTTATGCTGTGGGTCACTTCCTACTGCTTTTCGTACAGAACCCAGCACGAGAAGACTAGTTTTGACAGGATTACTGAATTATCTTGATCTCACAATCAAATATTTTTATTAAGCTCAATTTCATCCTGGTTGTCCTACATAAGTGCTTCTTCCTGATGCTTAGACACTTCTATTATTTGTAGATACTTATCAGGGAACATTTTTCATGGCCTTTTTACTGGAACACAAATTCTACAGTGAAAAGTGGAGGATATTGCTCCCAACTATTGGTGTGTGGCCAGTGCCTCTGGCTTTGGGAATCACCAGGAACCACTCAAGCAGTAGTACCTGTGTTGCTTTACATATTCAGGAAAGCAAAGTTATATGGAGCCCTTGGTGCATTCAGAACTGGATTCCTTTTTATTACACAGGCAGCAAAAGAGATAATTGGAGAAGAAAAAAATACTATTTCCAAGGACAGCCACAGAACACCTTTAAATCATCTCTGCTTTTCCAATATCTAAAGCTCCTTTTCCCAACAAAGGTCACCAGGTTTCTTTGCAGCTCTCCAGCAGCCGGGTGCTGAAGACCACCCTACATTTGAATTTCTGAGGGGAAAGATACTAGGATTGAAATGTCAAGATTTCTTAGGAGTTTTTCTTCAAGGATTTCGTATTTCCTCCTCTTTCAGTAGTACATTTTCCTTTCCTCTACCTTACCATTTCCTCCATCTACACTTCCCCCTCATAGCTTGTGTACACAATTCACAGATGCCTTTCATAAACCTGTCCTCTTTCCTTCACTCAAACCTCCCCACTTTGATTTCTCTACTTCCAGCCACACAGACCACACCACATCATGAAAAATGCTCTTTCACATTCCTGACACTCTCAGGTTCCACTAGCAGCCATGTGAATGAAATTTCAATGAGACGAATGGTGCGAGTAGAAGTGTCATAACTCCAAAGGCTTCAAAGAGTGCCTGTGGTTTCCATGCCAGCATTTTTTGTGGTAGTCACTCACTGCTAGTAGGGTCTAGTATCTGTCTTAACCAACCAAGCCACTTCACTTTCCACAGCCAGCCCATAATTTAAAAAGGCCAATGGACTCTCGATGATGATGCAATGATGTGCTCTCAGGTGCTTCTCTAGGCATGAGGCCAAAAGCTAGGTTACCATTTATGCAATTTGAAATGAAAGGCACAGACTTAGGCAGTGACTAGAATTTCTCATTGTGATTCTTAATCGTTTTGACTTTATTTTTCCAACAGTCAGCAGGTTTTTCCTGTGAGGAGTCCTTTAAAAAATAAATTAGATGGCTACTTACCATGACTATCAGTTGACTCAGATGGCAGGACATTGCACTTACAAGACCTTTCGTGTTCTTCACTCCTCCTTTTCTGTTTCTCAATTAGGCCAGATTCTACTGCCTTTATTCATACTATTGCTTTATTCCATAGCTCACGCCAATGATTTCAGCAGTGACTCCTGGAATAAATTACTGCTCCCATGTGCCAAGATGACCTGAAGTCCTTGCCGAGGGCTGTTTCAGGCTTTTGTCATGACTTTCTTATCCTGTTTCATCCTCCACAAAGCCAGGACTTTCTCACAGCTCATCAGCTGGTTCCCCCAGAATCAGTAGACAAATAACTTCCCGTGTTTGCTGTGCCTCGTGGGAAACCACAACTGTGTCACTAACGTGGCATGTATCGACCATTGCTCTTATTAATTCAGCAACCCCACCATGTATCTATCAGTAAGAAGGTGTTTGTTGTCCCGTTTTATATGTGACAATGGTCAATGCCTCACTTAATCAGGTATTACACGAACATTTCCTGCATTTGGGGGATAAAACACACACTTTTAAAAATGGGCACCAGCAGTTGGAATGAGAATGCTGAAGCATTTAAAAATATGAACCTCTAAGGCTTATCAGAGCATCATGGACCCATCCTATTTCTCTCCAGTGAAAGTCCAGTCAATCCCTTTTAAGTGCTGTGAAATCCTCACTGGAGCTGGCATACAAGGTAAAGCCTTATTATGGAGCCTCTTTTAAAGCAGTTGGAGTCTTAGTAAGCATAAATCATAGAGCAAAATCAATTGTTTCCGAATCATGTCTTGGAAAGAATTACCGAGAGCATGCACGAAGTCAAATCCCCAAAAGATAGGGAATGCCAGAGTTAAGATGATCATGACCTAGTCTGGAAAGGACAAGCTGCTACGCTTGATGCTACGTAGCCTCAGGGGAATGTGCAGTAACTGGTTACCCCAGTGCCTTATAAAATCCACTCTCAGGCTTTCCACGGCTGCTATTAATAGGAGTTATAAACAGCCACGGAACCATAACACAAGATTAGCTGTTGTTATATCTGTTTCACAGATAAACTCTCTGACAACCAGTGAAACTGAAATGGAAACCAAGCCTCTACAGCTGAATTGGCAGGAATGCTGCAGCAGGATACTGGAGAACAGAGTGCTCACAACGGGTAACCAGATAAGGGCAAAGCCACCTTTTATCCTGTCCCGCTCTTGTGCTCAAGTGAAACAGCAGAACAATCAAAAGTGAAGCCCTGCTACTGTTGACATTTCCACCTCTCATCTCTCACCAACATCAAAAGGTTGTACAATCATGGAATGATGGTTCAGGCTGGAAGAGACCTTTTAAAAGTCACCTAGTCCAACCCCCCTGCCACGGGCAGGGGCATCTTTAACCAGATCAGGTTGCTCAGAGCCCCATCCAACCTGACCTTGAATGTTTCCAGGGATGGGGCATCCACCACCTCTCTGTAGCACGAATGTGGTCTAAGGCTGCAGATAAACAAGTAGTTGCACTGCTTGGAGTTGCTGTTGCCCCCTAAATGGTTGGGTTTTGGTCCTGTGCTATTGCTTCTGGAGTTTGAAAGATTCTGAGTAAGCCCTGATCTGGTCTAGGACAAATTATTTAGGCTAAAGAACTTAACCTGCTGCCTTCAGTCACCTGGGTTTGACTGAGAGAGAGCTTTGTTACAAATGTTCCTGCCAGCTGAACCCCAGCAGCAGCTCCCCTCCAGCTCTAAAAGGTTGAGGAGCACCTTAGGGCAGCAGGAGACAATTTAAGCTTGACCAGATGAACTAGAAGATGCAATGAGCACATGAATGTGACACTTCACCAGCCTCTGACAAGGCTGGAAGACGATTTGGTTGCTTGCCAAAAAAAAAAAAAAA
>VXAX01006612.1:339471-400255 GCA_013399835.1 Leptocoma aspasia
AACCTGAGTCCTGATATTTTTTTTTTTAAACAAACAAACAAACCCGTTCCCCCCCACCACCACCACCCCCCTCCCCCGCACACAAGCCTGCCTCTGAGAGGGAAATAGCCAGGTGGAATCTCACTCTGTTTCCATGGACAACCCGTCCATTATCACCCAGGTGACTAACCCCAAAGAGGAGGAGATCCTGTCCTGCACTCAGGATAAAGGTGAGCTGCTTTCTGTCTTTCTCCATGATTTTATTTTTTTTTCCTCCCTCTGTTTAAAAATGCACGTAGTAACAACTCGCGTTCTTCAATGGCCGTATAATCCTCTCTAGGCTGCTGGGAATAGAGGGGAGGGCTTGTTGGGTTTGGGGCTGGTTTTTTGTTTTGTTTTGTTTTTTGTGGGATGAAGGTGTTGGCGTGAAAGGTCTCTGAAACTGCTTGCTGGATACAGCTGAGAACTTGTTAAAAGTATTTAAATACCGAATTTCATCAGTCATTTTAAAAAAATACTCTTGTTCACCGAGGTGTGGGGAGGTAACTTTATAAGGTGGTCACTGTGCAGTTAGTGCCCTGCTCCAGGGAAGGGATACCTGTGCTGGGTGTGTTGCAAGGTTTTGAAATACCCACTGTAAAGATTTTAAATTCTTTCCCCCTCTCCTTTTCTTCCTTTTTTTTTTTTTTTTTATCTTAACCAGATTTCTTTCCTATATTCCTCCCTGCCTCCCATTTCAGAATCTGTGCAGCTTTCAGGTTTGCTACTTATAAAAGCAGGCTCTATTTGACTCCTTAGATAAATAGTTGTTGCTTGCGTAAGGCATCACACTTGGATTGGGTTTTACTCCCAAATGAGATTAATCCAGCCTGGCCGAAGGAGCTGCTTCCCTCAAAAATCTGGATGTTGATGAGTGCCCTTAACCTTGTTTGCTTTTGGAAGCTTGGAGCATTCTTGGGGCTGTAAGTGGTCGTGTCTGGTGGGTGAGCAGGAGGGTTCAGGTTCTGAGGGCTTGTTCACAGCTTTGGGAAGTCACTTGGATGTCACTTTTGTGTTTTGTTGCGGGCAGTGCTGGTAAATGGGGGAGAAAGGGCAGAAATCAGAAATAAAGCGTTATGTCCAGGTTCCTTGGTGGGTATGGTCAGATCTCTGAGCAGCTGTCTGAATTGGTAGATTGATAGATCTACCCCTGAAATGGGTGGATTTAGTGCCCAAAAAGCTTGCATTTTTGTGTGGCTCATCTTTGAAATAGTGAGGGTTCCTATATTGTTGGAGAAGTTGCTCCCAGTTACTTTTGACATAAGGCCATATGTGAAATCTTTGTCCTCTTGCTTCACTAGTGCTGACTGCAGAAGTATGGAGGTAGATTAAAAAAAAAATCAGGTTTGGGGGGTGTTTGAACAAAAAATTATTTCTTTCCAGCATAGGAGTGTTTATGTAACTCTTTAATTCTTTTTGCTTGTGAGGTGGTACTTCCACCACCAGGCCTGGTTCGGCTCAAGAGATTTCTGGTGCTTTTTCCTCTGTTTTGGCAATGTGGAGCATGGCGTGTATGTAGCAAATGAGGTGCTGTGCTCTGCCTGCCGTGTCTCCTAAGACCTGGTTTGGGGTAGGCATGTGTGATACTGTGCTCAGATGTTGTGGTTTTAATGGCCTATATTATTGTATGTAATGGAAGTACTTCATTAATGTCTGTAGCAGCTGCTTGAAATTTTAGTGTAAAAAAGCCAGTTGAGACAAGCAGAGGAAGATTTGACAGCTCAGAATAAGAGTAGGCATCCGCATCAAACAAGTGGCTTCGGAGTCCTCGGCAGAGCGAGTGAAAATATGCATTTAACTTGCATAACTCTGCAGTAACTTGCATAATGTGTATTGTGTTCTTGCTATTGGTTTGTCTTTGGCAGAAAATCATGATGGTCCTCCTTGCAGAGAAAGCTTTTCAGGCTTGGTGTTAGCAGGGCTGGGCTGGGGGAGAGGGGAAGGAGGGGACCTGGAGTTGGAGATGCGGAAACTCCGGCGTCATCTTCAAGCAGGAGGTGAATTATCTTTGTTTCTCGGCTTTTTGGGTGTGTGTTTTTTTCAACGTGGTAGCAGTGCATGCGTTGGGTTGACGATGAGCTCCGTGGTAAGACTTTGCAATGACTCCGGAGGAACTTTTGCAGCAGGAGAACCGCGGGTCTGCCAGCCCTGGGCTCTGGAAGGAGAGCGCTGCTTGCTCCAACCTCTTCCCATACAGGTTTTCCCAGTGCTGGAGCTTGTGGGAACCCGCTGCTCTTCTGCCGCCCTGGCGTGGCTGCACATCGCAGTGTCACGCCGTTTTCTGTCAGATTTCTGAGCGGTTTTAGCAGAGCCTTTAGGTCGGGTGAGCTGCGAGAGGGATGGAGCCCGGAGCGGAGATGGGGAATCCGGATAAAGCTCCTAGCAGGAGGCTGTGCTGAGTCTCTGCTGCTCGTTCAGGTTGAGCTCAGTGTGTTGGTACAAAATGGCTCACAAATATGTTGAGGCATAATGAATTAACTCTCTGTTTCGTGAAATCCAGAATCAGCTCAGCCTGTATTCTGGAATTTCGTATTGAGGTGAAATACAGCAGCACTGTGCTGTGTGAGGCGAGGCTGTCCACTTTAATGAAAAGCTGTTGTTTTTTTGTTTGTTTTTTTTTTCCTCTGAGTTTAGCATTTTGGCTGCAGAAGTAAATTCCAGGGTACTAAGTGGCATGTGGTGGCTTTGGGAATCAGGGTTTTCTTAGGGTTGTTGAGACCTTGTGTTGGTGTTTCTTGTGGAAAAAAAAAAATTATTTTCTTGTTGTTCAGCTGGAGAGAGGCAGTTCCAGAGTAACTGAGCAGCTGCTAAATAATGCATGTGTATACCTTCAAGGTTTTGATTTTTTCCCAAGTTTTTTTTTTAAGCTTTTAATCAGATGTGAGACCAGCATTCAGCTTGATTTACTTTTTAAAATGTATTTATGTTTTAAAAGGAATTCGATGTGCAGTATAGGCTTTTGCCAGACTCCTCTTGTGTGAGGGAGCGGGGCTGGCAAGAAGCAGAGCTGGTTCTCTGGTCCTGGGGCAGTTATGTTTTTAGGTAAATACTGTGTTTTACAAACAAAAATGCTCAAACATTTTCTTGCTAGTCCAGGTGTATTAAAAAACAGCTTTTGAGATGAATGAAGCTGTGGCAACTTGTTAAGGACGATTTTATAAAGACTAAGAGGGATTTGTTAACGTTTGTTTTTTAAGAAATAGCAAAAAATTTTGAAGGTGGAAAAAAACAGGTCTTGGTGTGTGAACCATTCCCTAATATGTTGCCACATGGTGGTGCACTGGATTTAGTTGTCTGTCAAAATGAAAGCTGAGCATGGAAGGTTTGCTACAATCATATTTTATTATTGTTGTTGTTGTTGTGTTCTCAAATGCCTGTGGTGTTGGTGGTGCTGGAGGATTTTGGTCCCTATCTGTGGTGTTAAACTAGTTCTGGGAAATAGAAACTTAGGTTTTCCCAACTGGAAGTGATACGTAGGTGCCTGGAAATACTTTGAAGACTAAATTCACGGAGAATTCAATTCCCTGTTAGTTTTATAAGTAACAGAAATAGTAGCTCTTTGCAGAAATATTTCATGTTGTGGTCATCTGGCACTTCTGGAAATTGGGAGCATTATCAAACTTGAAGCTAAAATGGAGACCTAAGTATGTGAAAAGAGGTTTGTTTTATCAGGGGTAAATGTGAGCAACTAAGAAAAATGTAAATAAAAAATAGGAAGAAAAACTGAAAGTCTGGATGTCTATAAATCAGTACAGATAAAATCAACCGGTTATTTTATTTTTTATTTTTATTAATTCATATTACTCATAGACCTTTAATGTAAAATCTGTATGGTTAAATGTATAGAAAACTGAGCAGTGCTGACAGAGCTGCTCTGAGTGTCAAATTGGGAGTGTGGGCACGGATGGGCAACAGGCATTCAGTCCAAAGAAATTAATTTCCCTTTTTTTACCTGCCTGCATTAATTTGATCCTCGTAAATGATGCAAATTCTTGGCTGTTTCCAAGTGCCAAGTTAAGTAATAGTAAAAAACAGTCCAGTCCTTCAGGTACCTCCTGCAGGCTGTGGTGTTTTGTTTTCTGTCTCCAGATACATCTTTCCTGACTTCTGTAAAATTTGCCTGTCAGCTGAGTGTCTATTTTCAGTTATTTAGAGTAACAGAATGTTTTAGTGTCCCTACAGATGTGAATTGTCTTCTGCAATAAATTATATGAAAAAAGGTTCACAGTGCAACCTGAACCATTGGAGTTTTTTTTAAATCACAGTGTGAGTGAGTCTCTGAGGATGTTTTCACAAACTTTTCTGCCTTCTTTTCTTTCAAACAGAGTTGGAAAAAAAAGCAATGAGAGCAATACTCATTATAATTTTAAATGAGTTCTGAAGATCTCAAGTTAAAAGCCAAAATAAGTGTCTTTAATTGTGTCTTCAATAAAAAGAACGTTTTGAATATAGCTGAAAATATTTTGAATGTACTTTTTTGCCATTACATCACCAGGATTCAGAGTACTCAAACACTTGAACATATGTTAATGATCCTGAGACATTGTCTCAACAGATTTTTATAATATTGACTTCAGAATTTTAACGCTAAAGTAGCATTTAAAGGGGAGGAGAAAAAAAAAAAAAGATGTGGAAACCACTCCAGCAGTCCACTGGAATGTGAATTGCTCACAGAGGGTGAAATTTTAAATCATTAACTAATGACATAGTTGTTATATGAAACCAGAGTAGCCATACAGTAGGTTTTATGTTCCAGGGAGGCTGTAGTAACCTGTAGTAACCCAAGATTTGATTTAGGGTCGCAGTGAACAGACAGAAGTGCACTGGCAGATGGGAATGATAATTTGCCTTAATATCAAATATTCAGTCAGTCTGTAACCTGCAGTGTGAGCCTTTCTTCACAGTGCTTGTTGTCACCTCAAATTCATGCTGGTTTCAATGCAGTGATTTAACTCCAGTGTTCAGAAGTTTAACATGCTTTAAAAAAAAAACTAACAAAGTTGATCTACATTTTGTTAATTCGGTATTCAGAAATGCAAGTAGCATTTTCTGACATAATCAGTAAAATGCACTGTGATCGATGCCACGCTTCAGCTTTCAGAGTTTAAGCTGAAAATTCCAAATAAGCCTCTGGATAACGGGTACATTTTTGTTTCTTTAAAGGGGTGAAAAACTGAAATGCTGAGAAGGCAAAAGGCCAAGAGAAACAAAACTCCCTGACTTGGTCATTGTTGTGAAGGACGTTCCTGTTGCCCTCATAGATAGGTTTGACTGTGGGAAGTTTGTTTTTCCAGCATGGAACACTTAATTTATGAGCTTGACTGTCATGTAAAAGTTAGTGTTCCGACGTGAAAATGGTTGCAAATTAGATCTGTCCCACAGTTTTTATGTATGTGTCAAATCTTAGCTATTCCTTCTGTATGCAAGTGCATTTTGGTTATCTTTTGAATTTTGAGTTGTTGGCAGTGACCACCATGCTTGGGACTCAGTATTACATTTTCAATTAAAAATCCAGTTTCAGGCAATCCTGGGTGTGGAAATGATAACTTTGGGGTTGAATTTGTCCATTACTCATGCCCAGCCAACAGAAAATTAGACAATTGTATTTGAAGTTTTTCTGTCCAGAAGAGCTAACATTTTCTTTAAAAAAAAAAAAAAAGAATAGGAAAAGCAAAGACAGGTCTAATTATCTACATTCTTCCTTAAGTTCTGCCCACTGTGTGAAATCAGTAAGGGAAAATGTGGCTCATCCCTCTTTCTCCTCCCTGCCTGGGGGATGTATCTTGCTGGGAGGGCAGTGAGGAATGTGGATATATGTAGGACCAGGAAGGAGCAGAGAGCTGCCAGGGTGCTCCAGCCTGTTTGGGGGATGGAGCAGAGTATGAAATCCTGCCTTTTGAGGCTGTGGAGCCCGGGCAGAGGCTCGTGGTGGGACAGGGAATAGTTTTGGTGTTTGGGATGGGCTCCCAGCCTGCCCTGACCACTCCTGGGCAGTGGGTGCTCCCCTGATGAAGTCTGAGGGTCTCTGCCCACAAATTTGGGTGGTTTTGTGTGTCCCCTTATCCCAGCTCAGAACTATTTCCAGAAAGGGATGGAATCTCCCAAGCTGAAACGAGAGAAGGGCAGATAAAACTTCAACAGGCCAAGTCTGTTCAGATATTTATAAAAGATCACATCTGGATTGCTGGTGAGGATTTTAAACCACCCCATGCCTCTCAGCAGTGGAAACCTGGCTGGAAAAATCTCCCAGAAACCTTCAGCAACATCTCCTAAGTGTCCATGAGCAGGTCCTAATGGATGTTCCTGATCTAAGCTGTGTTTCCAGCGCTCAGCTCAAGCAGGGTGACATCTCACTGGGTTTAAGTTATTTGCTGAACTCCCAGAGCTGTAGGCGGGCACAGAAGAAAAAAGCATTTTGTGCTTTAATGTCATCATCACAGACACTTTCAAGAGTTTCACGTTGGAAATCTTAAATCTTCTATAAATTCAGCTTTTGCTGGAGTTTGAGGGGAGCTTGCTTTATTTTTACTTGGAGAGGTTGAGGCATGAAATGGACATGGATGGGATGAATATGGAAAGCCTAAGTAGCATCTAAATAGATCTGAGTGAAAATACGTTCCATGTGATCTGCTGGGGTATAATTTTGGCCTTTTTTTTTGTATTTCTGGAATGTTTGCTGTAAGACAAGAAAAAAAAATCTAAGAGTCTTACACAGTTCGGTCCTTTCAGTGCCAGCTGTTACTGTGTAACACAGATACTAGCAGTAAAATATCAACTTTAACCAAATGAGCAGAGAAAGTCCTGTTCTAAAGCTTGCAGGCTTTATTCAGCCTGTTATCAAAATGATCACTTGCAAAGTGCCACTTACTGTTTCCTTTGTACAAGATAATAAAGTATGATTTGTAAAAAGAAGAACCCAATTATTAGAAGTGATTGGCTGCACTAGAAACGAGAATTCTATTATCTAGAAAATTTATGGCGAGTTAAAGTTGAATAAATACATGCTAGACTTGGATTCTAAGGGTGTCGGGGGGTTGAAATGAGATTTTTTCTTTATTTTTTCAAGAAACTGTTAGTCTCTTCTGAATGTTTATTAATATATTTAAAGTCTGACAGATGGGAAAATAAGACTCTGCAGGACCTATTTTGTAGAGAGGAGCAGACCCAAATAATGGATGCCTGATCTGTCAAAATGTAATGTGTATGTAACGTTTAAAATGTTTCTAAAATACCAGAACAAGTTTGTAGGAGGCAGATATTTCATGAACCTCAGCCTGCAGTTACAGTTTGCATATTGATGATATTGTTTAAAAGTCAAGTCCTCTCTGCTGAGTAACTGGCCAGTTGTTTGCTGCCACTGTTGCAAACCTTATTTTCCTGGTAGCAAGTGAAGTATTGATTTTTATTCGCTGCCATGCTCTCCCCCACCCCCACAGCTCTCTGCTTCCTGACTTGTCCTCCAGGATTCCCAGCGGAATTGGCAGTAAAACGAATCTTGCTGTTTCCTGGCCTGCTGTAATCAGCAGTAAAATTTGAAACTTTCTTGTTTATTTGGTGATTTGCAAAGCTTGGCCTGTTCCTCTGGTGTGTGGGACTCCTCCCCTGGCCTCTGGGAGCCAGAGGGAGGGATGTGCTTCCAGCTCTTGACGATGAGTTCCTGACTTTGGGAACACTTTGGGGTAGATAAATAGGTTTGCATCCTCAAAATCACCATAAAGAAATTCTGCCACAAAGGTGCTGTTACAGTGAACAGGTGTGGAAGAATCCAGGTGTGGTTTTTTTTAAGCAATGTTAGTAAAGAGTTTTTTTTAAAAGATACTTATTTTATACCAACTCATTCTGAGCATGCATTTAACAATTGACAGACAGTGCTGCTTTATTTCTGTCCACAAAAGCTGTCTTGTATTTTCATGCCTGAATATTTACATACTTGCATTTGTTACCCACGAGTGCACGTACATGTGGTTACCAGGGAAAGCTTTCACAGGATCACAGAATGCTTTGGGTTGGAAGGAACCTTAAAACCCATCCAGTTCCACCCCCTGCCATGGGCAGGGACATCTTCCACTTCCAGCTTGCTCCAAGCCCTGTCCAGCCTGGCCTTGGACACTTCTAGGGATCCAGAGGCAGCCACAGCTTCTCTGTGCCAGGGCCTCCTCACCCTCACAGGGAGGAATTTCTTCCCAATATCCCATCTAACCCTGCCCTCTGTCAGTGTAAAGCCATTCTCCCTTATCCTGTCACTCCAATCCCTTGTCCCAAGTCCCTCTCCAGATCTCTTGGAGCCACTTCAGGCACTGGAAAGGGCTCTGAGGTCTTCCAGAGCCTTCTCTTCTCCAGGCTAACACCCCCAACCCTTTGTTTGTGTCCATGCCAGAGGTTCTCCAGCTCTCAGGGCTTGTTTGTGGCCTCCTGCTGTTTCTGCAGCAGGTCCCCCTCAGTAAAGCTCAGAATGGTGGGTGTAGATTTTGAAGCTGGTTTGCAGTGTAAGTTTGCCAGTTTTTCCTAGTGACAGTCAGATAGAGGCATTCTGCAGAGGACAGGTCAATAGTGACAAGTTCCTAGAAAATATTTAATCATTTATGTACTTGCCTCAGCCAAACACAAAGAAAGGTCTAACATTTACCACCTGGAGAGAAAGGTACAATTATAAAGTGTCTCATTACACCTTCACAAAACGCTTAAAAATTTTAAAAAATGGGCTTATGGGACTTCTTTCAACTAAAACTGGTTCAAGATACACATTAACAATTTGATGAATGCAGTGTAAAGTGAAGCATTTCAGGGAAAACACTTCAAGTATATATTTCACAGGGATTTTTGGAATTAATCTTTGACCTTTTGGCGTTTTTTTAAATTCTCTCCCTTGCCTTGTTTTGCTTTCTTGCCTTTTTATCTTCTCATCAGAAGATCTGGACTGCAACAGCTGCTTCTTTGTGCTCTGATGCTTTTGAAGCTCAAGGGGCTGAGGTGTTTGGTGGCTGTGTCCAGGGATAATCCTGGTGTGTCCGTGATGGTTGGTCTCTGTCTCAGAGATCTTTTCCAAGCTTTGTGATTCTGTGAGAAGCTGTAGTGGATGTTTGGGGCTGAGGTGGTGCAGCGAGGAGGAGCCCTGGACAATACTGTAGGGACAGATTGTCTCCTGGGAAGTTGGCCAGGGTGGTGTAGGAGCTGTCCTATAAGGAGAGGTGTTCCTTGTGATGAAATTTAGGAAGATAAAGGTCTTTTATCACCTCCAGTGGATGTTGTGCTGTATTTAAAAGGAGGAGATGCGTGGAAAAATAACTAGAATTATGGAGTAAGTACTCCAGGGCTCTTCCCAGGGTAGAGCATGGCTTCAGAGTGAAAGGCAGAATGTCCCATTTGGGTTAAAGGAAATGTTTGCTCATGCATCATACAGGTGACCTGCATAACCCATGAAGAAATGGTTTCCAAAACTGTTTATCTGGGAGTTCCTAAACAGGATTAACTGGCAGCAGTTTGCATTTGTTATAACTGATGCAACCTTATAAAGGTACTGAAAACCAGGATTATAAAGGTACTGATTGTGTTTCAGCGTATGAATTACGTGTCATCAGTCATAGAATGGTTTGGATTGTAAGGGACATTAAAAATAATCCAGTTCCAACCCCCTGCCATGGGCAGGGACACCTCCCACTAGATCAGATTGCCCCAAGCCCCATCCAGCCTGGCCTTGCACATTTCCAGGGATGGGGCAGTAGAGGAAGGAAGGGTAAAATTTCATTACATAGTGACCAACTGAACACATCAAGTGTCTGTGCTTGTGTTTATCCTGAGCTCACTGACACCTTTCCTATGCTGGGTTATGGGTGCTGGAAGATGATTACCTTTGCCAAGTCATTTGTTGGCCAGCTGCCAGTTCTCGTTACTTTTTATGATGTGAAGCTGATTTTGTTGAGAATCCACAAGTTGAAAATGATTTTGAGAGTTTTGGAAGTGGAGAAGGGGGGAAGGTTGTGTTAGGTGGGGAGCTTAGAAAAGAAAAGGAAAAGAATACTGAATGCAATCTGCAGAGCAATTCATTTGCTAATTACACATTGACATAAATTGGAAAGTCCCAGAAGGAGGGGGTTTACAGCATAACTGGAAAACAATTTGCATCTGTGTGGAGGTCTGTGCTTATCCACAAAGGAATGAGATTTTAACTGGATTTGTTTAATCGGGTCTATTGTGAGTACATAGTTATGGGCTTCCTTTTTCCTCACATTGCAAGATCTCCTGTCTTTCTGGAAGATTCCTTCTTGTGTTGAGATTAAATATATCAGAGAAGGATGTATGGTGAAGTTTAATGGAGACTGAAAGTGAAACCTAAGAAAAACAAGGAAGTGTCCTTCTGAATTTTAGAGTGGATTGAATATATGAATGTTTCTGGCTCCAGATTACCATGATAAAACTGACAGCTTAATGCAAACTTGGCCCTGAAATTCAAATGCCTTTTTTTTTCCCTGCCCTCTAAGAAATCTGAAACACTCCAGCAAATTCTTGCTGTCTCTACTGGGAAGGTTGCTAATAACTAATTGTACACACTAATTACATGCTAACTAGTGTTGCTACAAAGAGCATTCAGTGTTAGTATTATGATAGTTTGGGGTTTTTTCCCTATAAATCCTTCATACTTGTTGGTGCTCAACATATTACCCCACAGTTGCCTCCACTTTCCCTTTGGTAAACATGTCGTGATGGGGAAAAGACAAAAATTTGAACAAAACTAGAAATCAAACTTGACAGTTTTGAAATAGGAGTCTGTTTGGGTCTCATGCCTGTATTTACTTGTGCTGTTGCTGCTGCACATCATTATAAATTATCTATTTAGCATCGTTCTGGCAGGCAAGGGAGCTCTGAGAGCAGAATGTTTTTAAAAATGTCACTTGTGGCAGTGATGGATTCTTTTCTGTACCTTTAAATCAATCAGTTATTTATCTTAAACATAAGAGCTAAATACTGTTACTATCTCATGATGCAAAACTGTAATAATATTAGAAGGAGAAAAATGAGCTTTCAGAGCAAACCTGGCCCAGATGCAGGAAACAATCTCAGCAGATTCCTAAGGGCCAGGTGTCCCTGGATCCCTCAGCCAGGTGCCATTTCCACAGGATGCAGAGGTTTTGCTTTATAATTTTTCAAAGTGTTCTTTCAGGAAACGTCCTAAATAGAATGAAACTCTGCCATTTCATTTCGTGTAATATGGTGCATTAAGCCCTGAAGTACAAAACTTTTTGTTGACCTTGTGCAGTTGTGGTTCTGTGCAAATACAGTTTCCACAGTGGTTAATTTCTGATGCCCCAGATGGTTCTGGTTCTTTCCCTCATCACCCAAAACTATTTGTTTCACCAAACTGCCCAAACAACGCTTGCAATCTTCTTAAATTGTGAATCTAAAAATATTGATTATGGCTTTGCAACATAAAAACTAACTACCTGTGCTCCTGAATCCAAGAAAACAAAAAGCCAACACAAACCCCACCCAAGAATAAAATCAAGCAAACCAAAGTAAAGCAGGAAAAGGAATTCCCAGTAATATTAGCAGGGATATAAGCTGTGAGTGTGAAACTACTCCTGGAAATGTGGAAGGTGACCTTGTGGTGGTGACCAGGAGGACACAGCAGTACAATTTTTAGCAAGGTGACCTGGCACTCAGCCTGTACAAACCACTCTCCAGCCCCTTGAGAAAGGGGGATGCTGGTGTGCAGGGGTGTGCATTTGTCTGAGTAATGTTTGTACTAAAACACAGAAGTAACTCTGGTTTTATTTTGGAAATGCCTTCAATGGGCGCTAAAAGACAGATAAGAGTAAAATAAGTCTGGGCTGACTCATTGCAGAATGTGCTGAGATAATCCTGAATTCCTGTTAAGGTTAATATATGTTTAGTTTAGGTTTTGTTTATCCTTGTGCTGTGGATAGTGGGTGTTGGGATTCACTTGAAATAATTGTAGAAATTAATAGGTAAAAATTCATTATTTTTTCAGCAAACAATGCACATAGTAATTAACAAAAAAAAAACCCTTGATTTTTTTCTATTGCTGATGGTGAAAGGCTGAAATAAAATGTTTCCACTGACCACTTAAAATACCAGGTGTAGTCAGATGGGAGAACAAAACTTTATGGTGCTGTTTTTAAACTGTTTTCCAGTAATTGTCAGCCAAATACATGCTGCTCTTTAAAAAAACAAAACAAACAAACAAACAAAAAAAACCCTGCAATTTTTGTTATGAAGAAGATTTCTTAAGTCCCACTGTAGGTGGTCTTTATATGAAAGCTTTCAAGTAGTACAAGGCTTTATCTTCTCTTCTGCTAATAAGGTCAGTAAAGGTTTCTCTTTTGGATAATAATAACAAGTTTCAAAGGCATAAGAATCCTGAGTGGAAAACACATTCAGAGTTATCAGGTGATTGGCAGCTGCTGCTGCTAGGAAGTGTTTTACAGGAATAAACTGGTTTTCTTGCTTTAATTAGGACCATATGTGTACAGCAACTGTGATTGTCTGGGGAGCTGCATCCTGTATTTTCAAATAGCTGATAAAATGTTGCAGTTGTGGAAATGACTACCAAGTCCACTGGGCAGATGTCTGTGAAAACTCTTGGTTTTGCGTTCTATTTATTCATTCAAAGCAATTGAACATTGATTGAGGTTTGGTGGTCTGGTGCTGTAACAAAACAGACACAGAATATTTTCCTCAGGTGATAAAGTAACTGTTTGGACCCAGTATCCAAAAACACGTTTAAAAAACGCACCAAATTTCAAATTTACTAAGCAACTAAAACACCTGTGAATTGTTGTTTTCTTTGCAAAGCCTGCATGGATTAACTTCTCTGTAGTCAGTTGTGTTGCATGGTAAATAATAGCAAAAAATAAATTGAACAAGAGAAATTAATATGAACATGTTAAGTTCTTGATTTGTATTCTAGTGAAATGGACCATCAAGTATTTGCTAGAGAAGTCACTTTTTAATTCTTCTAGAAACAATTAAAACCTGTCAGCTGAAGGGAGGGCTTGGATGCTGGACCTGAAGATACTTCTTTGGGCATGTTTGGGTAAAAGTGACCACTAAGGCCCTTCCCTCTGGAAAACATCCCAGCTATTTATAGCACTTCCCAGAGGATAAATGCAGCCCTTGGAACAGTCACAGGAAATAATACCAATGTGCCTCTAGACCATGAACTGCCTTTTGGTCCAAGTGGCCAAATATGTCACTTTTCTTGATTACTGGAGTGACCACATCTCATTGTTCCTGCCCTGTGTGGTGCCAGGAGATGTCCCAGGGCACTCCCTGCCCGTCATTAACTCCCCTCTCTACTGGCTAGGGTTTTTTGTTGGTTAGGTTTGGGTTTTTTTTCTGTGTTTATTCACAAACACTGCTGTGTTTTCACCATCCATTTCAGCTTTTTTCTGGAGAAGCTGAGCCAGATGTTATGTTGTCCCTCAGCTGTGGATGTGTGACTGAAAGAGGCAGTGTCCTACTCATCTCTGATCCTCCTAATTTGGCAATAATTGTCATCCAGACAAGGCTTTCTGCCATCATTGGTATTTGCAGTTTAGTCATTTGGCTTGCTTGGAGGGGTCCTAAATAATGCAGTACTTAAAAATCTGGTAGGACTTCTCAGCCAAGTATTCAAACTGTTGCTGGAACCATTTCCATATCTGAAAAAAGGAAATATTGGTGTGCCTGTTCCTTACCAGCTGCTCAGGAACAGGAGAATTTTCCTTTTTTTGGTTGATGAAGTTTGAGGTGAGGGCATCCTCCTTTTTGTTCCACGTCTTTGAATAGTTTTTGGGTTTGACGGGGTATTTTTGATAAAATAATACTTGATAATAAAAATTTTAGGTGTGGCTTTGTCCTATGTGCATGTAAATAAAGTGTGTTTGTCTTAAAAGTTGGTGGAGGAAACAGAGGTGCTGTAGGATGCAGCTGATCCCACTGTTGCACTTGTCTGCTTTAGGATGACATGAATCTTGGGCACTCCATTAGCAGTGAAGAAGCCTGTACAGATTTTCACTGACTTCTGTGCAAAGATAAGTTAAGTGGAGTCCAAAAATCCTAATTTGACAGCTGTGTCACCCCGTGTGTCAGCACTGGGGTTTGGCTCCATCGCAGTGTAGCTAGGGATACGGACCTGCAGGGTGCCACCATTTAGCTCCTCTTCACAGGAGAAGGAGAAGGGAAAACTTGGCAGAAGAAATTCAGTGGTTGGTGGTGGTGTTCTGCTTCTCTAAGTTTAGCAGCCTTTGGGGGTGGTTGTTAAAATGAGCTTTCAGATTTTGAAACCCCACGTTGGGAGCAGCGTTAGGTAACGTGGTGCTTCGGCGTGCTGCAACTCCATCAGTGCTGTCAAACCCCCAACACCTGGGTGAATTTAATCAGTAATTCAGTAAAAATTGAAGATACTTAAAAGCTCTGCCCGTTGCAGGCAAGAATTGTGTGGTTTGCTCAGGGATGAGCTCGAGGCAGAGTATTTAAATTGCATTTTTGGGAGTTTCATGTCACACTGAAGTCCCATTGCTCTACTCCATAGAAGCAAACCTGATCCCAGCATCAGCAGGGGCTCGTTGTTTTGCCACTGTAGAGAAACTTCTTGTGTCTGTTACACAGCCAGGAGAACAATATAGAGGGTTATGGAAAGGCTGCATTATCCCAGGGGCCTTTTGGATGGTTTTCACTGTTTCTATAGGATGTTAGCAAATGGCCCATTGCAAAAAGCTACAAGTGAATTAGATAAAAATACCACCTCTCCTAATGCTTTCTCTGATGGATTTTGTCAGCTGCCTGCCTGAGTGAGTACCACCAACTTTTTTAATGTTTATCCTTCAGCATTGCCACGAAATGTTGTCTTAATTGCTTGTTTCTGAATTCAATTATTTCTGCAAGATCGGGATATTTTGCACGATTATTCAGGAAAAGTCTTTGTAAGGAGATTTTCATTTCCTGCTTTTTTGAAAGAAGAGTATTTCCTGCTCTTTTTCCCATGCATCTAAGGGAAATCAATACTCAGTTCTGAAAAGGGAGGGGGATTCATCTGAGATAGCAACTTTAACACTGGCTGTAGAGGGAAATGGGATGCTGTTGTGAAGTGAGGGAAGAGATCATGTGAAGACTGGATTCTGACTGTATTTATCTGCCATAAATTTTGATATGGAAAAAAAAAAAAGTCCAAAGCCTGCATCCCACTAGGAGAATTCTGTACTGCCCTATTCTGTGCTGTATTTCTCTTTTAATGTATTCAGGAAGCATAAATTTGCTGCACTCACAGCAAAATGAAATTTTCACAGCTGTTTAGAACTAAGACTTTATATTGTTTTTGATTAATTCCATTGGACTTTCAGTGGTTTTGGTCTTCAAGGTGCTCTTTTCAGTGGAGAGGAAGATGCAGCAATGGGGAAGCCTTGGCATGGCTTCTGTCTCCCTCACACCCATCCTTCTCCTCTTGTGAACTTACAGCTGTGACATTTTGGAATCTTGCCTCATCCTGCAGGTATTTGTGCCTTGGCCCCTGTTCAGGACTTTGTGTGAGCTTAGCTCTGGTTCAAAGGGAGGCATTAACACAGGTATTTGTGTTTTGGGTTGGGAGGGGGTTGAATTTACAGCCAACTTTAAACTCCTGCCCTGAAATTCTCCCTTAGGACCAGACTAAATCATTCTGCAGACTCAGCTGTGAGCTCAGTGGTGTAATTTCAGTGGGGCTGGTCTGTGGCACTAAGGATAAGATTTAGCTCACTGCTGGAGCTTGGCAGGGTAAGATTAATGATCAAAGTTTGCAATTTAGGAAATATTTATGGGGCACTTAGTAGTTAGTGAAATTCTAACACTGTTCACCTTTTTTCTGTGATCAGTGATTAGCAAGGTGGTATTTTATTTCCACTGGCAGACTATGAGATTGCTTGCTTTACCTCTACTATTAATGTCCCAGGAAGTAATTTAAGGGAATGAGGATGCCGGGAAAGTTAGGATCTAGAAAAAGAAGAAAGGCCAGTATTTCTACAGTAAATAGAAAACTGAGATAAAGGAGAGCAAGGTAACTAAGAGAAAACTGGAGGAAAGATGGAGGAAAGCTTTTAAGGAGTTCAGTGTGATGTAAATGTCAGTTAAAAAAAAAAATCGCCTCTCAGGTGTCACACAAGCCCTTTTTAGATTTCCTTCCTTGGCAGTATAGGTTTTCAAGATAAAAATACTAAGCTTTAATTTTCTGCTGCGAAAAAGAATTTAAAAGAAAAGGCTTATTGTTCATACAAGACTGGCAGACTGATGTTAGAGGGGGAGTTTTTTAAAAGCAGTGGGGTTTTTAACCCATTAATGTTATTTCAGCCATTTGAAGTACTTGTGTGTAATTCTGAGTAGCTGAGGGTTAGCTTGTGCTCCTCTATACACATTGAATAACTTCAGGTAAAATACCTGTTACCTACCTTTGGGTTAATTACTGTGAGAGGAGGTTCCAAGCTCATGGCACTGTCCAGGAATTCAGGTTGGAAGGGACTTCTGGAGGTCCTTACTCAAAGCAGGGCTGAGGATGCTCTGAGCATTCTCCAGTCAAATTTGGACTGTCTCCAAAGGTGGAAGTTTCACAGCCTGTCTGGAACCCTATTCAAGTGTTTGACCACACTAATTCTTAATATTTAGGAGGAATTTATCCTGCTGCACTTGGATCCATTGTCTGCACCTCCATAAATCTTAGTCCGTGTTCTCTATAACCTCCTCAGTAGCTGTATCTGCCTAAAATGTTAACCTAGATGTGCAAAGGGAAAATAAAATGCTTGTTTGTCCACTGTTTCCCTCTTACTCAGGCAGTTCTGTGTTTACTTAAATATAATTCATCTGCAGAGACCTTTCTCTTCCACAGTGTTTGTGGTGATTTTCAGTTTAAAGCCAGTGCTTCATTCTATCCTCACACTTGCCTTGGCTGTATTTATTTCCTGAAGGTACTGTGCCTATAGATTCCCCCTTAAAAAATAATAACAATTTTGTCATGCTGTCATCTAAGCCATTTCTTGGTTTAGTATAATCATCTGTTGGAAGTAGCTGCCCTATTGTGCATGCACAGCTTTTAAGGTTTTCTAGAGTAAATAAAAATCTACTTTCAGCTAAGTCATACTACTTGTCAAAACCCCCTCAGAATTGTTAAGTCACTTCATGTGGAAGGGATGTTCCTCTTTTCCAGCCCTCTTTTGATTAAGGTTTAACGTGCTGGTTCTTGAGACACCCTACCCAAGTTACTGTGTTTCAGAAAAATACAAATTGCTCAATTATCAACTTTATTTGCCCAATGATGAGAAATGATTGAATATTCAGTCTTGAATTCAGCTGAAGTTTGGATTCAAAATTTAGATGACATTCTTTGCCTCTGAAATTCTACTTTCTCTGCTTTAAAATCTGGCAGTTCTTAATATCCCACAGCAATTTTGGGTGGGACTTTGATACATTTTCTGTAAAGCACACAGGATCTGAGTCTTTATCATTTCAGTAAGTATGAGAATGGCTCTTATATAGTGTAGAGTGAATGTGAGGAAGCTTTGGGCAAAAGTGTTCCTGCTCTATAGAAAATTGGAGTGAGGACTTAAATGGCAGAAGGTGATTATGGCCTCCTCCAGAAATGAGATGATGTTCCATAAACAGCTCAGTGGTCCTGAGCAAGAAGCTTAAATGATGGGTTACTTCTAAATAAATTTGTATCTGACAATTTTTTCCATTTTTTAATGGTGCTTGTTTTTTGTTTTTTGTTTTTTTTCCTGAATGTATGACAATTTAAAATAGAATTTGAGGTTATGCTGTAAGGTGGTGTCTGTGGGGGCTTCATGTGGAGAAGGCTGGGTTTTGAGGGAATGGCAGCATAGAAGACCTTGGTGGTTTGGGTGGCATTTTCAACCCTTCTTCCCTTCTGTCTGTTCTTATTGCTGAAGCTGCCAGTCACATCTTCCTTCTGAGGTTACAGAAAATAACTGTGGAGACTAAGTAGGGAATTTTTCTGTGGCATTAGTTCTGGGGGCTCTTTGTGTTTGTGTTTCTTTTTTTTTTTTTTTTTTTTTTTTTTTTTTTTTTCCTTTTTAGCTTTTGTGGGTAGGATAATTTTCCTGCTGCTTGAGTTTCCTAGGTAGGACAAAAATATTCTAGGTACAACTTTTCACTCATAAGACTCTGTGGTCTTATTTTACTACAGGACCTGCAGAGGTAAAATAACTTAATGCTTCATGCAGCCTGCTGCTCTCACAGCCTCAAGAAGAATTTTGATAATAATAATAATCATTATTATTAGTAGTATTTAATCAGAATACCATGAACATTATTTTTCAATGCAGAAGATTCAGAAATATTAGAGGCTAGATATCCCTGTAGAAAATCTGTACCTCATTTTACAAATCCCTGTGAATCCTGTCTTCAAAGAAAAAAAAATATAAAATTCCCTTTGTATCTCCCAATAAAATTCTGACATCTCCTTTTTTTTTAGCTTCAGCTTTACATTTTGCAGTGCCCTTTGTTTTATTGCTCCAACACCAGCTAGTCCATAAGAAGCCAAGTCCAAACTGCATCATGATGGCAGGTTGCTTATATTCTGTTAATTCTCTCAAACAAAACAATTTGTGTTAATTACTGCTTGGGTTTCTCACATTTTTTGGGCAGACAGCTCTGTTACACTTAACAGCACATTTTCTGATTGTTTGTTTGTTTGGGGAGAGTATTAGTGTTTCCCTTCAGTGTTTTGCTTTAAGATTAACATATCATTAAGCTGCATAATAAGACACAGTCTTTATTCTGGTGCAGTGAAATGGCAAGGGAAGGCAGAGCACAGTCTTGCAGTTTAGTCAAGAGAAGTGGAAGACAAAACAAAACAAAAAAATCTCAGAAAGTGGATTAGTCAGTGACTTGAGGTTCTCTGTTACGGGATAGCAAGGCCCAAACGGAGGCATCTACAGTAAAACTCATGTTTGTGGAGGTGGATTATTTATCCATTTTTTGCCAAATGTTTCGAAACATGGACTTTTAGTACGAAATTAATCCATGCAGCCAGGTTTTGCATAATTCAGGGAAAAAGTATTCTCTGATTTATCAGCACTGTTTAGTATATTTTATAATAGATCGTGCTCTGTGTGTCTGGTATGGATTAATTTAGGTCTCTCCAATAACTGCAGTTTGGGAGATTACCAGTTAAAAGAGTCTTTGCTTTTGAGGCAAGAAGTTAATCTTCGACAGTGCATTTTTTGACATGTTATTGGAAACCATTCTGTGTAGTCACTCTGCTGCTATTTCCAGCATTTGTTGTGGGGCTCATTTCAGCAAAACTGGTGTCAGTGAGAGCCTCAGGACACAAAAAACCCAACAGCCAATCCACATGTGTTGTATCCATGGAGTTGAGCGCTTCACCTAAATGGAACAGAGAATTGCATATACAAAAAACCTCTTTTTAGTGGGATGCTGCACCTCAAAGTCAGTGTTCAGTTTTGGGTCCCTTGGTACAAGAAAGACTTTGAGGGGCTGGAGTGTGTCCAGAAAAGGGAATGGAGCTGGGAATGGGTCTGGAGCAGCTTGGGGGGCTCAGCCTGGAGACAAAGACGCTTGGGGGGAGACCTTCTTCTCTATGACAACCTGAAAGGAGGCTGTAGCAAGGTGGGGATCAACCTGTTCTCCCTGGGATCAAGTGACAGGACCCAAAGAAATGACCTCAGTTTGCACCAGGGAAGGTTTAAATTGGATATTACGAAAAAATCCTTCACCTAAAAGGCTCTCAGGTGTTGGCACAGGCTGCCCAGGGCAGTGGTGGAGTCACCACCCCTGGAGGGATTTAAAAGATGTGTAGATGTGGCTCCTGGGGACAGGGTTTAGTGGTGGGCTTGGCAGTGCTGGGTTAATGGTTGGACTCATTGATCTTGGAGGTCGTTTCCAACCTAAATTATTCTGTGATTCTGTGATGTGACAATCTGCTGCAGCCTCATCTGTTCCTTCATGAGTTTGGCTCCCTTTATAACCTAAGTTTAAACAGGAGTTTTACTAGGCAGAAGAAAGACAAACTTAAACCACACAACCTTTCTTTTTTTCTTTATGCTTCACAGGACTTTGCCTTTAAAACGTGATGCCACGTGGAACAGATGGTGGTTGTGCCTCTTCTGGCTTTTCATGAGTGGTATATTCTCTTCAGTTCCTTTATTGACTAGTACCAAAAAATGTAGGACACTGGGCTGTCTACTAGCAGTGCTCCACTTAAAGTTCAATGAGTAAAAGCATTTGGAAATCCTGTGCTCTGAAGTGTTCAGGAAAGCTGCTTCAGAAGTTTTTGAAACACGTGGGGTTCTTTGCTCAGTGTGGAGCCTTGTGGAGCAGTCTTGGTAGTTGTCCATCCTTGTCTGCCACTGATAGTTGGTGGCTTCTCATTTCCTAAAGCAAATGGTGTGTTTGGAGTGGAATTAATATTTATTTTTACGCCACTGTCCACAAAAAACTGGGTTCTTAATGTGCACTTACATCTTCCTGAAAAGGGATTACAGCCCTATTGCTTAAAAAAGGGATCATCAGAGTTTGTCCAGTCTGACCTCTTGCCATCACCTTCACAAGGGCCACTGGTTTTCCTTAGGATTCATCCTATTCTCCCCACTCTCTTTTTGACTTCATGACCCACATGTAGAGACAGATGTGCCAAACAGGCTGTTAATTGTTGTGGTTGCTTTAGCTGGGGTGTGTAATAAGACCTCTCATGATGGAAAGGTGGTTGCTCATGTTGAACACCTGATAGATGAACGTGTCCACCAGCAACACAGAACACCACAAATGTGCCTCCAGTCATTTCATTCACCACTACAAATGAGAGTCTCTTCATCTGCTTGGCATGAATATATATGCAGAGCAGATTTGAGCATTCCTGTGTCAAGTGATAGGGTAGATTGTGTGGTGGTAGAAACATTTGTTGTTACAAGAGCCTCTCTTAAGTTTGGGGACCTGCTCTGTCAGCTCTGCAGTGTGGTGACAGTGGTTATTGCTTGAGATGTGATGGGAACCCATTGATGTCCCTCTGAGTTGTCATCATTGGCCTGGAACATTTTTTCTTCTTTTTTTTGCACTCCTTGACGTCTTCAGGTCTTAATTTTTTAATATTATAAACAGTTGAACATACAAAGTAATGTTCAGAAATAGTGTGTTTAAAAAAAAATCAGCTTGGGAGAACCACAAAATAATTTTTACTTTTCCTTCTAAGGGTGTTTAATACTGATTAAAGTGTTGGCCAGTTGGCCAGTTTTTATTCTACCTGTTAGGAAAACTGTAAGGAAATGCATAGATGTTGTACAGACCTGTGTATTTTACCAATGCACCACGCTGTCCTCAAAAGTTCATTTAAAAACACTACAAAATTGCTCAAAGGTTGGTTGGTTGTTGTTTTTAATCCTCTCTCACAGGCATTTAAGTTAAGAATTAATTTTTAAAAATGCTTAAACAAGCAAAAGAAAAAAAGGCATTAGAAAACACCCAACAAACAAAAATAGTTGGATGAAGGGGAGCCTTGGTCCCAGTGACAGCTTTCTTAAAAGCAGCTGGGCAGAGCTGGTCCATGTTGGATCAGAGGGGAAATGTACCCTGTCAAGAGGTGCTTTTGTGAGCACCTGAGCTGAATTCCAGATCACTTTTGTGTGCTACTCTGCTTCTCTGGCAATTCTTAAATTCTGAAAAATACAACCCTAAAATTGTCTTGGTAGGAGAGTAAGATTCATCCCCTAAGGATTAATATGCCCCTCTCAAAATGACTTTCCTATTTCACCTGGACATGAAGATTTGTTACAGCACTTCTGTTTTTAAATATCTGAGTTGTGCACTGGTGAGAAAGGATCAGTGTGAGCCACAGGCTGTGGCAGATGTGGTTGGTAAAAGCTGTGCTTGTGAAAGGAGGGGATCTGCCATGGGCAGGAAAATGCAGGGTGTGTCACAGGAGGGGATTTTGGTGTGGACAGTCCTTCACCTGTGACAGATGACATCTCTTTAATCACAGACTCCCAGAATGCTTTGGGTTGGAAAGCACCTTGAAGCCCGTCCAGTTCCACCCCCTGCCGTGGGCAGGGACACCTTCCACCATCCCAGGGTGCTCCAAGCCCTGTCCAGCCTGGCCTTGGACACTTCCAGGGATCCAGGGGCAGCCACAGCTTCTCTGGGCACCCTGTGCCAGGGCCTCCCCACCCTCACAGGGAAGAATTTCTTCCCAATATCCCATGCAATCCCAATATCCAATAACTCTGCCCTCTGTCAGTGTAAAGCCATTCCCCCTTGTCCTGTCGCTCCAGTCCCTTGTCCCAAGTCCCTCTCCAGTTCTCCTGGAACCCCTTCAGGCACTGGAAAGGGCTCTGAGCTCTCCCTGGAGCCTTTTCTTCTCCAGGTGACCACTTCCAGCTCTCCTAGCCTGGCTCCAGAGCAGAGGGGCTCCATCCCTTGGAGCATCTTTATGGCCCCTTCTGGACTAAATCCAAACAGGTCCTTGTTGTGGCTGTTGTTTAGGCCATGTGAGAACTTTGGAGATGCTGGAAGAGACTGTCCATGGTCTGTGCTCAGACTCATGCACTCTTGAAGGGTGGACTAAAATGTGCTTGGTGTGAAGAGGAGCAGTGATGAGGATCCAGGGCACACCAGTGACATTTGCATTTGCTGTTTGGAGGGTGCTGCCCTGTGCTGTGGGTCATCCTAGCAATGTACCCAAATTCTGTCCTTGCCCACGTTCAGGATCATGCTCTTGTTGAGTGGTGGGGCACCCAGCAGCCCTGTGAAGGGTCTGTGTGACACAGTAATTAACATTTGAGTTTCATTTATGGGGTTATCAAGAAAGGAAGATTGAGATGAAATGTTAGAAATTACAAACCTGACAAATAAATGGTAGCAGCAGAAAGCTGCTGCAGTGGACAAGTTTCATTAAAGCTTGTGTGTCCCAGCAGAACAGGGGACACATTTTACAGCAGAACAGGCTGTCAAATGAGCACTGCTGGTGTCAGTACAGTCACATTGCAGTGGAGAGTTTTCCTTGGAAAACCTTACAAACCCTCACTGTGCCTTCACTCAGGTACCTGCCCTGAGTGTGTGGCCTGTGGTGGGTGAGTGCTGCAGAGATTCCAACCACAAAGGGTGCTGGTGAGGTGATTTCCTTTTGCAATAGACACTTGGGGAAGGAGTACAGCAGGGCATGATGTCCAGCACATAGTTCTCATATTCCAGCAGGCTTTGATGCAGGAAAGGCAGCTGAGAGAGGTCTCTAAAGGCATCACAGGTAAGGAGGCACCACAGGACAAAAGTGGCAGGTGGCTCAGAAAGGGGTGGCTGAAATGGTGACATTTATCAGAGGTTCAGAGAGAGAAAGAGCAAAAACATTAAAATAGTGAGCTGTGGGGGGGCAAACTTCATTAAGCTCTGAGGAGCTGGAAACATGACTCAGTTCCTTCAGATGCAAACCTGAAAGGAAAATAGGATTTAAGATGATGTAGCAGTTTAACAGTTTTTTTTTGTTGTGGAGATGGGCACAGGCTGTGCCAGTTAAAATGAAGCATAGAAAATACAGTAGTTCACGAACTTGATAAGTTTTTCCAGTGCAAGAGGAAGGAAGCCTGCAAAGAGTCTGCCCTAGTTTCCAATAGGGATGGTTTGAGCAAGAATATTTTTGCTTCCCTGATATTTTTGGGTATTGTTTTTAATTTTTTCTTAATTAATTTTTTTATGTTCTCTGTCTTGTGCTTGCCAGAACATGCACCTGGCAGTGGCTGTGGAAAAGGCAAAGGACTGGCAAAGTATTATAGTAATGAAGGGAAGACAAAGGATTTGGTTTGGTGCTCAGCAGGAAAAGGAAGTCACCAACTTCTGACACTAAAATATTGTATTAAACTGGGGAGGGAAGCTTGTATCAGTCTTTGGCTATGACTTTAATTGGGAGCAGATGGTAAATTAAATCACTGGATGCCTAGTGGCTGGTGTGAAACTGTACAACTTCAGAACTGTGAGCTGTTACCTTTGACACCTTGGGAAGAGTAAATAAGCTTCTAAAAAAACCCCATAAGAACTAAAATAGTGCTTAGGCTGCCTTATTCATAATTTCCAATTTCAGTTTTCAGAAAGGAACACAGAAACTTGAGAAATACTGCAAAAAACCAAGGAAGCCAATAATACCCAGCAGATTTTTCTTTTCAAAAATAAACCATGTCACACAGACTGAACTTAATTCTGTAACGTGGTAACATGGGGAGGAAAAATGAGTAGATTGCCACGAACTGAAAATAAGATTCTTAAGAATAAACTAGAAAAACGTTGGTCTGCATATCAGCTGCTATAAAATGGGTGCTGGAATCTTTGCTGATGTATCATTAGCTGGCCTTTAGAGGGATGTGGCAGGTGGGAGTGTCCAGGTCTGGGCAGTCATTGATGACCTGGGTGATGCAGCAGAGCAGACCCTGAATCTGCAGGTGCTGAAACAGGAGCCATAGTGGGTGTTTCCACTAAAAATAGGAAGGGACTGGATGAGCAAAACATAAATGGTGTGTTTTTCATATTACTTAATCAGATTATTTCAAGTTTTTGTGGAATAACTCACTGCAAAAGCTGAGAACAGCAAGACAACTTGTAGCATTGCTAGGCCTTAGAAATTCCTGAGGTATTTGTAGTAGTCAGATCTGACATGTAGCAATAAGAAAAAGAAGAGATATATGTCTGTTTACACATTCCAGAGTGACAGCTGATTTGCAGGAATGGTGAAGTCATCCTGCTCTACCCTGTTTTGGAAAGACTTCTCCTTCTCTGAGCTGCTATGTAAAAAGCTTTGTCCTCTGGATTTGGAGTGGAGAGCTTTCCAAGGAGCTGGGAGAAAGCAAAGTAGAAAATCTGACCTGCAATAAAAGGCTGAACAAATTGAGACTTTCTTCTTTTTTCCTGTGAAAGGGGTATCCTGGTTTTTATTTATTTATTTACATATCTGCCTCTGGTTTGTGACTGATGTGACCACAGCATTTCACCAGAGAGTTTGCCAGTGGAAATCACAGTAGTGCAGATACTGGCATACAGGTTTTCATGTAGAGAAGGTGTGTTGGGTGGTTAACTCTGCATGTGCTTAATCCAGGTATAGTCACTCCTTTTGCTTTCTTCCCGCCTCTTGTTGCTGTTCCATTATTAACCATTACCTCTGTGGTTGAGCACAAAATAGAGAGTGAGGCTTTGAAAGCATCTGGTTCATTCATACCATGGGAAGCACCTTGAATCAGCAGTTCAGACAACCTGCAATAAATCACTTCAGCTGGTGCTTTAAGCAGTGCTCGTTCTTCCCTCCCTTTTCAGAAAGCACCTTTTCTCTTAGTCATCATATTAAATGTTTTTTTGCAGAATGCCTCGATTTTGAGGAGGGTGCTTTAAGGCACCCTTGATTTGTGGTGCCCTTGGCACACCCCCTGGTATTTCCATGAGTAGCTGCTGTTCCTCAGCCAGCCACAGGCATTAAAGAGGCATCGGCTCCTTTGGGTGAGGCTCTTCATACAACAGTAAGCAGCAATTTGCTGCTGTCCCTCTCAAATGTTGTAAAATTTTTAGTGTAAACCCTGTAAAAGTTGTGGTGGAGTTGTGCTGATCCCAGTTGAAGGAGAGGTGAGTCTGGGATCCAGGCAATCCTGCCCTTCCAAAGTGCAATGGATGCATTTAAGCAAATTGCAGATGTCTTTATGTGTGGTGTAGGAGTTTTACCCACAGTCAGTAATTGAGGAAGCGCCAGAATAATTGGAAAGGATGACAGGAAGGCTTTTTTACTTTATTTTAGGCTATGAGGTTCAGGAAGAGGGAATTGAGGAAGCTGCTGGGAGGGGACACACACACACAAATAACATTACAAAACACTGTGTTTCAATATATGATGCTTACTTGGTTGGGTTTTTTTCCCCCTGGAACATACTGGGGTGAGCCTGGCAATGCTGTAATGGCCAAGAGACAGGAGAAGAAGGTTCACCCTTTTAGGCTGAGAAGGAAACTGTTCTGAGGATGGAAGGGGCTGATGCAGTCCAGAGGCTGGCATGGAGCGAGCAGGCAGAGAAACTCAACAGCTTTCAGAGGAAAAGGAGATGAATTAGAGCTGTAGCTGACTCCTTCCTCATTTTGCTTCCTTGATCTGATGCTCTGGGTTCCCAGACTGCTGTGGCCAAGCTCAATCTGCTTTCAACCACATCTTCTCCATCTTCCTCCCCATCTCCCACAAGTGCTGTTGCTGCTGCTTCCCCAAGCCCACAGCAGTGAAAGTGCCTGATGAGTAACACTGAAACCTGCGAATAAAGATCTTGGTGCATTCCAGATTTTCTGGCCCTAGTGGTGTTGCAAAGTTTGTTTGTACCTTTTAGATTTGGATTATCTGCTCTCTGTCTCCATGAATAGCGTTCAGTGTGTTTGTTCAGCTGCAGGAATTTGTTAATCTTTCCCTCAGTTTTCTCCTAGAAAAAGAAAAATAAAAAGAAAAAAAAAAGAGAAATAATCTCACCGTGGAGAATTTTAGCAAAGATTGGATTGCGAGAGCTTTCCGTGTCTTTTTTACTTTTTATTTTCTTTTTTTCTGGGAGAGTACATTTGTAGTGGTAGCTGGAAGAGCAGAGAACTAAATGTGCAGGATTAAGTTTGAGGCCCCAGCTTCCTGTATAAGGGGAGAGGAGCTCACAGAGCCAAGGCAGCAGCCAAAAGGAAAAGGGTAATGGACAAACATAGGCTGTGTGGATCAGGGCACTGCTTGCCAGCTGCTCCTCGGGGGACTTCCTGCTCTGGGACACCAGGGACCTTTGGGACAGTCACTATCAGTGCAAAGCTGAGCACAGGAGCTGGCTGAGGGAGCTCCTCGTGGGTTTAACAGCTCAGAAGGCAATAGGAGTTTATTTCTGAGAGGGTTTAGGTGCAAGAGCTCCTTAGGGATTTTGTATTTAAGACTACGGCAGAGAAGGAGGAAAGCAGAAGTTTGTGGGGAAAAAAGTAATGCAAGAAATTCACAGGTCTTTAGTGGAACAGACACAGGTTTGTAGGAGCTTTTTCATGGACACTGCAAAACCAAGCAACTTCACAGGGCCGATTCCAAACCTTGCTTGGAATTTGCTTCCCTTTGAAAGCTGGGTTAGAAATGTGTTTGCGACAGGTTTTACAGCTTGTTTCCACAATCTGTGATCTGGGAATAGATCAACAAACTGTGTTTGTAGATAATTCTCTGCAGAACAGGCGTGAGAGAGTCTCTGATTCCCACGTCTTGCACCTTAAATCTGCTTTGCTTTGGGGAATGTGAAGAGCCTCCTAGAAGTCCAACCCAGAGTGAAATCTTTGAATGCCAATAACTTCAGGATAATTTTAAAAATCGTGATAAATTAGGTGAAGAAGAAAACTTTGTTTCCTACTGTTTTGCTGTAGTAATGAGCAGAGTATCCCAACTCATGTGGAACACGACACCTTAATGAGAAATTAGGAGTTATTTTGAAAGGGCATTGGGGGGGTGATGGTTGGCTGAAATCCGTAGTTGCAGCCATACGGTCAAGTTCGTAACGTTTCTTCCAGTCACCTTAATAAAAATAACTCCTTTGTCATTTCTTCTATCCCATTTGGCTCATCCTTCCACCAGGCAATGCGTGGAAATCCTAGAATCATTTAGGCTGGAAAAACCCTTTAAGACCATTGAACCCAGCCGTTAGTCCTGCTCTGTGCTGAGGCTGTGCTGGTGGCCCAGCCCTAAACGGTGAAAGCAAATTTTGTGCTGGTTAAATTTGTCCTTTGTGCTGCGGATTGCAGCGTGTGTGCTCTTTCTCAGAGGACACCTTGTCCAGTTCCTCAGAGTGTCATGAACTTGCTGCTGGCTTCCTGGAGAAGATGCTTGGAGCCTCCAGGGAGCTGAGCCCCAGCGGTGCCGCCTCCCAGCACGCCAGACGCCAACACTTAAAAATACTTCTCCCGTAGCAGCACGGTTGGACTCTTGCTCTCTGATTCCTGAAACATCTGGGTTCGTGCTCCACAGTTTGTTTATTTTTGTATGAGCCTGAGAAGGGCTGGGAGCCTGAGGCTGTGGCAGAGCCCTCAGCCTGCAGAGTCAGGGCTTGAACAAGTGGCACGGGATCGATGTGCTGCTGTTCTTAGAAGGACTCTCCTCTTCCTAGAAGTTTTCATCCTTTCACCAGGCACTTGTTTCCCTCCCTCTCGTCCCTTACATCATTTTTGCAGCTGTTTTTTCCTGTGGGTTTGGGTTTTCTTTACATCTGCTGTTAGTAACGTGGACTGTAGATGCCTCTCGAAATCAGGATTCTCCTCCGTGTAAAAAACCTGAGTTTTGTGAATGGCTGAAAAAAATCTGTTCCACTTCAGATTGTAACACTGAGTTATGGAACAAAATGTCTTACACTCCTTATTGTGGATACGGTAAGGGATTATCTTTTTAAATGACAGTTACAAAGCTTTACAGAATTGTTTCAGAATTGGGCTGATAAAGGGTGAAATATTTTGTTGCAGCTTAATTATGGAGAACAGGAGCTTATGGTTTACCCTTATTTAAATATGTACATGAATCTTTTCAAAGTAATAGGGCAAATATAGTACTGTTTCTGGAGGCTTAAAAAGAAGATTGGTGCTCTAATATTAAATTTTTAATGTATTATTCATGAGGAAAGCCAAGCTGAAAGCTTTTTTTCTTCCCCTCGGTGGAAATGAGCTTGAAGAATACATTATCTGTATAGAAAAAAGAGAAAATGTAAAGGATTCTAGCTCTTGCTAATATTGGTGTGGTGTATGCAATTTCCAATGCTGGAATTTCCTCAGGGAAAAGAAAACAGAATTTGGTTGAAAATAAGCTGATACAATAATTGAATAATTCGTACAACGTTACTGGAATTCAATTCCTAAAATAAGTCAGGGTAATTCCAGTTAGAATGTGCTTTTTAGAGTGATGGAGTGATTGTTTATTGAAGTTGCTTTAAACTCCATATCTAAGAATTATTGCCTCTGGTTTGGATACAGGGCTGGGCTGCATATTTTTGTTACTCGTGCCACTTTCAAGCTGGCTTTTGCAGATGTGTATATGTGTACACCATGTATTCCTGCAGATCTGTGTGTACTTTTGAGTTGTTAAGGCAGGAAAAATGTGCATGAGCTTTGGAATTTGGAGAAACTGTATGGTATTATGTAATACATTGCATCTTTTCAATATGGAATATTTTATCCCCGGTGCAAACTGATGTTTGTAATTATATTTCCTGCTGTGGTATAACTATAAACAAGAAGTATAAGCCAAGTGACATAGTTTTTGGTGTTCTTTTTCCTTTGTACTTTCTCATTCCTAGATCATGCTTGGTTTAGTTGCCTGAGATGACTCCAGGAAAAAAAAAAACAAGCTGCATGTTTAAGCAGCTCTGGAGATATATTTTTGTGTTGCCTTGCTAGAATCTTACACAACAATTAGTTTATTAATAAGAAAAATATCAGTAATTAGTAATATCCAAACACCAAAATTATATCTTATGGAAGGCATAACTTAAATTGTTACTTAAATGCTAAAACCTCATCTAGCAGGATTTCCTAGATATGGTGAATATTTTTTCTAGACATTGGATAAAGCAGGAATATTGGCTTTGTGTAATAAGGGAGTAAAGTTAGGATGTAAGAAGCTAAATGCTCCTCCAGAACCTTCTATTAAATTATATGAGCACCTCTCAATTTTTAATATATGTTCAGCCCCAAGGTCCTACTGGAAGGCTGTGTGTGTGCCTTACTTAAGAGTAAAACTGAAGCAGAAAATGTTCTGCAGTTGGTTTTTACGCTGGGTTTAAAAAATTATGGACAAGGAACTGTTGCACAAAGACTTGGAAGCTGCTTGTCCAAAAAAAGGAAATTTGGAGTGGAGCAGAAAAGTGGATCAGGGTTCTCTTTGGACTTGAACTGGTTTTCATGGGTGGGGCTGACCTTATTCCCTGTGCTTTGCAGGACATACATCCTATAAAGAAGTACAATGCAGTGTTGTCTTTTTGCCACTTGATCCAGAGTTTAGGAAGCCTGAATTCCACATCCCCAGCTGTCATTTGGAACAATTAATACCTTCTGGCATTACTAGGAACTTTTGAATTGTCTTGCTTTTTGATGGGAGTGTCAAAAACTTGGGGTTGCAAGAGAAAATACCTGTTTGATACATACTTGGAGCCATATTCCCTAATACTTGCTGTGAAACTTCCAGCAATGTAAATTACAAACTGATACAGGAGTGCCATAAGCAAAAGAACAGGAGGAATGTCTCAGATTTATAGAAATTGCCATTTTTTAATGTTAACCCTGAATACAATAATCTTCGGGATTAAAGAGAAGATGCGAGGTAGTGGTGGGAAACTTAAAGCCGGTGGCCAGAGAGCAGGTACAAACATCCCAGGAGTGTTGTAATCACCTGCTGGTGTTATCAGGTGGTGGTGGAAGCATGTTTTGACATGTGGCTTGTCACAGGTGTTTGGAAATTGTGCTCATCCTTCATTAAAGGCTGGGCTGAAACAGCCTCCTCAGTGCTTGGGCTCAGCTATAGGTGTGCACCAGCTGATTAAATACAGCCTTAGAACAATTGAATTTCCTAAAATGGGAGAGGAAAAAACCCCAAGTTTTGTGGATAATATGTTTGCTTTAAGTGCTCAGTGGCCAAGGCATCCTCTGCCTGAGAAAACTTTCCACTTTCACCTCTGGGTGAAAGGAGGAAGGAAGAGTGTTTAAAAAAAAACTGCTGTGAAAGCCCATCCAGAGCTTTGCCCTGTTTGTGTAAGCTCTCTCTCTTGGGAATTGTGTTGTGGCCTTTCAGCTGGTACACAAAATCCTTGGAGCAAACCGTCTTCCATTAAATGTTCTGCCATCAGAATTTTCTTTATGGTGGCATTTTTCTCGCAGCACCTCATGGAGAACTCACAGGATTCCTCAGGAATCCTGGAAGCAGCAGCTGAGGAGTACAGGAAACTCTGCTGTGTGTCCAGAGTTCCCAGTTCAGCCTTGCTGAGGAGCCTCATCCTGTGTTTTGTTTTCCTTATGAACACCGTTTTCCATTTTGGATATGCAGATCAGTAGTGTGCAGTGGTCAGAAAATAGTAGCACTGGGCACAGAAGCAGAAGGATTAAATGAAGGGGTTATTTTGCAGCGTTTTTAGGATAAACAAGTTTTGCTGGACTGTTCCTGGTCTTGGGCAACTCCAGTGACTTACAGGAAGGACTAAAGCAGTGGTGTGGGGGGTGGTGATCTTTCCCTTAACTGTAAATGTTTGCAATATAAACAGCTGAGCTGTTCATCAGGGGTTCCTGGGGGAGAGAAGAAAAACAATATTGGCATTTTTAGGGTGGGTTATGGTGTAGACAAATCAGATGCATTGTGCCCTACAAACGCTTATCAGCTTGGCTTTGTGAGCTCTGCTGTGGTCAGCTGGGCTGGTGGCCGAGCTGCCTGGAGGGTGAGGAGAATAGTCACAGAAACTACTTGGGAGCTACAATGATGTAGTTAAAAGAAGAAAATAAACCAATTTTTTTCAGTGTCAGGACCCATTGCTACCCAGAGACCTCCCCCCACCAGCTGGCTGGGTCTTGGCAGGAGGTTTTGGCAGTGAGTCTCAAACACACTGGACCATACTTTGGGTTTTTCTTGTAGGGCTGGAATTCCCTTGTGTGTGGGGACCCGTGGGAGGGGTCTCAGGCCTTGATTTCTGCTCATGTGTCACTGGAGTACAGTTCTTCAGCAGAAAGGAGAACGTCCCTGCAGCACTGCAAGAGTTGCATCCAGATTTGTACTCTTGGTATTTGTTAGGTTTTGGTCTGGGAAAATCCTATTGGGTCATGGATTTCACAGAATCCCAGAATGGTTTGGGTGGGAAGGGACATTGAAGATCATCCAGTTCCACCTCCCATGCCATGCAGGGACACCTTCCACTAGACCAGGTTGCTCCAGGCCCCATCCAACACTTCAGGGTCTTGGGCACTTCCAGGGGTGGGGGATTCACTGCTTCCTTGGGCAGCCTTTTCCAGTGCCTCCCTTGTCATATTTTTCTATGTCACCAGGAGAAATAAGATCTAAGACAGGCCCTAATGAAGCCAATAATGCAGTTATTTGTCCTTGTTTTGGTTATGTAGGAGCGGGAGAGGTGCCACATATTTATCTTGCTTTGCAGCAGGCGTGCCAGTGCATACAGAACTTTCCTGCTGCAGCTCTGTAGAGCTTTGGGAGAGCAATTCAAATGCAGAGTCTGTTTAGCTTTGAGTAATTCACTGAATGTGCTGGGGCTGGGCAGAAGGAGCCAAGTGGGCTCTGCCCAAACTGATAGCACTCAGCCAGTGGCCAGAAAAAAGCCTTTCAAACTGCTTGTGCCATGGTATGGTACAGAACATAATACTCACTGTCTGTGCCAAAAGGGATTTTTAAAGCTGTCAGGATAAACAACACACCCAGCTGTGCAGGTGTGACTGTCTTAGGCACTGCTTTTCTCAGTGCAGCTTTGCTGCACGCAGCTGGGGGTGTCCTGGAGCCACCCGGAGCCGTTTCGGTTAGAAATTGTTGGGTTTGTACCCCTCTTTCCCTCAGTCTGAGTTACAGCCCACGTGGCAGGGGGTGGTTGTGTGTACACCTGTGTGTGGGGTCAGTGCAGACACCTGAAGTGCAGAGGGGCACAGGCTGGGGAGGGGGAAGGAGCTGAAGAGGAGCGATGCTGGGTGTCAGCGCTGGCTGGGGCTCGGCTTGGAGCTTGTGACCTGCTGGGAGAGGAGGAGCAGCAAGACCTCAGCATGGATCTCTAAGTGCTTGGATATAACTGTGAGTATAGACTTAATGTGATGTAGCATTTATGGATCCTCACGGCTGGGGTTTCCCAGCTGAGCTAAGTGCAGTAAATGTGCTGGATCCATCATCTGCTCCTGCCTGAGCTCACTGGCTGCTTCCCTGCCCTGAGCCACAGTGGCACCTCTGCTGTTGAACATGCTGGTGGTAAGGCAAGGCTCCTGCCTCCCTAGGAGATCACAGAATCACAGAATGTCTAGGTTGGAAGAGACCTTCAAGATCATCGAGTCCAAGCCATGCCCTAACACCTCAACTAGATCATGGCACATGAAATGTGCTCTGCGAGACCTGGCTTCCTTACCTCTGAGAGCAGCAGGGCTGTAAGATCTCTCACCCCATCCCTGGGAGTGTCCAAGGCCAGGTTGGACATTGGGACTTGGAGCAGCCTGGGATAGTGGAAGTGTCCCTGCCCACGGCAGGGAGTGGAATCAGCTGATCTTTAAGGCCCCTTCCAACCCAAACCATTCTAGGCTTCTATGATCTGTTGGATGTAAATGGTGAAAATCTGCCTATTTCCTGCCAAGAAAGAGAAGGATGCAAAGCCGTGGGGATAGTATTGCATCATTATGTGCTAAATACACAGCTCACCCTTGCCTCTGCATCAGTGCTGGAGGAGAGCAGCAGGGGTTTTGCCAGACTGGGCAGAGAGCAGCTGATCTGAAGTATTCTGCATAAACAGCTTGGGCAGGAATGTAGGCTAAGAGAGGCTGCTTGGACAAGATGCAGAATTAGAATAATTTCTCTTGCCTCATGCCTGGATTCTCTCTTAAAATTAGCACAAAGGGACATGCTGAAGAAGTCAGCTTGGGAAGCGTTTCAGCCTTGTTAATGGGGTCAGGTGCAATTTTTTAACCTCCTTTTAGTCTACCTTTGATAAGGTCAATATGTGGCCTTTGGGGGTGACAGGCGTGGGGTTTGTAAAATGAATCAACATAGTTAAAACTATCATCATGTTTTCTCCAGTAAGCAGCAAAAAATTGCTGTACTGGTTTTGTTGGGGGTTTTTTCCTCTAATATAATTAAGGAAACAGTTTATTTTTAAAGTTTCTAAACTTGTAGTCCTGAAGACACTGGTTATTTAATATCCTCAGTTACACAGCACTCAGTTATTCATACTTTCTCATGCCTGCTCTGTGAAATAGCAAGTGGGCTGCTCTCAGTGCTACAGGATTGTCAGGAGTTGAAGCATGGGCATTAAATCTTGTGCATTCCTTTAGTACAAAGTTTAGGACATTTCAAATAGGTCAGAAGTACTCGACATTGTGGGTATTTGGAGAGGCAATTAAACATGTCTGCAGCTGTTCCAACCTGCAGCTGAGTTGTTGGCATGGTGGAGGCATCTGAGTGCTTGTTTCAGACACCAAAATGCTTTTTAAAAATCCCCTCCTCTTAAAAATTGTTTAAAAAAATAATTTTTCTTATCAGAATTTCTCGACAGGCAATAAACTGTGGCTTTGTTTTGGAAAGGAATTGCTGGAAGTTCATCAAGTTTCACTGCTTTTATTTTTTGTCAAAACTGTAGTCACTTTATCATACAAAGCTTGCAGTTTCCTGTATCTTTTGTTTCATTCTTAATCTAGTTTTAGCTTTCTAAATATCATATTTCCAGGTGGGAATGTGCTACTTTTAATGGTCTGGGAATGCTGAATGGATAAAATACTCATGACTCCAAAGTACAAGGTCAGAAGAGCTAGGATTGGATATTTTCCAGCTTATTTCTTGGGATCAGTTGAAAACACAGTTAATATTAAAAAAAAAAAAAAAGAGTTTGAAAAGTGAAGGAGAGATGCAGCACCAGGGCAATATGAGATATTTTAGCAAATTATTAATGAGACTTTGCAGTGTGCTTCTGTGGGGTTTTTTTCCTTACTTCTTTACTTAGTGTGTAACAATAGATGCTCTGTTATAGCTTCAATTTTTTGTCAGAGATACCTGGCAGAGCTGCTCTTCTGCAGGTGACACTTCAATTGAACTGAAAACCCACAGTGGTTGATATTGTAATTACTTTAGATCTAAAATAGTTACAGAAGATGTGTAGGTTTTACTGAAAACGTAAATTGATCAAAATTCTTTCCATCGTAACTGTTGAGGGTAGATTCAACAGCTTGAAGAAGAAGGCAGCAAATAAAATTACATTTTTCTCTCTGTAATAGGCATTTGTATTACATGCCTATAAATATTATTATCTTTAAAAAAGAATTTATGAAGAGTAATCCAAGATAGGGTAAAATCTGCTTCATGAAAGCTAAAGCTGGAGAAGAAATTGCCTTGGCAAAAATTTCTCCAAGTGAGATTCTGTCCCAGCAGATAGACTCCAGTGTAACCCAGACCTCTTATTAAGAAATCCCTGCAACAAATAAGTTTATAATCAAAATCTGATGTTTTTATTTTGCTCCCAGAAGAGCTGGATTCGAGTAACCTGCTAAGTGATACTTGCTGTATAATGCCTGTAAATTGATTTTAAGAGCATTTTTAGTTGTTAGAAACAGCTGTTACTTTTAGAGTCTATTAATGACTGAAGCACAGATAATACAGTGATTCAGAGAAAGTTTCCTCTTCCAAATGAGTGGGATTCCTCTTTATTCCTTTTAATCTGGGTTTCATAATATAGAGAAATTTGAGGAGGGATGTGGAGGAATGGGGGAGAACAGTAATCACACCAAATAAATCTACATCTCTGTTTAAGTGAGTGTATTTTTGAAGCTAAGCCACCTCTATTTTTCTTCCAAAGAAACAAGGTAAATATTTCATACACGATCACACATTGTTCCTGCTCCATTAAGAATCTTTTCCAGAACTTGCATGATGTAAATGGCTTTGGTTTTATAGAACATGTCACCAGAAGCAGCATCGTTTTAGATGTGTATTTTCTCACAGGGTGAATGTTTTATGAGACCTGCACTCAATATCCACAAAATGCCAGTGGGTTGGGAGTAGTAAATGGGGTTTAGAAAGAGAAGTCAAAGGAGCTGCAGAAAAGATGTCCCAGTTTGATTTTTTGCTATTAGGGATGTATCTTTTGGGGAGCAAACTTTGGATGAGTGAATTTCCCTGGCAGGAATTAGGCTTGTAGCCTGGCCCAAAAATATCCCCAGGGAGGGAATGAAAAATTCATGAGGCGAAATGGAGAAACAAAACTTTCCTTTGCAGAGGAGCACCCTTTAACGTACTTTTGCAAGATGAATTTGTTAGAGAAGAGCTGTTCCTAGGAAAGAGAGAGGAAAGCTTGCAAAAATAGATGAATGCTTTGGATTTGATGTCTTGCTGAAGTATTTGCTGCAAAGAGTACTGTATAGAATGTTGCTGTCTCTATGGGAACATCTTTGGGCTATATTTAGGAAAATTAAATTAAGCTTATTCTCCTCAGATGAGCAAGGTTTTTGATAAGGCTTTGGTTGGAGGTGTAGTGGTATTTTTGGGGGGAAGAGAGTAGAGAAATTTCTTTGACCTTTGTGTTTGGTGAACCACTTGTCTTATACTTTTCAAGTCAAAAAAACTAAAACTGTCACTTAAATTTGAGTCAGCCTGTGTGTGGCAGGAGGCAGGAAAAAGCTCTGCTTAATTTCACAATCCTAGGCTCTGAATTTGGTCACTGGGGGGAAAGAAAACACTATTAAAACCCTTATAAAGACCAGTTTATTAAACTGAACCAATTTGATAATGAAATGACCTGATTATAGGTACCATGCCCAGCAATATTCTTTAGGTTTGGATCTCTCTCTGTCTTGAAAAATCAATGATTAGGTAAAAGCTGTGTGGCTAGGTGGGTAACTTGGTGTTCTACACGCTGTGGAGCACAGAAAAAGAGGTTTTTACAGCTCTTCAGTAACTTCATACTAATATCATGGCATAAATTCTTCAGGAAAGTGTGGCCTGGGGCTGCAGAGGCTGTGTGTGTGTCCGTGCCACGTGCGAGCGTCCATCCTTCTGTCTGTTCATACCCTGTGCAATAAAAAAACACTCTCCCAAAGGGCTTTCCTTTAGCTTGTTTATCCCCCTTTCTTGTTCAATCAGCGTTGCTTCCAAGACTTTTTTTTATTATTACTGTTATTATGCCAGCTGTGAGTTAAATGAATGTGTGGGGGTAGCAGTTACTGCCTGGGCTGTGTGACGGCTCCGGGTGCCTCCCGTTGCTCGCCTGTTCCTGCTTTTCCCCGAGTTTGAGCTGCTGGGGATGGAGCAAGTTGTTCTTCCCTGCTTTTTCCAGCATGTCCCACGTAAGCAGAAGCTGGAGCAGAGTGGATGCTGTACATATTTCTGCTCTATAAACACGTGCTTGTTTACATTTGCTTCCCTGCTGTTCCGACTCGGATCCTGTCCCCGTGCCAGAGGGGATCAGCCCTGACTGACCAACACCAAGATCCAGCCATTTTGACCCCATGTGCTGCTCCTCTTCCCATTTGTTTGTTTGTCCTTTGTCTTCCTGCCCAAGTATTTGACAAATCATTATTAAATATTTTCCAGAATTTTTTTTTTTTTTTTTCAAAGAGGCCAACCTTGGAGTGACTTGAAATCGAGTTGAGATACGCAAACATCTGATCTGGTTGCTGTGTGTTGCTGATGGTGGAAAACAAATGCTGAGTAAAATGTAAATTAAAAAGTCCTTTTTATTGTAAGCTGCTACTAATATTTGGCAAACCCTCCTCAAGACGCCGCCTCTGCCATGGGTGCAGCTGCTCATGGAACCTCAGCACTGCAGATTTTGCAGCTTTAAGCTGTCAGCTCTTTGCTGATCCAGCTTCACCAAGCCATGACGTTACACCAACATTGCAAATACATCGAATTCTTTTTATCAGCAGAAAAGAAGGCCGGGTTGGAGTCACAGGCCACATCTGCTGGTGAACTTTGTGCAGTGTATTTTTTTTTCCTCTCTCTCTTCTTTGTACTAGAAGAAAGGTTTGTTTGTTGGCGGCTGCTCGGGGCGGGACAGGAATGTAATGCATGCACAGACTGCGCAGTATTTCCTGTTCAACTGCTGCTCCAGACCTCGGCGCTGGGAAAATACCCAGATCCAGCAGCTCCAACCTTGCTCAAACAGCAAAGAAACGCTGCAGAGGCTGAAATGCTTTGTTTTTCAGAAAAAATACCATTTTTAAAGTGAACCGTCGTGGTGTGCAGGTGCTGTAAATGTATCAGTCTGTGGTTGTTGCTCTGTAATAGTTACAGATTATTGGGCTGAGACAGAACACTTGAAGTGCTACAGGGACATAATGCCACTGCAGAAAGTTGTGTTTATTTTGTATCATAATACATCTCCATAGCATTGCTTGCATTCTTCACTTAGCTTGGTTTACCACCCAGTTACAAACCATGGCAATCTTGTGGCACTGCATCTACTTTCTCATTATTTGCTGTGTTTTACTTGGCCCTTCAGCTGGTTTGAAGCATTGCTTTTACACTGCATGAATTTCGCTCCAGGAGTGAAAAATTTCAAGGCAAAAAGCTTGGAGTTGAATCACTTTTGCCAGCTAGCACTGAACTGCAATGCTGCAAACCTGGCCTTGAGGGTAGTGTGAAATGAGTGTAGTGTTGTGTCAGATGAATACATGATTTCTTTTAATTTTCCATTTTTTTCTTCTTTTTTCTTAAGTGGTTCTGGTCCTTTGTACATGTTTCAGACTATCAGCTGATGGAAGGGTGATTGTAGGGTGTGGCTACTCTACTTATTTACTTATTTTGTTTAATCATTTACTTAAGCATGTGTATATTTTGAGCATGCGTGCTGTGGAACCTGTGAAGTGCTGTCACTCTTCTCAAAAAAAAGGCAAATACTAGGAAAAAGATTTTACTGTGAGCTGTGTATGTGTGCATTAAAAATTGTTGTATATCCTTGTAGCACCTTTTTTTAGTGTGTTCAGTAGTTTTTCAGCCCTTTGTGAAAAGGAAGTGTGCACAGGTAATCCGTGAAGGGCACATCCATCCTGGCTGCTCCAAGGAGAGCCCAGGCAAGGCTGGATGGGCACATTCAGCTCCTCTTTAAGAACTTCCAGGTATTTATGTCAAAGGCAAAGGGACAGCAGCTCCCTGGCTCCTCTTGCTGGGGGAGTTACTGGACGTGAGCATCTCCTGACTTCTCCTTTTTATTCTCATCCATCTTCTGTCCCAGTGGCTGTTTCAGTGGGAAACAGGCACGGGAATGAAAGTGCTGCTTGTTAATTAGTTCCTTCCTGGATTACAGGAGCCCTACTTCTCAGTCCTTTGGAGATACAGATCTACATGTGCTCCTTCTGGGAATTGGAAGTGGTCTCAGTGTAGCCCTGTCAGCTTGTCAGGCACTGGGGCAGGGGAGGAGGTGGCCAAAATCTGTGCTGTTTAATTGGAGTTTGAAGGCATTTTGCTCAGAACATGGTTCAGCAGGTTAATTGGGTTCTTAAAGCAGTATTTAACTTCTGAGCTTCGCTCTGAAATGTGGATACCCCTGAAGCTGTGGATCTGCCTTCAGTCTTAAGGCAGAATAAATGCCAGAGTTGGTCTCTGACAGATGAATTTATTTTTACATGATCTTGCCTAGTAGCTGCTCTCCTCACTTGTGCAAAAGATGTTTAAATCATGGCTTATATGAGAAGCTGACACATATATGAAGGTTATGCCATCATATATATGTGTCCAGCCAAACCACAGTGTGAAGGCTGAAGTGCAGCAACAGCTTTAAGGTTTTGGAATTTGCCTTGAGATCCATCAGGTTCTCGTGCTGTTTTGAGCCTTTTCATGGTTTCTTATCCCTCCTTGTCATTTAAGAGGCTTCTGTGTGCAGTTGGTGTTTTTAACATTTACTGGCTACGTTTCATGAGGCATCACAGCCCTTCACAGAGACAGCAGTGCTGAGTTCTCAGTCATGTCTTTTAAAAGTGACTTCAGGATTTCACTACCTTTGATCTGTAAAATATGAGCATCCAATAACCAACAGCAGGTATTTAATCTACCCAGATTTGAGGACTGTAATAAATAATGTATGTAGGGTGAAATAAGGGAGTTTTTTTAGCTTTAAGCTGCTGCATCAGAAACATTTCCAAAGCTTTGTTTGGTTAGGTAGAGTTCTTCTTTCTTCATACAGCTTTAGCTGAATTGATGGATGAATTAACATCCATCCTGATGATTTTTGTCTTAGGTACTATGTGAAATTGTATTTTTAGAGGACTTTGGGAGGTATGGAAGTGAAGCTGTAGTGTTCTGATATCCACTGGGTAGCTTTTGTAAGAATAACTAGATAGAAGGAATGAAGTTATAGGAAAAGCAGTTCTTGTGTGGCTATTTCATCCTAGCATACAGGTGCAACTCATAAGGTTGTTTCCCAAAACATCGTGGAATCATTTAGTAAGAGGAATGTTCAGTTTTTTCCTAAAATTACCTAAAAGCTCCTAAATCATGTTGACGTTTTTTTCAGATCCAAGTGCACTGGCCTAAAAAAATAATCTCAAAAATAAAAATAAATTACTTGGTTATTTTTCCCTCATGTCCCCACCTGCTTTACATATTCAAGCTTTTTTCCTTGCCCATCAGCTCCATCCAGAGCAAACTACTAATGGAATGCCTGGGAAACAGGTTGGTGGAGAGGGAGAGTCAAATGTTTTGGAAAGATTTTTTATTTCACTAAACTAGTATGGGATCTCTCTCTTCAAAGTAATAATTTCAGTGGAAAACCCAAAACCTCACTTTTACTTAATTGTGCTGCTGGGGGGAGAAAGATTGCCAGTTTCAGTTGAAATTAAGGTAATTCTGGGGTGTACAGCATGCTGAAATTAAGCAGAGCAATTTGCTTGGGCTATACATGCTTGAAGGTTAAACCAGTTGTGGGTGGTTGGTTCAGGTATGTGACAGTGCTTTTATTGCTGTATTTGCTGCAAAGTTGACACGGGAGATGAAACCTTTCAATAATAAAATGCAGGTGGCATTTTAAAATCAAAGTTACGAGAGCATCACATGCAGATTTGGCACCAAGTGTTGTAAAACAGTTTCTGTCCTGGTCACATCACAAAAAGAGGAGCTGTGTCAGCAAGTTGATGATTTTCTACTTAACTTTTTCTGTCTTGAGGCGTGTGGGATATAAAATTTCTTTTTTCTGAGAAGATCAGATACGGCCTCTTAAGAAATTGGAGAAATCAGGCATTTCTAATTGTGTATAGATTGTAAAACTGCTTCCTTTGAAGAAAGGCTTTGTTTAATATCACTTAATTCTGACTCGCTTCTTTCCATCCTGTTTTATAAACAAACTTATGGTGAGAGCTCACCATACCCAGATGTTCATTTTATTACATTTAGCGAGTTCATCTGTAAGCAGGGAAGTCTCCTCATTACCCAGTTGATATTATTTGGAAGAACTGGATATTGCATTCATTTAATTAGGAAACATTCAGCAGTAATTAGCTCACTCCTGGCTGCAGAGGGTGGGCTTGGAGCCTTGCAGTCATCCCGAGGTGGGTTCCTGCAGCAGCGAGGGGTTTGTGGTGCTGCACAAGAATCTGCTTTTGTCATTTCACACCACTACAGCAAAATCTGATGGGGGGGAAGCCCTCAACTAAACTTTCTTAGAATACAGTGCATGAGAGGAAAATCTTTTTCTTGGCTGTGTAACTTGTGCTGCTGCTGGAAGGGTCCAGCACAACCCTTCTGCCTCCAGAACCCCTTCTGCCTCCTCTTTCCTTTGTGTGAAAGGAGCTTGGAGAAGATGCTGTAGACTACTTCTATTAGCACCTCTTGTATTAATTTCTGTTATAACATTTGAGTTATTTTGCCTGAGTGTGTTAATACTTGGGGTTTGTTATGGCCTTTTTCTCCCTGTTCTCTTGGAAACCACCCAGTATGGCTCCATACCTCCCATTTAGGCTTATGTGATTGCAGTAATTTGTTTTAAAAATTGCCTTTATCTTTCCTTGAGCCCCTCCCCAGCCTTAGCAGTGCTGAGGCTTTGTTAAGACTTGCCAGAAGACTTCCATAAGCACAGTTCTGGGACTGTCTTTGGATTCCAGACAGTTCAGGGATTAACATACCCTCAAACAGTGGGGGTGGCACAGGGGTCCTGGGCATTGAGGCTTGTCCTTAGAAATGGCATCTGGAAATTACAGGTGAGACCCTAAACTGGGGGCAGTCTGCACCAGTTAGTTCCCTTCTAGACAGGAAGAGCTGTGCTCCTGTTTCTGACCGTGGCTGCAGATAATGTTTTACAAATTCAGGTAATTTGACCAAGTGCTTCACTGAAGGCTCTTGCAGACCTCCAGGAGATCCCTGGCAAAGCAATGCTGGATCTGTGCACTCTGCTCTTCAGTGTGACCTTAAAGCACACAGAAAAGGAAATAAAGTGATCAAAGTTAGTGAGGGAAAAGGTTATGTATTTGTTGGTGGATGTAAATAGATGTGTGTGTTTATATGTGCATCTGTATATAGATTTAAAACTTAACTGTGAAAAGTTGTAGGAAGGCAGCATGACTTTGAATGACTGGCCTTTAAAATAGCAGATGGAGTTAAATGTAGATAAAAGTGACATCTTCTGCATGGGAAGATATAAGAATTCTTGATTTATATTTGCAGTGGTGCCTGAAATCCCTTCTAATGAAGAGATCTTGGTGTTACAATCAGATCTGAGAAATCACATTATGGCAATGCTCACTTGTTGTAAACCTCAAGTAAGATATTAGGAATTACTAGAAAAGCAAGAGAATAAAGCATTGTGTGGGTGTGTAAATTCATGGTGGAATTTCTTCCTTTCATCCTGGATATTGTGTGTGCTTCCAATCCCTCTCTTCCTGCTTTAAAAATACGAATTAGGGACTGCAGAAAGGTAAGAAACAAGGATGCTCAGAGTTCTGAAGCAGCTGAACTCCTGGCTAAGCTGTGGACCTTCCTGCCATGTGATTCTTTGGGCTCTGCAAGTTGCTGTAGGTTCAAAAAGTGATGGGGCAAAGCCATGAGAGAGGAATTTGTTGAGGATTATTACACACACATTTAGTGTGTTCAGGTGAGGAGGTGCTTAAACTGCACTTGGAGTGAACCTGGGCTGGTGGGAGGGGGAAGCAGCTCTGGTCCTCACCCTGATCCTTTCTTCAGCTCTCCTGCAAGACACCTGCTGCTCTGTCTTCTCTGCTTTCACAGATAACATATTTTCACGTTGTGGGGTTGTTCTGTCTGGGCTTTTTTGGGACACAGTGTTGATGTGTTCCATGTGCAGGGTTTGAAATGTGAAAAGTCATTGAAGTGTCCTCAGTGTGGGGAGGTAATGATGGTTCAGTGTGTCTGGGGAGGGTGTAGGAAATCAGCTCCAGAAATTGAGGTTGTAACTTCTAACAGATGGAGGGGAGAGAAAAGAAAATCTTAATTTTTTTTTTCTTTTTTAATTCCGTATGCTGCTCAGACTTGCAGTTTGGATAACTCAGCTTACCCTTCCATTATTGTTAGTACCTGGTCTCACCTGTGAGCTTTTAAGGAATGCCAGGTTTTGACCTCAGCAGTTTTTTTCTCTTTAAAATCTGCTGCCACCCAGAATGCCTAAATTTGTGTTGGCAATTTGACATCAGTGCTTCTTTGCACCTTTGTAGTTGTTATATTTGTGCTGTCACTGCTTCAAGGAAAGCAAATCCAGCAAACAGCACATAGATTGCAGGTGGTTCAGGGTAGCTAAGGAAGGAGGAACTATTTTCCATGATGCATAACACTGTCAGAGTTACTAAAAATGAGATACGGGTGCAAACATTTTCTGTGTGTGCAGTACTTGTATTTTAACATAGCACAGCACATAAAGCCACCTGAAAACTTCTATTCCTTACTGCATCCAAAATTATCATTTGTTAAGTCACTGTGAAGCCTCTGTAATAGTTTATTAAAGAAAATCCTGTTAAAATAACTTAAATTAGTGGAAAGACCTATTTGAAGCAGCGCTGTGTTATGAATGGCAGAATTGTCAAGACTTTAAAAACCAACATGAAGGATTTTTTTTCCTAGTAGAATGTTTCAGTAAGTCAAAGGGAGTGGCCAGATTTCAAATGTATGATTGGATCCAAGTATTCTTAGAAGGTTTGGGCCAATCAGTATTGTTGTCTAGAGATTTTTGAATGTTTATTTAGACAGTTTACTGTCTCTTTCTATAGTAAGCAGAGATTGTACAAATATTAGTTCTGGAGTGGTTTTGGTGTTCCCATTGATCTGTTGTGCAGCTGTGGCTGTGAGTTGCGAATTCAAACCCTGCTGTAATTGATACCTGCATTCAAATGAGATAATTTGCTCTCATATTTTTAAGTAGAGGCTGAAAACAAACCAGAAATTATTAGCAAGGTTTCTGTGGCAGTAGCTGTAGGCAGCAGGACACACAGCATTGTTCTTCCCGTTCTAATTTCAGCATATTTCAATTTTTAATGTCGGAAAGGAGTTCTCCTTGCCAGGATTATATTTCAACTAACTTGCTTGTGCTTGCAATACCATTTTTTCTGAGTGCTTGGAAAATATCCTTCCCAACTGCCCAGGTATCCTTTGGGCATTTCTGAAACTGTGTTGTTGCAAACAGAATATGACATTTTGAGAATTAGTCTTCGACTGTAATTTGTAGCACTGGTGGCCAGAGTTCTTCATGTGTTTTCTGTTTAACTAGAATATTGATAAGTGGTGCTGGATTGGTTTCAGTTTACAGATGTCTTTTAAAGTAATGAAACACTTCCTTAAGCACACAAATCTCTGCACAGTTCTGACTTCATCCTGTTATTAGAGCACTCTTTAAATTGGTGAAACTCTATAAAACCCATTTAGTTTTTGATATTGGTACACTTTGCTCTTAATAGCAATTAATAACTGAACCTGGGCAGTGCTCACTGCCTTAAAATGGAAAAGTATTTTGGCAAATATGGGAATGATGGGACTTACTAAGAATTTCACTTGCCCTCTAACTTTGGTATGGGGGGAGGGTGTGATTTCCTACCCAAAGTAGGAAAGAAACACTTATAAATATACATTATCTGCAAATATGATAGTGGCTCATTAAAATATTTGGTGAACAAATCACGTATTACTTAAAACATTCTAAAACCTTTCTCCAACTCTTTTATTTTATTTTTTAATGTGTGTTCAGGAGTTTTTTTCTTGGGAATCCCTAGATGTCTTACCTGCATTTCTTTACTCTAAATTATTGTGTTTTACTACAGTTTTCATTTTTCAGAAATGCTACTTTTGCTTTCATTCAGCTGTGTGTAATTTTTTTACCACTTCAGGGTTAGTTTTATCCTGGTAGACCAATAAGCAAGTTGAAAGTCAAGGCCAGGGCTCCTGTTTCTCTAGTACCACCCTTGTTCCTGCAGCCTCTGTGTTGTGTCTTCTGTCCTCCAGCAATGCTGTCAAACAGTAACAGAGGAAACTCAGAAACACCTCAGAGCTTTTCCTGACCCTTGCAGGACTTCTGAATGTTCCACACATGATTGTGTAGTTGTGTAGAAACACTGCAGTAGGCATTTAGCGCATCTCTGGTTTTTAGGTCTCTCTGCTTCCTCGGTGCAGAGACAGATTTTAGCAGCGAGTTATTTTGTGTAATTACAGAATCCACCTTGGGTGTTACTGGGAAAGCTCTCTGTGTTGTCTCAGTGTGATTATGCAGAGTTCCAGGATGTCACTGTACGAGTCTGGCAAGGGAAAAAATGTGTTAAAAAAGAAGAAAAGCAGTCTCAATATGCTGGAAAATATCAGTAATCTTAAGACTTGATAAAGATTGCTGAGCATAGAAACCCTACATATTCAATTCAGTTGTTGTAATCTGGAAAACCAGGTCTGTACCACACAAATTTAATTTTCTGCTGTGTGTTTTTTTTTTTTCCAGTGTCCCAATGTAATATCAGCTTGAAGAAGCAGAGGAGTCGAAGTATCTTTAGCACCTTATTCTGCTGCTTTCGTGACTACAATGTCGAGCCACCATCTACCAACAGCACCAGTGCTCTGCCTCCTTTGGTGGAGGAGAATGGAGGACTTCAGAAGGTCAGGATTTTGTCTTATTTTGCTGTCATGTGGGTGTTCTGTAAGCGAGGCTTAATTCTGTTTCCAAAGGTTTGTTCTAATAAATTTCCCTCGTGGGGAGCAGTTGTGAGTTACAGGAAAAAAATTACTGGTTTGATGGTGGATTGCTAGTGCTGTCTGTTCATCTGTATTATAAAACTAATATTTCTGCTATGGGTGTTGGGACTCTACATTTTATAAGCAACCAACATTTAAAAGCTGACTGAGACTCAAAAAAATGGAGACTTCTCATAAAATTTCAGCTGCTGAGTTGTCCCCAGCTTTGGTTCCCTTTCTTGTTTACAGGAAGGTTAAAGCATATCCCACTGGAGCATAGTGGAACCTTCTGAACATAATTTAAAAGGGTTTTCGGTGACATAAAGACAAATCAAAAGAACCATTATTATTTAGACTTTTTTTTCCTAAGCATTCCACTTATATTCAATACATGCTGAGTCCAGGAATAGCAGCTTTTGGCCATTTTTCCAGGATGTAAAGTTTTGTTTAATGAGTCAAATGAATGGATGGAGATTTTAGATGCAAATAGAGATAGAATACAAACAGTGCAACACAAATTTGTGTGTTCTTTATAAATCTGGTAACACTTAGAACATTTGTGTTATGAACTGAAGAATTTCAGTTCAATGTGGCAAATATAAGAATGCCAAGTTTTCCATACAGTTTCCAGGACTCTGAGATTGCAAATACAGGTGAATCCATGGTGGAGAATAATGGCAGAAGTGGAGATGTCTCTATGGGCTTTTTGTCCTCCTGCTTTTCACACAATTTTTCATGTCTGATTCAGCTGATTCCTTACTTCCCTTGTCCAGTCCATTTTATTCTGGTTTGAATTTTGCTGGTTGTGTTTGAATTCTGAAAAGCTCAGGAGAAAGAGCAAGGAGCTGTTTGGTGGGAGAGAGGGAAGGAGAGCAGATGAAAGTGGTGGAGATTTTGGGTACCTGTGGAGGTGAAGTCTGAACTGTAACAGTTCCTGCTGAAACTGCTCTCACAGAGGTAAAATGCACTGAAAATCCTGCCAAGAGGAGGGTTTGTACATGGCATTTTTAGACGACTTCTGCTAACCAAGGTACATTTTGAGTGAAAGGAGGGAAATCTAGCCTGGATGTGCTGAAGGGGAAGCTGAGGAGTGTGTAGCATGTACCCACACATTCATCTGAGGAAAAAAAAGGATGGGAAGCTACTAAAATTCCTTTCCACTATGCTGGGGAATGGAAAGGAGGAATAAGTGAGGCTACTGGCAAAATTACAGCTGAGAGAAAACTGGACTTCAGTAGAAGCTAAAAACCAAGTTGGTTTTTTCTGTAGAAAAACATGAGTTAAAATGGTCTGGAGTCAGTAATGTCCAGATTGCATTTTGCAGAACAATTATTTTCTAAATATATCTTACGCCTTGAGAGATTGCATGGGTGTCCACACAGGTTTTCATCCTCCTTCTGTGCTGCCTCAGTGAGCAGTTCTGGAGTTGTGCAATACTTGTACACGAGACCAGGACACAAATCACAGCATTCCTAAAATTACCAGATCAAAACATACAAGGTTAAAAAACTTTCAAAGAATATATTGAAGAGAATTTAATTAAAGAGTGTTTTCTTCAAATGAATGAAAGGCACTCAGATATGAATATCTTTTTAGAAGAAATCAATATAGCTAAACTTTCAGGTGCTTCTTGAGGTCAAATAAGTCTGTGACATAGCTATTTTAAATGCAGTGTTAAAGATTAATAAGCTCTGTATGTGTTTATACTGTTTTTATTTTGAGTGCTAACACAGTGTAAGTAGGAAAATCTTCTAAGGAAATAAAAAGAGCATTGAAGATTTGAATATGTTTGAATATTGTTACACTGTTGGACTGGTGATTTTTACCAGGAGAGCTGTTTCAGAGCTGTGCAGGCTGCTTGAATTTGGTGGAGTTACACTGAGCATCTTGTCTAGATTCAGAAATAAATAAGGTGGGGGAAGCAACAGTGGGCCTCGGATTCTAAATTGGTGAAATGGAATGTCCAGGAATGACAAAATTGCCTCTCAGGAAAGAAAATGAAACCTGACAACCCACTGCTTAAATTCCTCTGCAGTTTCATTAAAGCTCTTTTTTTGCACTAGTTTCGCTGCCAGGTAGGAATTGTTTAAATTCTCTTAAGCTGCTGCTCAGATTGTCACTTAGTTAGATCTGCTCTCTCTTTTGTGTTTTATTAATTATTTATCACATCGTGGTTCACTTCTGGCCGGGCCCAGTCAGTTCATGTGTTGTGACCCTTTCCTTTAAAAAATGGACAAGGAAAATTGCACAATAATGTCAAGCAGTTACCACTAGAAATGAGTGTAAAATGGCTTGGATGTACTTCCCTTATGTCTTTGCTGTTCAGTGGAGTTGGTACATGAAAACTGGTGATAAAGACTTCAGAAGAAGGAAAGGAATGGGGGAAGCTTCTGCTGGTTTCACTGGAATTCAGTGTTCTGTGTTGCTTCTGGCACATTCTGAAGCTGATGTGATAAGCCAGCTTCCTTCTAATTAGGAATCTTGATTTTTGTAAATGCTGACCTGTTCAAAAGGAGGGAAAGTGGGGGAGGGTATTTTATGAAGTAGTTGAAAACACAGCACTGAAATTTTGTTCAGAGTAATTGTGATCTGTGAGACAATTCTTATTATTATTTGGCTCTAGTGGAAAAAAATTAAATCAGTGCTTCAGATTAATCAGTGCTCCATGGTGTGAGTTGATGGTGCTTGACACATCAAGTGTTCTGTCACTTCTTCATGGGGTTGGAAAAAACACCAAACTGAGTGTGCTTTTGATTAAACAGTTACTTTCAGTGCTGAATTCTATTTTCTAAGTGGGGGGAGAAAAAAAGCCCAAAAACTTCTTTAAAGTATTGAGTTCACTTTTAAACCTTCTACTCACAGAGCAGCTGCTTGTCCAAGTGTGACTCTAATACTGGTAATGAATGGTCCGTTCTATCTTTAAAGTTTCAATGCAACATTTTTTTCAATAATAACTTGTATTTACTGAAACTGTGGCATATTTGTTTTCCTTCAAATGCAGCAGCTATTCAGCACAGCAGAAGATGCATTGTAGGATGTGGTATCTGTGACCATGGGTATATCAGCCTGCCTGCAGCTCGGATGCTGAGCCAGATGTCACTGGGAACACAAAATATTCAGCCTCATGAACTTCTTTATAATTTTTTCCTGCCTCCTCAGCAGCAGGCAGCTCCCCAACACCTTCCAGCGACTTTTTTTTTTTTTTTCCCTTTAGAGTGTTGAGAGAGAATTGTGTTTTGTTTTCTTGGGGATAAATTCAAATCTCAATTTCTGTTCTTAAGTTAGCAACTTGACTCAATTTTTGTATTTTCTGGATGTCAGTTTTTTCTTCTGGGTAAATCTGTTACCTGCCTTTTGAGGTATTTGTGGATACAGATTTCATTCATTCAGGCTTGAAGGGGGGGTCCAGATAAAGAAAGGTGAGAAAAACCAAGATACAAAGTCTTTTTTCCCTTTGCTTTCAGTCGTGGTGGATGAGGGAGCCCGGGCAAGTCTGTGGGCACTTTGCCATTTCACTTCCAACCCACTTCCACTGGAGTCATCCTTGCTTTTGTTTGACAGTGAGATCCAGATCAGGCAGATGGCTCCAGTTAATGAGATGAAGCATGAATGAGGAAAGGGATTTTTATATTTGCTGGGTTAGAGGAGAAGCTCTTGATCCACACTCAACAGGGAAGAAGACGGAATTAGGAGGAGGATTTTTCTGGGGGCAGCAGCTGCTCCCTCTGCTTTTCCTGTCACTGAACTTCCACCTCACTCCAAAAGTTGTGGTTCCTTCTCCCCAGTGCATGATGCCATCATCTCCCAGGTGATGCTGGGAAGCTGTGTAGATGCCCTGGGGTTGTGTCTCCAGCACTCTCCTCTGCTTCAGGGATCTCTATTTATAACACAGTCCAGAGAAAAGGATCTTCTCTCTGTCCCACATGAATATGGCCCAGCAAAATGAGGAAAACAGCTTGTAGGGAGCATGTTCTTGAGGTCAAAGTAGCATCTGCTTCATGCTGGAGACCTGGAGGAGCAGCAGGAGTGTGGGCTCTGTGATGAGCACATAATTAATGACAGGCTTTCTGAGCAGACGTGGAAATAACTCTCCAGTGTGCAGGAAGGTAGTTGAGATTGATGTAAATATTTGTACTTTTCCTCCTGCTCAGCCTTCGCTGATCGGAGCAAGAAAATTCCACATGTTTGGTTCTGTTGGTCACCATCAAAATGTGGTATGGAAGGTGTGTTGAGAAAACAGGATCTCCTCTCCAAACCTGTGTTTGGTTCCTCTCTTTGCCCACTCATTCTGACCTTCTTTGCCTCCCAGAAAGTCTTCTTTATTAAGAGACAGCTTGAGAGTTTGTCAAATCACTTAAGTGTCAAATAAGAACTGTATTACTGTTTTTAAAGAACCTGTCATGGTCTAGAACAAGCTTTCTGCTAAAGAAACTAATAGGATAAATCTGTTATTTTAGTCAGCTTCTTCTCTAAAGTGAAATAGCTCCTTACCTTTGAATACAGACTGTTCTGGAAAAAAGCAAACTAGTGTGGCCTGTCACTTGGTGCTCATTGAGGCCACACATGACCATAGACAGTGTTAGTGAGGAACACAGTGCTGGAAATCGTTGTTTCAAACTAAAAATTATGCAGCTAAAGGAAAAGATAGGATTTATCATTCCATCTGTATATAGCGTGGAAAAAATAAAACCCATGGAAAAAGAAAAAAAAAACTGATTTCAATGGCTGGGGACAAATCAGTTCCTGGGTTGTCTTAGGGATACAATAGGGAAATTTTGGCATTCTAGGAACAGCTTTGTTCTGTTACCAACATCAGGAGCTCGTGGAAAGCCTTCAACAAATTTGGCCATCTGTCATCTCTTTGAAACGATGCTGTTGTGACCCATTTCCCTTCCTGTTCCAAGGCATTAGGAAATGAGGCAGGACACTTGGAAGAAGTTTCCCAGAGCAGGCTTGTTTTTGAGGAGCATTTGCCTGTTCGAGAGCACTTTTGCTTTCCTAACTCTTGCATTTCTTTCTGCTTGTTTTTCCTGTTCTCGTCACTCTTAATACTGTTTTGATTTTTGCATAGGTATGTCCAGGGTTCCTCTTAAGAAATTTGCTTGTTTGCCCTTTTTTTTTTAAATTTAATTTAAGAAATTCTGTGAGAAAAATTAGGCAAACAGTAATGCAAGTCCTTTACCAACTTTGGTTTTAGGTTCCCATGAAAGTCAGTTCCACTAACAGGACATTAATGTACTGAATTATATTTTTTTTCTATTCTTATTGGTATTACCCTGAGGAAAACCTGGATTCTTACCAGCTTGTGTGTGTGTGTTTTTCAAGAAATCAGGTACTTTTTACTAGAGCCAAGTTTTTGATAGTTTGTGGTGCTCTCTAGTTGCTCCTTCAGCTTCTCAGGATTTTGGGCAAACTTCAATAAAAATTTCTGCTGAGCAGCACTAAAAAAGAGCACTTTAAAAATAATACGGAATTATTTCTTTTGTCAGTGATGTGTCAGCACTGGTAGACTTGAAAACAAGTAAGCAGGAGGCTTCTTCAGCTGGAAGAGGCTGTTCTAGTGTTGAAAACAGCCCTTTCAGTAGTTTCTCTGCTGGAGATCAGAGCCTGTGTTGTCCAGATACTAAAGAATAAAATCATCTACCCAAGCAACATCTATGCTAGAAGGATCAGCTTCCTTTTTTTCTTCTGTGTGCTGTGCCCACCAGAAAACAAAGTTGGTTTTGAAGGATTAGAGAGATGAGAAAATAGAGTTCCACCTTCAAAAATCTCTTACACATTTGAGTGAGAGTGTGAGTTGAGTGAGAGTTACACATTTGAGCCAGGCTTTGTCCATTTTGGAGCTGTCCTTGTTTCTGGGTGTCCAAGGATGAGAAGGAAAGATCAGGTTGGCCAGGAATTTCCTGCCTTCTCCCCAGTGTAGTGCAAAACTGAGACCATGGGAGCAGCACTGGTACAACAGCTGGATGAAGAAAGTGGCATTCCTTGGGTTAGTTTAACATCATCATGTCCTTCTCAGACATTTTGCTGTTGCCTAAGTGAAAATGCTGGTTTTTCAAATCAGTTGTCTCAGATGAAGTTGAATTTCAAGGAGTGGGTTCTGCCCTGCTGCCAGGCTCTGGCTCAGCCTCTTGCTGCTGCAGTGAAAATTGACAAATATACCCATTAGTAGATCTTAAGGCTGAAAAAGTTTCAGTAAATACAGGTACTTTCTTATTGCCATCTCTTATTAATCATAGCATGGGTTTTATCAGTCCAGTCTCCTAAAAATCATAAATGCCAGTGTACTAACAGATCATTTCAGCAACTAAAATGCAAAATCCTGTTTTTATTTTTTTTTTTACCCTGGTTTCTTGAATACTTTGAACTTTTGGTTTAAAATGTTTGAGTGCTACATTTACTGCTCCAGACCTTTGTTCTACCCTTTAAAAGCCATTACCCTTACAGTGATTTTTTTTTTCTTTTTCCCCAGGGTGACCAGATGCAGGTCATGCCTATACCAAGTGTATGTATTTTTATCCCTTTTTCTTTTAATAATTTTCATTACTTTTGCTTTGATTCATTTTATGTTGCAGTCTAACAGGTGTGTTTTGTGTTGCATGTTAACAAAAGGATTTTATGTTCTGTCTGTAATGTTGTATCCCCAGAGGTGAATTGAACTGCATGTCTTCTACAGGCAATGAAAGAAGAGTTTGGGTTTTATCTGGGTTTCATCTGAATTTTTAGCATTTTGAAAACACGTGAAGTAGTCTGAAAGTTATTTATTTTAATAGAGGCAAAAGGTGACTTATCATCACTATGTGAGACACAATTACAAAAACCTTTTCCTCTCAATTTCCCCTATATTCCAGTTGAAAAGAAGAGTTGGAAACTGCATAATTTATTTGAAATAAATCACGTTCAGAAAACAGCACACTGACTGTTGCTCATTACTGCACTTGTTTGAGATGATGCTCTTGGTATCAGCTGCTGCTTTAGGGCCTTAATATTTCTGTTTATCTTCCCTGGATTAAACTTGGAATGCTGTTTGGCATCTGAATTATTTTTCAAAGCTAAATAAAAGGAAGAAAAAAACCCAAGTCCTTCAAACTGAAGCTTTTAATTTAATTAGTTTTAACCTTTTTTGGTCAAAAAGCTGCCCCTTTTTTTACAAGGATGAAGGCTTAGACTTTGTAAAGCTGAAAATACCTTTTTTTTTTTTTTTTTTTTTTAACTCCTTTGCTGTTTACATTACTTCATCATTGCAGAGTTTCCCAGAAAATAGCAGTGCTGATGTGTGGAGATAATGGCCCAGCCCTCTTGTTTGAGATATTTGGTAGTCTTTAAAGACCTGGATATTCCCCAAGATGCCATTCTTTCTCTTCTTTCCCATCCTTCTCACGTAGCCCAGCATTCCAAAGCCTCCTGTAAGCAGCCCCCTGTCTGTGCTTCAGTGCAACAGTGCCAGGAGATCCCTGTGACTCTGCACATCTTCCCTCTTCCAACAGTTTTTCTTGGATTTGAGGACTGTTGGAAATTCCTCTTTATTGCCTGCCTGTTATTTCTGATATGGCTCATGCATGGTGTGTATGCAGACAGGCATGGACACGCATGTGATGTGTATTCCTGCAAGTCTAGGAATAGAAAACCTCAAATGTCAATCTGAAAATACTGATTTCCAAACTGCTTTTCTTTTTTACATACCTGCCAAATTCTGCTAGGTGACTGTAGTTGCTCCACTAGGAATTATTTGAACATGAAACATGTTCTGGCTGTGCTCTGACCTGGAATAAAAACCTTTCCCAAGAGTGACTGTAGGTACTAACAGAATAAGAATTCAAACAGAACAAAATTTTGGAAGAATAAATGAGTAGAGCTTTGACAGGTACAGAAATTAAATCAGATGCTTTGTTAGAACACTGTCTTTGCAATGTTAAAGCAGTGCTCTGTTAGATTTTGGCAGTGGTAGGAAAATGAATGATTCAAGAAGAGATATATCTCTTTTTTTTTCTCCTTTTTTTTTAAAAGCTCATCTGTAATTTTGCAGACATACATTCCCAGCACTAACAAGGCAGTAAAATTAACTTATCCCTGCAGTTCTGACATAGAGTTCTGAGAAAGGAGGTGACTTTAAACACTCCTCCTTTTTCTCCAGTGCCATCTGATGCTTCTTCTTGCAGCAGGACACGGGAGTGTTGTCAGGCAACCGTGGCCCTTGGGCACTGGTGTGACATTGACTCCCCAGGATCACAGTGCTCCTGGCTCCCAGGAACCAGCCAGCAGCACTGTGTCATCATCTAAATAAAGGCACAAGGGAGCTGCACATGGAGGAAGTGCTAGGAAGGAAAATGCGGGGTTATGTTAGGAAAAACACCTAAAATTGAAGCGTTGCTCTGCTGGTCTTAGGAGGGGTGTTGGTCCTGAGTGCTGCAGCCCAAAGGTTTGCTCCAAGACAACTCTGTAATTTTGTGTTTCAGACCCATTAAGGCAGAAATCTTGATTCCCTGCTACCTGGGGATGACAACTGGGGCTGTGTGAACTGCAATGTCTCGTACAAACCAGGAGAAACATCCTAAACAGACATAGAGCTCGGTCACAATTAAGTGGACATTTACTTTTTACAGGGCTCGTTGCAAATGTCATCGCTTCAAGTGTTTAGAGATTGCCTGAGTGACTCTAAAAAGAGCTCTGCCCACTCCCCACTTTCAAACTGAAGCCTCCAGTTAAAATATGAGGATTTCTGGAGCTTTATTGTGCTTTTTATCGTGTATTAAACCTGGCAGTGTGCTGAGGTCACCTGTTTGAAAGCTTCCATTGCTTTATGTGCGTTTTGCATTGCTTTTATTTGTATTTATGTGTGCAGTTCAGTGAAATGGATCTTCTGCTCAATCAGATTTGTCCTGTATTAATTGAACTGGATTTAAAAGCTTGATTTAATATGAATTTTTGCTTGGTTATTGGTAAAGATGACTGCTAAACAAGAAATATTCCAGCTTCAAGTTAGGCTCTTCAGAAAATAAAAACAGCATTACTTTGTTTTTTTTTAAATACGAACTTTACCATGTTTGTAGCTCATATTTTGAAACTGTTTCCAGATAAGGCATAGGTTATACAGCAGTATAATTGATTATTTTCCTAATACTGCAGAATTAATTATTTTTAGGGCTGAAATAAACATAAAATTTTTTAAAAAGCAAACCCAAAACATTCCCAGCTGACACATTTTGATAGACCTGATTAAAAATGTAAATGTAGCTCATGATGCCTGTGTTTTCATGGATTTTATTCAGCTTTGTTTGGAAAGAGTATGGTAGAGAAATCATAAAATCATACAATGGTTTGGGTTGGAAGGAACTTTAAAAGATTATTTCATTCCAACCCCCAAATCAAAGTAGACCCATAGCAGCTTTTGACTTTTTTATATTCTTCTGAATGAAGAGGTGGATGGAAATACAAAGCCACGCTCATGCAACATCTTAAATGAGATGTTGTCAAACTTCCCTTAAACAACTCTTAAATGAGTTGGAGTGTCCACTTTTGTTCAGCTCAAAATTCCACTGTTAATGAGTGGTTTCAAAATTATCCCTCAGAATCCCTGCAGAAGTTAAATCTTAGCACAGGGATGTTGGTATTTTTTTTTCCACTTGTCCCCACATATATTAGATAAATCCTTATTATAACTTTTTCTAGAAGAAATCTTGGGAACTGCCTGTTCCACTAGAGGAGCTGGCATCTTCTGGCAGCTATGATTTTAAGTAGGAATAATTTATCTTTGGTGAGAGTATTTCTGCACATGACTGCTGGGAGAAGCTGTTAGCCCTGCAGAGTGCAGCCCAAAGTGTGAGCTGAGGAGGACACAAACAGTAAATTAATGTGCTGCACTTAGGCTTGACAACACTGCCAGTACAGAGAGAAAAATAAAAGGGCTTATTAATTCTGATATCTGTCTCTGTGGGAAATACAGGCCTACAGGGAGGAAAGCTGATGATTGTTCTATACAGTGAATTTCTGCAAGATTTGTGTTGACCAGCTGTTTATGCTTCAACCAAAAGTCCTGTTCTCTTGCCGCCACCATCCCCTTTTTTTTTTTTTTTTTTTTTTTGGAATATACTATTTCCACGGGACTGAAGCAGTGCAGCAGTCGTTTCACTACAAGGTCTGTTGAGCTGATCAGCCACGAGACCTGGCTGGAGTGCATAAATCCCAAACAGTGACTAGTTTAACTTGTGTACAGTTTGTGTCTTGTTGGAATTGAAGAGCAAACCAGTGAGATACCATGTGTAATTTTCCTGTTGAGTTCTGTGGAAGTCTGCAGCCTTTCGGGGAGTGTTGCATAGTAAATATGAGTGGCTGTTAGCCACAATTAAATATTCTTAATCATCTCAGATGCCTTTAAACTGATGTGTGTAAAAAAATGAAAGACATTGTCAAACTTCCCTAAGTATTCACTGTTAACTGTGATGGAAATCTGGTATTTAGAACTGTCCTTGGGTATGTCTCCGTTAGTGAGAAAATCAAAACACAATGTTGAGTAATACTTGTTTCTGCCTAAAAGCTTTGCTACCCTTGGCAGGTGGGAATTGCTTTAGATCAGAAGGCTTGAACAGCAAAACAGATGGGCTGATATTTTGCATACAAATCTTTGCAAGTTCCTAAAAGCTTCAAAAATGCCACCCTTGCTCCCAGGTCCTACACCAGCTATTTAGCAGCCTCACAACTTGTAGTGACTTCAGCTTCAGAATAATTTCCTTTTCCTTATTATCAGAGGGTGAATGCTTCCACAGTTGAGGGCAACAGAATTGCAGTTTGTGAAATGGAAAATTTATTTCTTCTGGTCTTCAAACATGTGAACTTAAGGAAGCAAGATCAGATTGAACTGAAGATGCCAAAGCTTGTGGGAGAGTTGGTTGTGCCCTTGTTAGATGAAGTTAGGTCAGTAATTGCACATGATCTCCTAAAGCAGTGCTGAAGAGGGAGAGGAACTCTAGCAGTAGCCAGAATCTCTGTGTAGGTACCACAGGTAAATTGTGCCTCTCCCAGCCACTGCTTTTGAGAAAGCAGAGGTGCAGGTGGGTGAAAAAAACAGTCACAGGTCACCTCGCTGTGATTGAGGGAATTTGGGCTCTCAGAGATGAAAGTTCTTCCACTTTGTAGTCCTTGGTGTGTGTCCATCTTTTTCTTGATGACAAATGCAACAGTTTCCAGCTAAAAAAATAAAGATATCTGTGGTGAGACAGTGCTCATATTTTTCGTATGTGCATTTTTATATGGAAGAATATGTATTTCCATATATTTTCCATAGATACAGATATTTTCAGTTTGATAAGGAATCCACATAGCAGAAGGAATTTCTGGCTTTGAACTGCTTGTGCAGATTAATGTAGTCAAAAATTCAAAGGAGACGAGTTTTGAGTACAACAACAAACTGGACTTTTTTTTTTAAGTATGTTTAAGGTTTCTTGGGATGTTCCTACCTTTTTTTCATCTTCAAAGGCAAGAAGCATTGGAACATTAGTTCTGAATATGATTGTTTTTAAATGGGTTGGATTTTTCTTTCAATAAGCTTTTACTTTATTTAGGTTGCAAGTTTGGATCCTTCTTAATATGAAAAACCGAGGTGGGGTTCTAAATACCTTTTAGGCTTTGAATAGGAGGGAGAAACCAAAATTCTTTAGGTCTGGTCCTAGCTGCCAACAAGCAGAGGTGGAACTGAAGCAGCTGTGGGACTGTCCATAACCCAGCCAGGGTGCTGCATAAATTTCAGCCTGGTTGGGTGGAGCCTTTGCCAGGCATTGGGCAGAAGCTGTTTTAATTTGGAGGTTGTTGTCAGGTGTGTGCTGAGAGGAAATGCACTGAGACAAGTGGTTTGTAGGCAGGGCAGCTTCCAGTTTGGTGGCTGAGGGAACTGTTGTCCATGTTAATTGTGAGGAACTAAATCAATTCCGGTGAAGGCTCCTAAAAATCCCCCAAGAACTCCTGCTTTAGCTAAAAACACTTAAATTAAGTCCAGAATCTAATTCATTAGGTGCTTCATTTAAAGAGCTTATTAAGCATCATTGGCCAGTATCTATCAAGGTGACACTTGGATTCAGCCAGTGGTTATAATCTGTCCTGGCTGCTGGAGGGTGTCCCAGGGTGCCTGTGTCACCCCTGCCTGCACAGGGGTGGCCTCAGATCTCTGCCAGCACCTCTGCAAAGGGCCACTGAAAAGAACAAACCCATGATAAATTATGAGTTACCAGAGCAACAGTGAACAGATAAAAAAATAGGAAAAGAATGGAGTTAAGAGTTGTGTATCCAAGTCTAAATTAATTTAATTTCCACTCAGTCTTAAGCTTCTCCCTACTGATGCTTTTCTATAAAGCTAATCCTTTTCCTTCATAAAAAGAAAAAAAGAGTAGCAGCTGTGTTTCAGCTCCAAATGGAAGTGTTCTCTCCCATTTCTGTGATTTCAGAAAGTATCCAGTACCAAAATCTAAAGCAACATATTTTTATTGCAAACTGGGGTATTGAAGTGGGAAATGATCCAAAGAATATGAGATTCTCTGCATTGCTTTCATAAAAATTGTCAATTCATGGGATTGGTGCCATTTTTAGTAAGGGCAGTGTGCTGTAGAAGAGAAGTTTAGGTTCTTCACTGCAATTTAGTACCTTGACTGGGAGCATAATTCACATGGAAGTTGATCACCACCCTCATAAGTGGTGAAAACAAGGGTGAAAACATGTCCTGGAAGATAAGATCAGTAATGTTGTCTTCCATCAGGATGGATTCCTCAGTTTCAGCATTTTTCATGGCAAACAGAAATAATGATTTGTGTAGATGTCCATCAGCCTGATACGGCTGCAAATGGCATTGACTGGAAATAGGATAATAACAGCAACCAAAACCAGGAATTGGGAAAAGAGCCACTGGAAAAAGATGTTGTATCAAGTATCCAGGGTTTGTTTTGTTTTGTTTTTTTTTTTAGATAGTGGTGGTGTTTTACCATTTTAATTTCCAGTGCTTTGGAGGTCATTCTAAACAAGTCTCAATTCTTAAAAAAGAAAAGTCTGTATGGGTATTGCAATTGCATGAGCCATTAATATCCATACATGAACTTGGGATCAGCCCAGAAAAGCATTTGATTTCAAGTCATGTATTCCAGCTCCCAGTAATTACTAGAATAGTAATGTTGACAGAAGGGTGCCCCTTCCATAGAGGTTTTACTTTTTTTTTGTTGTCTTCCTCTTTTCTTTTTATTTATAGCCACCAGCTAAATACCTCCTGCCAGAATTGACAGCATCAGACTATGGGAAGAAGTGTGTGGTCATTGATTTAGATGAAACTTTAGTGCACAGTTCATTTAAGGTAAGTAAATTCAAAAGGGATCTCTTGCAGCTTGAATCTGTCAGCGAATGCTGCAGGAACTGTTAAGCCTCTTAACACTTGAACTTCTCTTACATCCTCTGCCTGGGAGTCCTCAATGCCTCTCCTATTTATTCATCCTAATTCAGCTCTCAGGGGAGTAACAACAGAGATTGCTTTTTTAATTTAATTTTTTTTTTGAGAAAATCACGCTGACTGCAACAAGGCCTGGAATAATTAATGACTTCATGGCTTTAAGCATTCCACCAAAGACCTGTGTTTTGGACAGGTCCAAAATCTGTTGCTTTGGAAAAAGGGTTTTGTTTTTGCAGTTTAAATGATGCCGTAGTTAGTGTAGGAGAATGGAGAATCAGCACAGCTTTATGCTGGATTAGATGTACCTTAAACCAGGGGATTTTGGGCACCAGTGGTGGCTCCTCTCTCTTGAGGGAGAACGTTGTTTTCCAGGTCAGGCTTCTGTCCTGATCACAGTAATTGTTTTTAGGTATTTAGTTTTCAGAGCAGGAAGGCAAATACCATTTAGTTGTTGATGGTGAGTCTGACATCTTCAAGAAGCAACTTTTGTAACCCTTCAGAGTTCAGCATGTGGTGAAGGTACTGGTATTTTTTCTGTTGTTTAAGTAGGGCTGAAATTAGGAGACTTCAGAAATACAAAGAGTCTAAATTGGCTTAGGGTACTGATAGCATTTCTGATTAGTACATCTAATACTGATAAAGCATCTGCTGGTTTTATGCACTGATTGGAGAATTTATAAGAATTAATAATGTTACCTTACTACTGCCAAACCAGATTAACCACCCTTACAGTCTTCTAGGTAAGCACTAGAATTTCACTCCATTTTTCACTGGAAGCATCAACTCCACTTTTTAATCCTTCACTTCTTTGTTGCCAATATTTAAAATGCAAACTTGTAATTCATGTTGTGGTTAGAATTTGGCAGCAGCCTCTCTTTATTGACTTAAAGAAAACCTTATATGGAAATACTGGAACAAATATTCCTGTGCCTCAAACTGAAATGAAGAATTTTTTTTCTCTGTCTTTTTTGTGCCTGATGGTATAGAATAATTTATGGTGGTGTAGAGGAACCTCCAAGCCTCAGCGACATATTTGTCTTCTGTAACCAGACTGAGCTTACTCTAGAGAACTTTTCAGGGAGATAAAAACTACAGCTGGATTGGGAAGGGAGGAACCATGCCTTCCTATTTAAACAAGAGTCAAAAATAAGAAGGGAAAGCTGAATTTAAAAGTCTAATTGTGTATAATAAAATTGAAGCATTAGGCGTATTGTTACCTTGAAAGGTAAAAATACAAGTTTGCTTTCTGAGTGCTGTGGGTAATTTTGTACTGTGATTTTTTTTTTCTGGTTTTGAAACAAGATGAGATTCAGTTTAGGTGGTTATTAATTATTTTTTAACCATTTTAAAGAAATGCATGTTTAATGGTTGACACAGTTGCAAATCTCTCTTGTAGGACTGAGATTTGCAGAGTGTTTCTTAGAAGGCTCCTTTTAATCCTCCCACATTCAAATGATATTTAATGGGTATTTAAATGATGTTGGGTAGATTTAAAAAAAAAAAAAAAAAAAAAAAAAAAATTTTTTTGCTTGATGGTGAGAACTAAATAA